>JGVQ01000254.1:0-398115 GCA_001007845.1 Nigrograna mackinnonii | reverse complement strand
AGTAGTAGTAGTAGTAGTAGTAGTAGTAGTAGTAGTAGTAGTAGTAGTAGTAGTAGTAGTAGTAGTAGTAGTAGTAGTAGTAGTAGTAGTAGTAGAAACCCCCTCTTCCTCCATCAACAGTTGGTATGACAATCCCAAGGTCGCACCAAAACCCAACCGGACTCTACCATCCATCTTCTATTCCACTCCACCACAATCAATCGGCGCAGATTTCCAATCCATCTAATGTACTAATGAATAAGTAACTACAGTCTCTGTATACGTAATTAGTTCACTATATATCCAGCTGCCGAGGTAATTAGGGCGTACCATCTAGATATAAGAAGAAAAAAAAACCGGCACAGAAACCTAACCGGACTCTGTTAACCCGTAATCCACTCCCCCTACGTAATACCTACCTAAAACGGAAAGAAGACAAAGCTCATCCAGACCTTTAGCAGCCTCCCGTTCCATTCTAATACAACTGTACGCGATTTCAGCAGCGCGATTTTGCGATTGATTTGCTGGAATATATGGGACTAATATTGCGGAAGCGTTAACGTGGGCGTGAAGAAAACCCGGGGACTGAATGCCAACTGGATTTACAACCAATCCGCACCAATTTGAATACTTAGCCAAAATACCTACCCGCCTAGCTTCCTCCTATTCCATTCCATTCTATTATACTGCAAGCAATACGACGCAAATTTCTTTAAATCGTGAGACATAATTACGGAGACGTTGTGTGGGTGGTGGTAGTGGTTAGGTGGTTGCAGCGAAAACCGAATCCCAACCGGACTTTACTATGCTATAATCCACACTTCCTTATACTTACCTAAAGGGGAAAAATTTTAGTCGATGTTGTTATGCCTTCCATTCTATTCAGTCCCACCCATTATACATTTGGCACATATTTCTTTCGATCATAAAACTCCTGTGGATTAATTACACCACGGACCATGCTAGGATACAAAGAAGTTTTTATTTTTTGTTCGAGCAGAGAATGCATTGAAAAAGGTATCTTTATGTAATAAACTATATGTCAATCTTCCTTCCTTTATGATCCCAAAATAATCCGATATATACAAAATCATCAAATAGTTTTCGTCACAAGTCGTCTCCACGTCTCCTAGGCCGTCATCAGCAACCACTGTTTGCTTTACTTGGGACAACATGACTTGTTGTCATCTCCAAAGGCCAATTTCGAGAGCTTGTCGACTAGAGTGCCGCCTTGCTTTACGCCGCTGGGTACGCTGCAGTAGCTTGGTGGGACGTCGAGGCATGGATTCCTGGTGAAGAAGTTCCTGGGCCTCAAGAGTAGAGTCATTGGCTCTGCGGGCATAACTGGGAAATCTTCAGGTGATGGGAAGTGAGTGATACCGAAAGTGTGCCAGAGGACAACATCGGTGTTAGCAATGTTCGCCGATGGGTTTGCAGCAATCCAGGCAGGGATACCAGTCGATGGCTCACCACTGGTCTGTGGCACGTGACGTCCAGCAGGGTGGATCTGGGAGTCCTCATCTACAAGAACACGTTAGTAATTGGTCTGTACTGTAAGGATTGCTCAAACTCACATGGTGTTACGTGTACAGCATGGCGGGCGAAACCGGCTCTCTTCCATACCAAACTTCCCTCCTTGGGAAGAAGTTCTGGTACTTCTCGGCTTACCAGCTTGTACGAGACGGGCTTCTTGCTGTAAGGGTTGAGCTTGTTCTCATTGCACATCTCCCACGTTCTGCTAGTAGCGCCATTGTAATCGCTCTTGGACTCTTCGGCGGTGTTGAATCGCAACTTCTTTGCATAGAAGGCATTGCCATACTTGTTTTCTGGGCTTCCTACTGCGCCTGCGCCACGGGCAGCATCAACCTGGAAGACAGAGTTGGCCGGTCCGTCAATATTGGGGTCAACGCGAAGACAGAACAAGTGCTGGTGGTTATGAGCATTTACACCTGGGTATACTTCGGTTCCCCAACCGTGCAGGTCCTCGCCTGGGTTCATCGCGTAGGTATTTAAGATACCAGTAAGCTTGATCTCAAGCTGAATGGTACCATCCTGGAGGAAGATCCAGTAGACGCAGTACTCGTAATTGGCAGCGGTGAAGATGTGCGAAATGATCAGCTTGCGTCCTCGGGTCACGGTGCAGCTCTCGTCACGGAAATCGGTGTGCTTGAACAGAATACCAGCATCTTCCTCGTGGATACAGATGGCATTCTTGATGGTTTGAGGCTCACCAGCGCGGTTTACGAAAGCAGCATCCATATAGTGGATGGCACCCTTGCAATCACACCCAAGGCTCAGCGAGTTGGTCATGTAACCACCACCATACTCGCCCAGGTCAAAAGCGTGCTTTCGCTGATGAGGATGGTCTGGGTTTCCGTATGGGACTACCATCTCTGAAAGTGAGATACGCCAGAAAGTTGGTCGCTCATTGCCCTTGTCGTTGAATGTGATGTTGGAGAGAACGATACCCTCGCGGTAGTTGAACCCAATGTGGAATTTCCAGTTTTGCCAGTCGATGACTCGACCCTCCATGGAGAAGGAGACACCCTCTGGTTGTGTAATGTTGATTGGCTTGAGGTCTTGCCTAAAGCCACCTTCCTTCTCAATTGCGGCTGCGTGATAGTTGTTCGGGGCCGCCTTGTTGACAGGTCGTCGGACGGGAGGCACATCAATGTGAATGATCTCCTGAGTGTCGGAATTGAAAATGGGGCAGAAATCTAGGGGATAGCTGTACTGGCTGTCGTCGATATGTGGACGGTAGTACATCAACGCCTGCTGAAGTCTGACATTGCTGCCAAAACGTTCGTCGTAGCCGATGGTCCAAGCTATTGAGGAGTAAGTATTGGATAGCAACGCTGGTGTGCAGATGTAATACTTACGATCGCAGTAGACTTTGTGCATATCTTCTGGAGGAATGCCGATTATGCCGCATTGCTCAATGACCTTGGGATCCTTCCTCACAATTGATTCGACGATCTGCAAATCTTCCATGGTAATCTGATTTAATGGTCAGCTCTAGTCGCGCTAGATGACAGAAAACAGATCCCATACCAAAGGCTGTACACCCTCTGTCAGCTCCCAGCTGAGAATCTTCTCCTCCTCCAAATCGACGATTCCATCGTACACCTTGCTGCCGCGCCCAATGGCTACGACATCAGCCACTCGGTGTGGCCTTGGGGTGTTTTTGGGGTCAGCGACCCACTTGAGCATCTGAGCCTTGGGGGGCTCCCATAATGTCACAGCATTGAAGAAGAGGTCAGGGTATTGCTTGCGGATGATAGCAACGGCCTGTGCGATCTCAGTCTCGGAGAGAGGATCGAATGGGTGGGGAGGCCCAGTCAAGCCGGTGACATGAGAGGCGGCCTGCTTTAAGCGATCGAGGGCCATTGTGTCTAGTATGAGCCAGAAAGTGGAAGGGGGAGGGGAAAATTCACGGATGAGAGCTTTGCTGAAGCTCGAAGGCGAGGGCAAGAGGGGGTATTAAATGGTGTCCGATTATTTTAGCAGCTGGAAAATGCGACGCGAACTTCCCCAAGAGAAACCACCAAAGTTTCCAGGGCGATCACAGGGCTATTCCCAGCGTGGAATAAAGAAGCAAGCGGTGCAGAGGCCCGCCAGATCCAGCCCCTCACGGTGGCATTTCGAGTTGTCACAATTGATGCTGCGTTATCATCGATAAGGGCCTACGCCTCGGATTCTAGGAACGCATCCGGTTAGCACGACAACTTCTCCCCACCTTGCACCTCTCTCCACGCGCAACTGCGCCGCTAATTCCTACCTCTGTGCCTCTCACCCTCTGTCCTTTCGGATCATGAAGCCGCCATCGGACACTGGGTCCGCACGTGCACATGATCTCTCTCTCTCTCTCTCTCTTTCCACAGCTATCTCTCTCGGCTGTGCTGGCTGACTTGCCGAATCGTCCTTCTCCGGCCGCTAACTGATCGAGCCGAAGGCCTCCAAGGTCAGTATATCGAATTCGAGACCATGGCAAGATCCACCTGCCACCAGACCCCGCGATCTAAACTGCAATCGCAAAGTACAAGCGGCCCTTGTGCGGCTCCGCTGATGTAGCTCGTGCCAGAAGCTTTTGCAATCAGTAAGGCTGGCGTGCGGCTCCATTGAGTGAATGCGGTTATCATTATCATTTTGTAGCTTCAATGACCACTGCTTCGCCGAAGGGTTTTCAGGGGGACCTCAGGGACTCGAGACAGGCATAAAGGATCCTTCTCAGACTATAAAAGCCAATATCGTCCTCACTTATGGTTTCCCAACTTGTTGACATATCTTCCATTATTTTATGTAACGCCCTTAGTCTCTATCAATGGAGGGAGCTTGAGCTCTTGCCATTGCTGTGCGCCCATCTCCACGGTGGGTCACAGCTAGTACAACTGGTATGCAATAATTAGGCCTTCGTCTATCTGTCCCTCCCCGGTTAAGCGGAGCGGCTCCGCTCTGGTTGGCCAATGTCTAGTAAAGAATGCCCAGGGCAGTATCCGAGGTCAGGGCCCAGCACGCGGTGCAGTGTAAGGAGGGGTGTGCTCATTCTACCTCCCGAAAGCGTAGTCTGTGGGTAGACCCTCCAAGGATGTTATATGAGGGCCGAGTCGGGACCAATTGACCATTTCCAAGGGTAATTAATAAGACAGCGACCACTGCATTTGTGCATTTCGTCCGGGGGTTCCAGATGTCCAGATGTCCAGAATGTCCAGAATGTCCAGAGGTCTCAGGAGTGGTGATGGTGACGTCGGGGTTCGGTGCGTGGGGCAACCAAAACCTGGCCTGCGGTGCGGTCCCAGCTCCAGACAGCCACCAAACTAAGGCCAAAGCTTGCAGGACGACATCCGTTCTCCAACTGCTTCAACCTTTCGCCGTCGCCAGCCGCCATGACTTGAGTGCCCTTAACAGGCCATCCTTTACTGCTGAATTATACAACTCTCTTATCTAAAATTATAGCCGCAAAGAATGTTAGTCCCCTCGCCGAGTCAGCGCCCACGACGATGCCCCGCGCCCTCCCACCTATCGAGGGAAACAAAGGCCCCAATATTTCTCCCTCCGTCGTAGAGAGCGTCGCAGGCTTCAGCGCTGGAGTTGTTTCGTGCCTGACTGTACACCCTCTTGATCTGCTCAAGAACCGCCTGCAATGTGAGATAGGGGTAGCGTCTTCTCTATTCCACATTTTCTGACCGCCCGATTAGTAAATACACAATCTTCTTCGCGGCCTGGTGACTCTTTTCGTATCTTCCGCCATGTTGTTCGTGATGAAGGAGGTATACGTGCCCTATACAGAGGACTATGGCCCAATATGTTGGGGAACTCGCTGGGCTGGGGTTTCTACTTTATGTTCTACGGCAGTCTCAAAGATGCGATGCAATCACGCCGCGGCCATGGCGAGCGTCTCTCCTCCGCGGAATTCTTCTCGGCTTCCATTGTCGCAGGTGCGCGCTTCATCCACAAAGCATGATAGTAAGCAGCACGCTAATAGCATACAATAGGCCTTCTCACAGGCGCCTGCACAAACCCAATTTGGGTCGTCAAGACCCGCATGCTCGAGCGCGGCGCGAACCATCCAGAGGCATACAAGACAATGTGGTCCGGTCTGAAACATGTCTACATTACCAGAGGCCTGAAAGGACTGTGGGCTGGTTTCGTTCCATCCACGCTTGGTGTCGCTCATGGCGCGGTGCAGTTCGCCATATATGAGAAGATGAAGCATCGCCGAGGAGACCAGGTTGGAGGACAGCACAAATTGACCAATTGGGATTATATCTATATGAGTGGTGGGTCCAAGCTCTTAGCAGGAGCTATCACATATCCATATCAGCCCATCAGGGCCAGAATGCAGCAGTATGACGCTGCTCAGGTATATTCTGGCCTCACAGACGTCTTGAGAAAGACATGGCAGAATGAAGGGTTCCTTGCATTTTACAAAGGGTAAGACTTGCATTTAAGCTTTATTCTATTTCAATCTCGGCTAATTCTATTGTAGTGTCATTCCCAATACAGTCCGAGGTTCGTTCGACCTTTCTGCAATCTCTCGATAATTTTTGCAGCATATTGACCAAAGCTTTTAGTGCTTCCGACCACTGTTGTGACATTCCTGGTGTATGAAAACACCAAGGCATATCTGCCTAAACTTTTCGAAGATGAACAGATGGCACATGAAGAGGATTGAATACCTTCAGCAATGCATACCTAAGGCGTTTAGACAGAGGCATTTAGACAGTATTGGGTTTACAGCTCTCAACTCCGCGAAATGAAAGACTACGGCGTTCAGTCATTCCGAACAATTCCTAATTTGGAATTTGGTTTCTTAAAGCAATAACGACAGTTGGATCGTGAAGTGTTCTGAGATCATAGATCTTTTGTTTAGGAAACTGAGCACTCTTAGCGTAGTGCGATACCGTGCTGGTAGAGTATGTTCTCATGAAGTTTACTAGATTAGTTTAAGAAACATTAAAGGCCCATTTTGCTGGATACTTTGAATGCATATGTAGGCTACATCTTAGCTGGGGAAACATCGCCAGGATGAATATGAATCACGTGACCTGACTACCTTATCGATAAAGGGTCCATCGGAATTATTTCACAAAGGTGTCCACATCTCTAGCTTTCCACACAACACTACAGTACCCAGAACCACGGGATCAATTGCAGCTCAAGTATCTTTTCTGGCAGACGGATCCCCCTTTAAACCGCCAAAACCACATTTAATTCAACTCAAGCCAGCGATTACATACCACAAAACACAACCATGGAGTCCGGCGACACATTCACCCTCCTCCCCCTCTCCATGGACCCAGCCTCCAAAGCGATATCCTCCACGGCGCCCAACCCCTCCAATGCCCTAACAACCGAACTCACAACCCTAAACCTCCTCCACCGCTCCCTCCTATCCGTCGACACACCAACAGGCACCCCCCCACCCCCGGTCCCCGTAAACCCCAAGCGCAGCGCGCAAATCGGCAAACTGCGCGAATCCGGCAACGGCGAGTTCCGCAAGCAAAACTACGCACAGGCCGCGAAGTTATACGGACTTGCCATCGACATGGCGCTGGGGAGACCGAGTTGGGAACCTTCTGGTCTCGTGAGAGAGGAGGTTTCGGGCCTCTTGAGTAATCGCGCGCAGGCGAATATGGCGCAGCAGAATTGGGCTGAGGGGGCGGTAGATGCAGAGGCGTCTGTTGAGATGAAGAAGGTGGGGAATGCGAAGGGGTGGTGGAGGAGGGGGAAGTGTTTGCTTGAGATGGGTAGGTTGGATGAGGCGGAGGCTTGGGTTAAGCAGGCGTTGGAGTTTGAGGCTACGGAGCAGGATCTTGTGCAGTTGAAGGAGGAGATTGCGAAGAGGAAGGAGGGGAAATAGAGGGTTTGTTGGGGGGTTATAAGGGCGCGTTTGGAAGGGGAGAGAATGGTGGGAAAGAGTCTGGTGTGGGGTTCTGCATTGCGAGGCGTTGGGCATGGATCTTCTAATTCCTCTCGAGGCTTTCTCTCGATGTATTGTTTGCTCAGTGCGAATGAACTACTATCAAAACTTCCAAGTATCACGATAATCATCTACCAATATATCACTATTGATAGGAAATGACACGAAGCAAGACGAAACGCTTCCACCATATGATCCCAGATATCAAGTAAGGTATAGCGTGCATTACCCAACTACTGTTGCTATCGCCATTACTTAAAACATCGAGGCTTTGCGACTGAAGATAGAATGCCCTCTACATACTATCTTCTGATATCAAGCCTAAAGTAAACTTATGAACTATGCATCTCTACTGGACTTAGAAAGAGCTTCCTTTCCGACATGGCTTGGACTCTAAGACTAGGTCATTGTCTCAGTAGAAAATGTGAATTGTAATTCAAGGCACCTAATTATGGTGATTTTGATTTCTAGTGCACACATATATTTTATTTTTTTGAGTTAGTATGGTCGAGATATTTTTGAGGAGGTTGTGTCAACATGGTATAGATCTCAACGTAATTGATTCTATCTAGTGTACAAATTAGCAAGACGCAACTATTATTTTTGTCCTATGAAGTTGTGGCCGGGCCCAAACGAATATACAGATCCCAATGAAGGATATGACTATTCAAGAAGTCAGGCATGTGAAGAGCAGTGAAGTCAATTCCTTTGAGTAGACATTTGAATGTTTACTCGTCCTTGACACCACCGCGGCCAGCCCTCTCGGCAGCCTCAATGCTCTTCTTGTCAGTCTTGATCTCTCCACCCTGCATAGCGCCCATAAGACCGCCAGCTTGCTTCCATGGCCTCTGCAGATCCCCAGTAGCGGACTGACCGAGCAAATGGATCTTGACCAAGTTGCCCTCAAAAGCGCCCTTAAGAGGGATGATAGACTGGATGAGCAGCGGGTTGGTGTACTTGAAGTAGAGGTGCATGACGCCCATCATACCAACACCCATAAGCTGCGCCTTGAAAAGTGCACGGAGCTGTTGTAGATCGTAGGCCTTGACCGTGGTTGCGACGAATTTGGGCTCCTCGCCGGAACCCATAGGGGCGGGCTCGACGTATTTGACGACGGTCATGTCTAGAGAAAGCAAATCAGCCAATTTATTCCCGATGCGCGATGTGCCAACTCAGTCACTAGAGCAAGCGCAAGCGGATATACGTACCATTCTTCTTGTTGATCTGCGCCTGGACGTAGAGGTAGATGCTCGCAATGATGATGTTGGAAACAACGTAGAGCGCGCGGACACCGTTCAGGACATTGGGGTCGTCAAATGGTATCTTCTTGGAGATTTGCATGAACCCCCTACGAATCTATTAGTCTGGCTATTCATATTCGTCGCGGGAAGGCGCTATCATACAAGATAATGACGAGGTTGGTCCTGTTGTGACAATTAGCAAAGGGTCTGTGTGATTCTGGGCAGGACCAAGGACATACACCTGCGGGTTGAGAGCCATGATGCAGACGTGTGGCGTGAGAAATGTGATGCAAGGATAGAAATCGGCTGCGGCGGTGGAATTGGCTTCTCTGTATGCAGAGCGAGGGGAGACGGCGCAGATGGAGAGAAAACTGGAGGAGGCTCACAGTGACGAACTTTTGAAGTGGGAGGGTCTTGGCTCGGCGAAAGCAAAAGGCCACCTTCCAAACCGGGGGTTTCCCATGTCCCAACTCGCTAGCTCCCTTTCTAGCCCGGTCCATGGCATTCTGTGAACACCGTGAATGTCAACCATCACCCTCACCATCATCATCACCCACTGCTGTTGGCGCAGACGTGGGCAGTCGAGATGAACATCCGGACACCTCTTGTTAACAGAGCGACTACCAATGCCGCCGTCCTCCCGTGATGACGAATTGTGGAAACAAGTTCAATACTGAGCAGCCCACAGAACTCATGGCCAGATATCGTTGTTACAATAAAGCAATCACCTCTCCCGCTAAACTAGCGTCGAGCCGTATATCTACACTCTCTCTAGTTACTTGTCCAACTTGAGGGTGTTCTCTATGGTTACTTGTCACATCTCATGGTCCATCAGGAGATTTCTCCACCACGCGAGCCGTTACTTATATGCCAGGTGCCCAGTAGTGATCAGGACCAATCGTCTTCTTAGCCACGGATATGTTTCTGGTCTTTTCTAAGTAATAGTCCCGGGTCTCGTTACCCATGAATTCACTGAAGGAGTTCGAGGCTCATTCGATACCTTTACAAAACCATAAATTTGATAAAGTCAAGGGATTTCTTCTAGGAAAAATGGAAGCAACCACATGATTGATGGATTGCACACTGACCAATTATCATTCTACTATTCTAATTTGATTCAATTCCAAACTTTTGACTCTTTAATCTTTTTAATCTCTTTCTGCAGACAGCTCTTTGTATTGCGGTGGCATTCCTGCTGCTGCCATTTCAGACGCGGGAGCTGGAGCCGTAGGAGCATAGGCAGCGAGCTCGGAAGGAGGTGGTTGATATTGCGCATACTTTTGTGTTTCTTCGGGCTGCGCCGATAATTCGTTGAATGCCTTTGTTTTGGGATATTTGCGCATTTTCCACAAGACGAAGATTCCTACGGCTAGAAGGACGACTCCCAGCCCTCCAACTACACCCCCAACAATGGCGCCAACATTTGGCGACGAGTCTTTCGATGATTCATCCGAAGAAGCTACTGGTGTCGATGTTGGGGATGCTGCTGCGCCAGTCGTTCTAGGAATTGTTGTTGGGGAGCCTGCTGCTGTGGGAGTGCTCCTTGAAGTGCCTGCTGTTCCCGAGTCTGTCTGCGCTTCAGATGACGCTGTCGTCGTGCTTGAACCAGATGAGGATACGGCCTCCTCAGACACGCTAAGAAGTTCGGCTGCGGCGGAGTATACGTCGGTCTTGTATGAGGTCCCGCACGCAAGATATGCATATGTCTGATCACCCGCGACGAGTAGATCACTGATACAGTATTCTTTACTGGGGCCCGTACTGAAAGAGCATCGTTAGCCGAAGTATGGATATTTTGGCCATTTACCTTACCAGCTATACGTTGTCGTAAAGTCTGTACGGCCACATCCTTCGGAGCAGTCATGAAGGTCGACACAAACACGGGCGATCGGACAGTCTGATACTGCTGCTATAGTGTTTGGGCAAAAACCCCAGTACTTGTCGTTGGTGTCCACAACACAGTCCCAACCCGGCCCAGCACTCCTTGGTCTATCTTTGTCGCCATTCTTGTAACCACACGTCGATACGTGCACTCTTTCTTCCTGTCGGCGATAAAGATCCACGGGACTTTTCGTTATTGGGAATTCGTCACTCGCGATCAAGCCCCGCTCGGGAAAATGCCATGGAGTCGCCTTGACGGCGTTCAAACACGCCAGGAACGAAATCAGAGGAAGCGCCATCTAAGGACTTCTCCTACTTGAGCAGGTAAAAAATCGTTGAGAGGATCTCGAAAACATACTTGGGCCGGTACCTCATTAATATGATCCCTGGGTTCGGGCCTTCGCTCCCAGCACAATGGATATGCCTATGGGGCGTAAACTCTCGCGCGTATTAGTCGAGCAATAGCAGCAGAGCTATCCACACTGCAACAAGTGGCGCTCACTAGCTGTATCATTTTGTAATGTCGCTTAATGGCACGATATCTTAGCAAGCATATCACTGCCACTGCTAATTCTACATTTATTCAACACATCCACGAATAATGTTCGCGCAAACGATTTCATAAGGTCAACTAAGCTGCCATAAAAAATATGGAGAAATAGCAGCCAACATTGCCTCAACTTTTACGCCTGCAGATACTCCAAAGCTTGTTCTGGTGGCCACGACTTCTCAATTCACAATTGCGCTGGCCTCACCCGAGGGTTGGGCTAATAGTCAACTCGCACGAGAAGCATAAACGGCTAGACTTAGGATCCTCTCGGAATCGGATTCACGCTCAATTCTCAGACGATCGTCATTGGATGTGATTTGGGGCTCATATTATGCTTGCTAGTTGCCGCGCGAAAGTTTGGGGGCTGAGAAGACGTTTTGCTTGATGCAATACTAGCGAACGTTGAGTTTGAGGATGCGAATCTAGAAGAACTGGACATGCAGTACCCATCAGCAAGGCTCTGGGTATTTCCATCACCGTCACATGCTACTATCTCATCAGATCCATTTACAAAGTATACCTCGTACAAAGTCTACTTCTACATCCAATCGCATTTCTAATCACCAAAAAGGAGCAACATTCTCCATTCGGGAATGCCAACCCTTTAGTGCGTTGGAAGAAGGCCTGAACTGGTTAGCAGTCGGGCACAGCTACACTTGTTACGCCCTGGACCTCTTGAGTTCGGTTGCAACGGCTGACTTCCCTGTGAGCGCGAGGCTTGTGCGCGGTCTTCATTTTAAAAGATGGGAATAATAGGGCCGACCACTAAGGTGATTGGGGAATACTGAGCGCGGGATTTGGGACACGATTATTTCGTTGCCATGGAGTATCGCGTAGACTCACGACCGTCCGCGCATCTATTAACGGGGAGGACAGATACGTTAAAGGCGGAAATATCACGCATATGCTTAGGAGGGCATCCACATGAAAGATCGCTATTTTTGACATGGTTTACCTAATCTTGAACGACTATCCACAAATCAAGCAGTATGAGGAGGCACCAGTAGGCGCCCATACGCTATGCAAGTCGTTGTCCATTGTTTTTGCGAAGCTGTCGAGGACCGCAGCTAGTAGTATCTTCAACGGTGTAAAGATTCACCTGAGTGTGGCCGAAATACAAGTCAGAACGCAGTCAATCCGGTACATAGAAATTCGAAACCGTCTGCACGATCGCTCACAGTTTACCGCCCAGTCACGACGCGAAAAGTTTCAGCAAAGCTGCGATGAAGTTCCTCTGCGCTTCATCCACACCTCAGCCCCAAGCAGCGTGGCAACGGGAAAGATGATGCCCTGTCAATTACGCCCGGCGTCAAAAGAGGCACAGCAATGGGCCTCTTAGCCTCTTCTCCCTCAGCGCCCTGTTTATGCGACCTCTCACCCGAAAGTATACGACGTGATATTAGCCATGCTTATGAGGCACAGTCTGTCACCGTGGGCGTAATTCAGGAGATTAACATATTATTGCAAGGTACCCGCTCAGGTTTCCACATTTGAACCTGTCCACGATACGCTTTCCTCCACGGTAGTAATATGGCCCCTTTCGGTCTAATATCCCTTTTCTGGATCTTTGTTGTTCTGTGTGTTCGACATGTACCGGCTCAAAAGTTCTGTTACTTTCCGGACGGCTCTCCGGCAACCGATGATTTAATCGCATGTAAACCGGAGGGTAAAGAGCACAGTGCGTGTTGCGCCGTGGGGAATGCTTGTGCTAGTAACGGACTGTGTCAGGCACCGCATCAGTGGAATTGGGAATGGAGAAATGGCTGTACAGATCCGACATTTGAGGATCCTGCATGCCCGAAATACTGCCTAGGAGATGGTAGGTACATATACGGTTAACCTTATAGATACTCCATTCACGGGTTGTAGGTCAAACAAACCAAGCGGTTTTGGCATTTCAGTGCGATCAGGAAGACACATTCTGTTGCAGTACGGGTCCAAGCGGTTCGTTCGAGCGGGATTTCAACGACACCTGCTGCAGTGATTCAGATCTAGTGTTCACAGCACCACCAATATTTCTTTATGCAACTATTGGTGGCACCGTGACATCTGGAGGATCAACTTCAGCGCCAACTTCTCCATCTGCATCTGGTACAGCGACCGCACGAGATATAGAATCATCTGCAACCTCAACTGCTGATCCTTCACCTTCCTCAACCCCAGCGCAATCACAATCCAAATCAAACACTATGCCCATCGCAGTTGGAGTCAGTGTTCCCATCGCGGTTATTGCTTTCTCAGCCATAGGTTTCCTCCTTTACCGAAGACGTCGCAAAACAAAACAGGTGGAAGTAGTAGAGAAGCGGACACCCCCGATCGAACAATACGGGTACGACCCAAAACAACCAGCGGTGTCCGAGCCATACAACACCTCTCCGCCTCAAGAAATGAGCGCCGTTAGAGATGAAAGACAAGAGCTACAGGGAAGCATGCCTATGCCACAACTTGTGCCTTCCAAAACACCTCCTGACAACTCCTGAGGCCAAGCTGGTAACTTCACGTGAGCTGACCGGCATAAGACGGGATAACACAGGCTGGAATCATGTTTTCTCGTTCACCATTTACCTAATGACTTATTGTTCTTATTATGTTGATGACGTTTGGGACTTTATACCAAGCCGGCTAGGTAGCCTAGATCTCCTGGCAAATGAAATTGAGCAAGATACCAATCTAATCAGAATTCGCACAATAAGAGTACCTCATTCAAAACAGGATGTCCGCTAAACACCTCACAGCATGTACTACGCCTCTTTTGAAAACGTGGGCAACGTCGTTTCACAGTTCATCGACACAGTCTTGCGCGTACGATACAAACAACGGACCAAAGCAGGATACAATGAGATCAGGGGCCAAATCAGATCCTAGAGGAAGAGCACCATTGTTTGTCTATGCGGATAAAGTTCCAAATATTGAGAAGCTGGCAGGTATAATACCTCGAGGGGTCAAAAACACGCATAGCTTCAACATCATCATGTGAGCGTGCATTGGGTTCACCTTGGACAAACCAATGAACATGTTCGAGTGCTGTACAGAATAAGGGCTCGTGGGGAAGTCGGACTCCGCGGAGGAGTCAGCAATCATCGAGTGAAGACAATCAGATACAAATGGAGTAACAGTCTTGCATTATGTAAGACGTTCTGGTTGCCCAAAAAAACTGCAGGATGGATGATAAGGTACAGACTGCTGCTTATCAATGATTTCATCCTCAATTCCGCTACTGTCGACATGAATGCCAATGTTCAAAAGCCCTGAGCTTCCGGAATGGTAAGTGGGTACGATGAACGACGCCTACGGAATTATTCCGCATCCACACCCGACCACTGACGAGGCTTGTAGAGGCCCAGACGCAGCTAAGGGACACAATCTCGGTGAAATAGCTGGCATACTATCCAATCCCGTTCATCTGGATTACAGGCCCGATTCTACGTTTTATTGAGGTTGAACATGTGAAGTGGTTGTGTGGCTGCGCGTAATACAAAAGTCCAACCCCCACCTGCAGCTTGGCCTTGAGAGGAAGGTCTATGCGAATATCCGTTTCCATTTTATGGGGATTCGATCCGATCGAGTTCAGGCGGGGAATCGCCTCAAAAGAATCTTTGACTTTGTTTTGACAGGAATTGTTGTGTTGAGATGGCAAAAATGGCAATTGGGCTTGTTGATGGGGATTTGCTGCAATGAAGGATATGATATAGATACAGTGCTGAAAGAAGCAAGTCCATGCGGACATGATAGATTCCTGAGCACGCTTCAAGAACGCTTGTGGCCAAGTGGTAGCGGTACATACGAACGGTCTGGTAGCTTCAACTATCCCCGTGAACCCCGCTTTTTCCAGCGCACCATCCACTGCGGAATCATCCCTGTAGGCCTTGTTCGCATGATAAGCCTTGTCAAAATACGTGGCTCTGTATATATTCTAGAGTTTTCGCCTCTTTCCCAACACAATCTATTGTACACAGAGGTTTACAGATACTCCAATTCATAGGTGAATTTGAGGATTGAATAAGAGTTTTGGAGATAAAGGAAGAACAGTCACTTGGAGCTGTCAGCAACATGTCCCCTCATCCCTTCGCGACCTTTAACACAGAAGAGACACGGATCGCCCGGGATGTTGTTCTCTCTCTGCATCCAGATGTCGTAGTCGACTTCCGCGAGATCTATCTCCAGGAGCCAGAGAAGGCATTGATGAAGAAATACCTCGAAGCAGAACATTCAGCGACACCAGGCAAATCTCCACAGAGGCCACCTCGACTAGCAAAGTGCCAATACGATATCATTGGGTCCGACAAAATACCCGAATACCACGAATCCATCATCGACATTGAACTTCGGAAACGGGTCAAGCATGAGGTTATAGGCAAAGAGCATCAGGCGTCCCTGACCCTGTGGGAGTTCCAGAAATTATTAAAGGCATGCGACGAATCGGAAATGTTTCAAAAAGCAATTGCAGAATTCAAATTGCCCGATGGGTTTGAGCTGGTCATCGAGCCCTGGTAAGTGTCCTGCACGCGAATCAAAAATGGATTACAACTGATCCGAGAATTTCAGGCCCTATGGTGGCCTAGACTTTGGAGCCGAAAACCGCAGATACTTCCAAGGCCTATGCTTTGCACAAGATACCAGGAATGGAAACGCAGATTCGAATTTTTACGCTTATCCCTTGCCTCTGATTCCCATCTTGGACGCGCATAAGGAAGAAATCATTAGGATTGATCGTCTCGCTACAGGTGGGAAGGGCGACTCGCTCACTGGAAAGACTCATTCCGAACGTGTCCTTGATCATTGCCAGTCCGCCGAGTATGTCCCAGAACTCCTGCCAGGTGGCACTCGGAAGGATATGAAACCCATCAATATCACACAACCTGAAGGCACGTCCTTTAAGGTCACAGATGAGTCTCTGGTCGAGTGGCAGAAATGGAGATTCAGGGTTTCTTTCAACCCGCGTGAGGGAGCTGTACTTCACGACGTCCATTATGATGGCAGAAGTGTGCTCTATCGGATGAGCATGAGGTATTGGCCCATTTTACGCTCATATTGCTGTCAAGTCTTATTAACATACCAAAAGTGAGATGACTGTACCGTATGGCGACCCCCGGCCCCCATTCCACCGGAAACAAGCCTTTGACTTTGGTGATGGCGGTGCTGGTAATTGTGCGAACAATCTGTCCCTAGGATGTGATTGCCTTGGTGTCATCAAGTACTTTGATGCTGTGGTTGTAGACTCTAGTGGCGAACCAACTGTTCACCCAAACGTTGTCTGCTTGCATGAGCAGGACAATGGAATTGGATGGAAGGTATGATTCTTACCGAATATCCATTACTAGTTGAATGGAAAGCTAATTACGTGAAGCATACAAACTGGAGGACAGGGCGGGCCGTCGTTACGAGAATGCGAGAACTCGTGGTTCAATTCATCATCACCCTAGCTAACTATGAATATGTATTCGCATATCACCTTGATACTGCTGGCGGTATCACACTTGAAGTCAGAGCTACCGGTATCGTGAGCGTCGTCAATATCGACCCGGGAAAGACCTCTGATTATGGCAATGTCGTGTCATCTGGAGTTCTGGCTCAGAACCACCAGCACATCTTCGCAGCCCGTAAGTAGCCTGGACATGTAGTTTTCCAGCCTAGCTCACTAATAATTCCGCAGGCATTGATCCAGCAATTGACGGACACCAAAACACTATACTGCACGAAGAGTCGCACACCGCACCTTGGGATAAGGAGACGAACCCCAACGGAAACTTCTACGAAATCAGGAAGACGGTGATTAACAGGTCGGCTGGTTTCGACGCCGCACCCGAACATAACCGTGTCTTCAAGATAATTAATCCAAACAAGATCAATCCGACCAGCGGAAATCCTGTGGGCTACAAGTTCATGCCTCAGCCAACCCAGAAGCTTTTGGCAAGTCCAGGTTCGCTTCAAGCACAGAGGGCACTGTACACCAACCATCACGTATGGGTGACCAAGTATCAAGAGAATGAGCTTTATGCTGCCGGCCGGTTCACTCTACAGAGCCAACAGGAAGTTGGAGGTGTACACGACATGGTGAAGAGGAAGGATGAAGTGACCAATGAAGATATCGTTTTATGGAACGTCTTTGGTCTTACACACAATCCTCGTGTTGAGGATTGGCCAGTCATGTGAGTTGATACTCAATGCATTGTTGTGTGTGTGAACTAACACATCTAGGCCGGTCGACATCTTCCAAGTCCATTTCAAGCCATCTGACTTCTTTTCCGCGAATCCCGCAATCGATGTTCCGTCAACGAAGAACAATTCATCTGTATTGGTTGGAAAGGAATGTTGCCCTGGGAAGCTGTGAGCAAGTACTATTTATCCACTGACGCTTGATATACCTTAGCCAGCAGCATATAGCTGGAAAAACAATGAAACATCAACTATCACGCGACATGTCCCAGGAATGCATCTATGTTTCCTTTTTTTCTGCAGACCCCTGTCTTTTGATAAGGATCTCACCCACCTCTTAAGCTGCTGCAAATCGGACCCTGCAGCTCCCACAATGATACCCCCATCCCCGAGCGCCCCTCACACGTTTCTTACCCGAACTGCGGGGGCGCTAGGCTTGCTCGGTCTACCCCAACCACGAACCCACATTCCCACCCCTTCCTGCACCCCAATTGCCGACTCTTCATCGCCAACATGCTTTCCTCTATTAGGATGTCGAATGGTCACATTCCTGTCAGCCCCGGTGAAAGTCATGGATAGGCGTTGGCGTTCCAGGGCCTTGTGTCGACCCATAAATTAGCCGATGCAGCTTTCCGATAGATCTGACCTTCAGCCATTATGGTTCTCAGCTCCACATCTGGGAGTACTGATAAGTCCGCGCCAGCCTTCTCGTATGCGTTTTCAACAGTATTTTGATCACCTCTTCCTTGAAACTCTTGAATGACCAGTAGCCATCCTCTTGCACCTCTCATGAGCCTCAAGTTCGCACAACATGGCCCCTATTTCCGTACTGCCAAACGAGCTTCTACTTGACATTTTTGAGTTTGTACAGGCAGAGTCTGAACATGGATTACGAAATGCAATGCTCTGCTGTAGGGCATGGTACGGACCGGCGACAATGGTGTTTCACAGGAAAGTTGCGTTGACAATGACCTATCGCAACGACTCTCCAGTCCTTCGATTCAAGCAATACCTCATGCAAGACCGGGCCGATCTCGTTCAAAACCTAGAGCTTCGTTTAAGTCAAGCGTTTTTGAAGGGGCGTGCGACCGACGAGTCAATCGATTACTATCAAAAAGATTATGAGTTAGCAGATTTAATACAACGACTGAGAGGTCTTAGAAAGTTCTCACTGACTCTGGAAGAGCCAACCGGCACTGGGTATCCCGCGCTGATGAGCACCCTTGCCTTGATGATCCAGAAGCTCCCGCGCTCCCTCGTCAGCCTAGATTTGGACTGTGATAGCATGAATTGCATGAAAGAGCTCCCAATCATTCGACTGGATCTATGTGGAATCCTGGGCGACAGGATTCCCACGCTGAAATGCTTGCGCCTTCGACTTGAGTGCCTATGCAAGGGTTTGTTCAAGAACACCCTACGCAACTATGTATCGACGGGTACGCCCTTGACCTCGCTTCTGGAGCACGTCGTCATTCGTCTCGATCTGCCACCGCACGCGCCTGGAGGAACGGAGACCAGACCATGCGTATGCAGTGGCGAAGAGAAATCGGACCTCGCATGGCGCTTTGGAAGTTACTTCGCAAAGCTCCATCGTGAGCCTAGTCATCTACCTTACCTTAAGAGGGTATCCATCATCGAGCGTGTAGATGCGCAGCCATCACAACGCAATGATCTCTGGAACGTTTTCAAAGTCCACGAGTGGACTCCGGACCAGTTTATCACTACCTCATTTCCATGGCGTGCAAGAGGAGGCGACAGCTCTTTGTTCATGATTCGAGATGCGCAAGGTGATTGGTTTGGGTCATTCAAAGAGATTTCCAGGTCTTTGGAGCGAGTCCGCTGTAGCCATGTGTTTCCCTGGAGGGATGCGGGCCGTCTTACGGGCCGGGTTCTAGATCACACCAATCTCCTTTCTCGACAGTCCGTCATTGATCGGTTTGGTGTTTCTTTCCGGTTATGGAAACATGAGGAGCTTACTGGGATGAAGCTACTGGACACTCATACAACTGCGGGCTTTGGCGACAAAAATGCGAGTAGAGAGACTCTTCCAAACGGGTGGCAATGGGTACCGAAGGGACCTTGGGGATGGACTATCGAGCCGGTTGAAACCTAATGCATCCATTCGATGAGGGCATGTCCAAAGAGCACCAATGTCCAAGCAATAGGCCAGTTTATCAATGAGTCAGAACGTACAAGCAATTACCCATCTCCGGCATCAGAACATCCATTACAACATATCACGAACCACCCTAGCTTCGGTCTATTGAATCCGATTGTGGCGTTCCGGTAGAATATCAGACTTGTACAACCTGCCTTCGTATCATGGACAGAGAACGCACGAAAAGAGATACGCGGAGAGCATCGATGGACACATATTTGGAAATGAGACTGCACGCAATTATCATCTCGTTTTTCTTCAATTAGAGACCGGATAGGACGGTCTTCACGGGCGGAGGTGCATTTCCCAGTTCACCCAAAGTTATACCCAAAACAATGTACAAATGTATGGAGCCAGTCCAGACTTTGTCGTTTCCCTTGGTGTTTCCGCGTTAATTGCCTGGGAAAATGTTAGGGTTGAATTCGATGCCGTCAATTGTAAATCCGGCAGTTGCAGAGCACATGAGTTGAGTGCGATGCCCAATTGAAATTGGCATGAATTACATGGATCATGATCTGAAGCAAGGATCGAAGCCAGAGCCAGTACAACCATTCATGCGGGACACACCACATGGCAGGTATGACACCACCCCAACGGGGATTCTTTTCCTACAAAAACCCCCAATACTGAATGCCGAAAACGTCGCATCGCACAAAACACTAACAAAAATCCCAAAGCAGTCACGCATCCGGTCCGCCTCGTGAAACACAACAGGACACCATTCCCAAAACCCCGCCCAAGACGTTAGTTAGGCGGGGGACGACTGCCAATGCTTGACACAGCACGAAGCGAAGCGTCATAGAAAGCAGTTAAATAGAAAAGAGGAGGCAGATACGTAAGCCGGCAATATGCCCTTAATATCGGCATCGAAACTCTGTACAGGCAAATATGCGGAGGAACGTGGCCAGACGATTCAGATCGTGTGGACCAATGCGCCCAGTTACCATACAAGCGTTTTTTGCCAATGCGATTGAGATTATTGCAGAGACCCCTGTATTTTGCGGGGGAAGCACACGATTTGGGGAAATTTTGGGTTTGGAGCAAGGAAGCTTATTGGAGGAACAACCATCGTGGTCAGAATTAATCTGCAAACTTCCCCGAACTGATTTTTGGAGTTCTTGTTTTTTTTTGATGGGGTACGAGGCTAGAACGTTTGGTGCCGTTTGGTGCGCGTTGTAGTGTTATGCCTACGTACATACACACATATCATAGGTATAAAGCTTGACGAATGCGATTACAATCTACGTCGATCCTTCACACCACCCCTCCAAAACCGTACAATACCTTCTATTACAAGCTGCTACATACAAAACATCTTCAAAATCCCTACCAAAAAGTCATGCTCTTAAAACAAGCTTCCCTGGCCTGGGCCACCCTCACCATACTCCCCCATCTATGCACAGCAGCACCCCAAGGCTCAACCAAAAACTTCTACCTCGTAACCTGCACCGAAGGCCGCAGCTCCCGCAGCGAATACGACGCCATAGCGTACTACCCCAAAGGGCCCTCGAAATCCACCGAAGAGCTGCCCTCAGAGATCGTCGAAGTGGGCCGACCACGCGGGACCTGGGAGGGTGTGGAGCACGACGCCGAATTCCGAAGGGATAATTGGTTTACGGTCAAGATTGATAAGAATGCGGCGTCCTTGAAGAAGGGCGAGATTGCTGGGTCGGCGAACTTTGAGCAGGAGCCGTTTGTGTGCTTTAAGGCTGAGGGTATCTTGTTTGAGGATAGTCCCGTGAGGTGTACAGCCAAGTATTGGTGCCCTAGTATTGATGTTAGTAAGCCTGGGACACCTGGTGTTGGGAGTTTTCTGGCTAGGAGAATTAAGGTTTAGGGGAGATGTGCATGGGTTCAAAAGTATGTTTTCATGAAGGAAGTCGTTGTTTGGAAAGGGAGACTGAAGCGTAAATATACGAGTAGTGTACATTAGCAGACATATATCTCAGGCAAAAGTTGCAAATATATTTGAGGAGGATAAAATGATAACATATAGCAACAAACAAAGTTAATCGAATTTCTCAATTTCTGTTCCCAAAGTGCTATACCATTAAGTTCCGCTTTTTGTGAAACTTGCCAACTGCAACTGTTTTGATGCTATAGCTGCTGAGACACTACGAGTAGGAAAACCATCAAGGATGAAAGTAATTTGAATTGCTCGGCCTCTTTGTCAATTTCAATATGAGAGATTCGAAGAGAGCAGGTCCATTCTTTTCAACCGTTCGGCTGGGCGAGTGAGGCAATCCAGGGACCCAGCGAATGATGATTGTCTTGAACTTTCACAGTACTGTAATAAGAACATCAAACTTTATGTGCATAGATAATGGAATACGTTGAGAAAAGGGCTTCAATTGTCTACGCTACGGTCATAACAGGTACTCGAACGCCAAACAACCTCTATACCGTTTTGAACCCATAATGTACAATAAATGCGAGAATATCGCATCAGCCAAGAGCCAACGAGACAATACCGAATAACAAAAGTAATCGAGGTAGCCAACTCCTCTATAAAACTATTTACAAGTAATATCGTCAAGGTCATGGTGCCTTACTCAACTCGGGAAAGGCGCGTAAGGATCCGGATCCATTGAAAAGGGACCAGGAGTCTCGTTAAAATTGACCGGGTCTCCCCAGAACCCCTAGATAATTAGCATTGCCCGGTAACGAAGGACTGTGCAGGAACTTACAAAATCAAATTCGGGCAATTCCGGCTTTTGTTGCATGTCGCCTACAA
Source organism: Nigrograna mackinnonii (assembly GCA_001007845.1). Classification (NCBI taxonomy): domain Eukaryota; kingdom Fungi; phylum Ascomycota; class Dothideomycetes; order Pleosporales; family Nigrogranaceae; genus Nigrograna; species Nigrograna mackinnonii. The sequence goes on along the minus strand of JGVQ01000254.1, from coordinate 375,996 downwards.
TGTGGTGTAAATTTATGTCGTCCCAGTTAAAGGTGTCTGGCATGGCAGATTGCTGCAACGGTTGAACAGGTTGAATCGGTTGATGTGGTTGTTCGATGAAAGGTTCGGTTTGTTGTTGTTGAGTATAAGCGTATTGAGGGATTCGGTTCATTTGATTCATAAAGACGGGAATATTGGGGGCGACAGGATTGTTCATTGTACCCATCTGGGGACTGGCATAGGCATTTGTAGAGCTCTCTGAGTGAGTTCTCACGGGAACGAACTGCTCTCCAATGACTTTGTCAATCATACTTTTCACAACAGACCAAGCTTTGGTAGTGTTGTTTTCCCTTAGCAGCCTAGACATTTGTAGCGCACGTATTGCTCGTTGTCGATCCGGTGGGTCAAATAGAGGATTCCTTAGTTCTGAAAGAATGTGCATAATCGATTGCTAGACCTTCATTAGCGCCATCGAAAGAAGACTCCTTCTGATCACGTACAAAGGCTGAGTGTCCTCCAATATGCCAATGGAAACGAGCAGCTTCAACATCGACGGTCGCTCCGTTGAGAGTCTCAACAAAATTTACCGACTTTTCAAATATACTGTGAATCATTCGTCAGCTACCACAAATGAGAATTGGACGTGTTGCCAAGACACGTACGATTTGCGGATTTCATCGGAGAAGACAACGTCTCGATATGCACGAGGCATTCGAAGCCAGAAAAGAAGGTAACATCTCCACTCCATTATTGCAGCTAAGCCGAGACATAATCTTTGGAGCGGTATTGCTGGGTCACAGAAGCGAAGAAACTTTCTTTGGTTTTCCTCATGCATTTCGTCAACCATTATCTTAATTTGTTCGTATATGCCTTGAAGCTCTTGCACGGGGTCTGGGCCGGATGTGCCATGAAGTCCAGATTCCAGCATGCGTCGTTCTAACCGATAAGTACTTTGAACCACTCGTCTGAATGCGCGGAGCCCGGCGAATCGAACTAATTGGAAGGTCATGCCGGTGAATCTATCGTCATCATAAGTCCCAGGTCCTGGGGTCTCGCCTTCTACTAGTTCGTCGTCTTCAATATTCCGTGGAAGCATTGTCGTGAAATCATCATCACGTATTGAAGGTTCCTGCCCCTTACATTCGGCAGCGCGATATTCGAGATTGCAGATCTGAAGCCAAAGCCGTCGCCGCACTTCGATAGTGACCATATCCATCGATCCAGAAGGGAATAGAGAAGGATCCCTATGGAGTCCTTGGCTAAGAGCTATACGCACGGCTACACCCAAGAGCGCATATGCTTTACCTACGTATGCTGTCAGAAATGGAGCTAGGTGGATGAAAGAGCCTTACCCATATCATCCTCTTTGGTTATACATGTGAGCCATAAAATGAAACCTTGTAGGACTTCAAGATTTGGAGTAGTTAAGTAATTTTCCCGAGCAAGAGAAATTTCAACGCCCAGCTCAAATCGCGCAAGGAGTTCGTCTTTGCCTTCATTGAACCTCTCAAGACACACGGAAGGGGGAAGTGAATTTATAGCAGAATAAAACACTCCCCAGGCAAGGGGATGACCTTCTTGGATGTAGTAGGTAAACTTGCGAAGAAGGGTCGGCTTGTGGATTATCCTCACCATAGGATCGACATTGGAGAAGAAAATATCTAAGAGGGCATCTTTCTCTTCTTGTGTCTGCGGCAGAAGATTATCCAGGGTTTGCCCAATCTTAGCTCGTCCAAGAGAGAGCAGGTGGACCAGGTTGTTTTTTGTCGGTATTTCGCGATCTTCTTCTGAAGTTTTGTCCCCTAGTAATGCTTTGATGTCTTGGATCTGTACCTAGTCAGCTTTCCATTGATCGGATTGGTAAATAGGTGAGACGATTTAGACCTGTGATCCTACTTGGAGTAAAATAAATGGTCTATATATCGTGGAGGAGGAACAAGTATGTTGGAGAGAAAGCTTAGAATATTAATTGCGCTGGAGTCACCCACCTCATCAGCGAGCAGAGCATAGTGCATGGATGACACGAATTGAGACTGCCCATCTTCTAAAAGTAGCGTTCCATCGTCTTTGTCAGAAGATATACCAGCTCCTATAGAACTCTGGCTATTTGATGATGGTGTTAACTGGTCGGTATCTCTCCTTTCAAGCTCAAGCTTCTCCCGAGGCTCAGTTTTCAAGCGACCGGATTCATTTGATGCTGCCACATGTCCAGATACGGCTTTTTCTAGAAGGAGTTCAAGGCGATCTAACCTTGCCTGGACGTCGCTGTTTCGTGCTCCTTTGCCAGAGCCAGATAGTGGAGCCTTGGTCACTTTACCAGAGCTTGATTGACTTTGCCCTTGGTCCGTGGCGTAAGTACACACATGATTACCGCGCGTACATGCTCCGCATACAGGGTGCCCATGGTCACAGCGGACCTTGCGCCTCCTACAGGTTAAGCATGATGCGATGATTCTTTGCCGCCCTCCACCGGTTGACTGCGGCTTTCCCGAGGCGTTTGAGGCAGGCGACTGGGAGGTGGGTTTCGATTTATCGATCATTATCGACTTTCCAATTGCGCTCTACGTGTTGGAAACATCCGGCTGTGGTGTTGAGAAAGATTGACGTATGAGTACCAATTGTCTGACTGCCTTCTGAACGGGTTTAGTGGGTTGATCTTATCGCCACGTGACAGCCGAGGTTGCAGGTAGGCGGCGTAGCAAATCAGTAATCACGGTCCAGGAAACGTTGCGATAGACGTGATGCGAGAAGTATAGTGGGTAGAAAGGGTGTAGTTTGAGAGAATCTACAAAGTAAGATATGATTCATCACTGGAATTCTTGTTTGAGCTTGATCGTCATCCCCGCGCCCCATCCCCATCACGGAAATTCATGCGCTAGGAACTGACAAAGCCACTTTGCCGCTGATGTCAGCTAGCCCCGATTGTTAACCTCAATACTACCATTCCTCCCAACATTATTCGTCACCAGACATCTATCAGATGCTCTGCTTTTTCCGTTGTCATTTACAAGTACTGATTGATTTTCTACCTATCGTGCTTCCATTCCCTGCTCTCCTACAGTATGATCGCCTGTATACCCAAAGAGCCCCATGAACAGGTGACAGCTTCCTCCTTCGTTCACCGCAGCCTATCATTCGCTGCCCTTGAAGAAAGATCCACCGAATGCTGAGACCACCGCCTTCGCGACCAAGTCGTTGATTGCCTATCAACTTGGTATTAGAAAAGCCTGCAAGTAGAACTAGAGGCCAGTCACTTACCAGTCCCGGATGATAGTCATTGAACCACAAGCAACTTTTTCCATCTGAATTGTAGCATGTTGCATCTTTGCTGCCATATTTTGTAGGGTCGTTGATAGCAGCATTAAAAGGTGCTTGGGTGTCGACCACCACCGCCTTTACGCCCTCGTTCGCCGCTTGCAAAGCGGATGCTTTATCACTAACCATCTTATTGAATTGCTCTATGACTTTAGCCTCCAGTGTCTGCGCCTGTTTTGACTGCTGGAGCATGAGAGGAGATTTATTGATTGCTAATTAAGGCCCACTTGGTTAGCTGTACTCGGTTCCTACAGAGTCAAGCAAAGGGACTTACGCGGTACATTCAAGAATACGAAGTTCCTTGCACCAGCCTTGACCAGTATATCAACCTGCTCAAAGTAGTTATCGATAATCCGCCCCAACAACTCATCTTCGTTTGCACTTGAGTACGAATTTCCAACATCATTCACTCCTATCCAAACACCGAACAGCGAATTCTCCGCCGTCCACTGTGCGTAAGAAGGCTTGTTTGCAATGCTATCGCTAAACTGCCTCACTTGATCGATGAGACTCTTTACAGTCCGTCGATATGGTGGTACAAGTGAGGCATTTACCGTAGCACCCCCGTAGGCGAAGTTGAAAGAGTAGAGCTGCGATGCATTGTAATCCTTGACGAGATAGCCAACCCAATTAGGTCCTCCGGAAGCCTTGAACAATATCAGCGTGGTACGATCTAACAAGGCGAGCATAAATATTCCTGGCTTACCGTATAGCCTGGGTAGGCAGGATTTCCGAGAGGATTAGATGCAGACGGTTTGGCTCCAGAGACCTCAAATCCAGTTTGGCTGTACGAATCGCCACTAAACTTCTTCAGCAATGTCTTCGTGTCAGGCCCGGTACCAGATGGTCTACTAACAACGTGACAAGATAATTTACAGCTTGTACCGAGCGCACAGCGGCCAAAGCCAAACTAAACTTCTGGAATAAGCTGATAGAGACCATGATTAAAGATAGTTGAACACAATCCAAAAAAAGGAGCCACCTAGAGCTGTTCCGCGTCCTGAGAGTCCGTCTTCTCCATTCTAGTTGTACTTTTCGACTTCATTAGCCTCATATACTCGGTCTGGCTAATGCGGCTATCTCACCAGTAAGAAGGTCAAAAATCTCGACCGCACGAGCTACTCTGCAAGGGACATGAGCTCCACGGAGGACCTCACTCCTGATGAAGTTAGGAAATGGCCGAGCCAGTTGTTAATATGTTGAACCTTTGATTGGATTCGCTTAGATTTGCCCACCATGTTTCCGGGCACGGGCCTATATAACCTATGTCAACCTCTGAATGCAGGGCCTGAGTCTTTGAGTTTTTCCAAAAGAAGATGCTGGATGCATTCTCATTCTATGACCGATCAAAAGTGCTGGGTCCCTTACAGGTACACGGTACACCGAAGCAGCGGGGTCAGTCAGCTTTATCGGTAGATTGCACGATTAGGTGGATCGTCTGGCGAGCAAGGCCTCCTAGAAATCGATTCCATTACGCTATACCATTTCCACTCGAAGTGCGGAACACATATAGCACATCGGACCATTTATGATGCGTCTAGCAACCAACAGTTGCACACAGCCAATCGCATAATTGCAGCTTAAAGGACGTTTGATGTGGTGGCGCTCAACGTCTATCGCTTGCCCTATTCGTTAATTTCTTTGCCATAAATCTCGCACTTCACCGCTTAATCGCCTAAAAAGAGACAATGGGAATTACAACGAAAGCGTAATTCGTAGGCCTCGAGTAAAGAAGAATAAATTACGATGAAAGATTTCTTCTATTTTCAGCTGCATTGCCCTTGTATGGTTGAGGCTACAGTAGTTATGCATTGCTCTTAGTCAGACTTTGGCCCAGGTATGCTCGTCGCATCCACTTCCTCGAAACATGTATGGACATACGAGCACGGCGTGCAGCTGCTGAACAATCATGCTCTCGCGCATCGAAATAATCGTAATAGTACATTGTTAAAATTCAAACTGAGTAGTTCGTAGGTCGAATCTTTTGTTGATATTTTGGGTATTTGGAATATTTCGTCCGAGTATTTTCGGAACGTGTCGGAGTTAAGCCCGCTAAGAGATAGTTTACTTATTACGGGATACGCAAGAAGGGCTCCTTGGATACACCCGGACTTAATGACATAGATCAAACCACGCCGTCTGGTTTATCTCCAAGTAGAAGTATTGCTGCAAGCGTCAGCAACATGGTGCTTACGCCAGCGGAGCTACACGCCAACTCGGACATTCCGCGACCCCATTGGTCCAACTGCATGTACAACCATGTCCGTATTGCTTGCCCGTTCTAGTTCCTCGCAACGCTGGATAACAGGCTGATGGTGCTGAAGGCCTACTTCTCTAGTATCCATTCAGCTTCCCTTGTGGGTTTTCTCGGCGTCCTTACACAAGCGCTCTATTGGCCGAGGCAAAGACGACTTGCACCTCAACCATGCAAACCTTCCAGGCCTTCGCCTCACACCTATATAAAGGCTCTGCGACCCCGCACCACCAAATTCATCAATCAACTCCTTTCCGAACACTACATTGACAGAGATTCGAATCCGTAAAGACGTACGAATCCATGATGGCTCCCCAGACTCAGCTTTTCATCAACAACGAGGTACCCTCGCAGCCTCATACCACATACGGCAATTCTACATATCTAACTAGCTGCTAGTACGTCGACGCTAAGTCCGGCGAGACGTTTGCTGTGTACTCCCCACACGACGAGTCTCTTGTCGCAGACAAAGTCCATTCCGCAGGCCAAGCCGATGTAGATGCTGCTGTCGCTGCCGCCAAGGCCGCTTTCAAAGGGGAGTGGTCAAAATGGAACGGCCAGCAACGATCAAAGGTTATGCTCAAATTCGCCGATTTGGCCGAGAAAAAGGCATCCGTAATTGCAGAGTGGGAATCAAAAGCAATGGGACAGCCCATCAATGTTGCAACTATGGTCGCCGGTCTGGTCGCCAACGCTTTCAGGTGTACGCAGCAGTCTTCAGATTCCTTTTTGCTCGATAATAGGATGTACTAACTGTCAAAACAGACTACGCAGGATGGACAGATAAGGTCACCGGAGAGCAGTACCCCGAAGCAGATGGAGTATACAAAGTACGGAGACCCAAGGCTCTTCCGGAAGTCGACATACTAACAGTCGTCACAGATTGTGCAATATGACCCAGTTGGAGTTTGCGCAGGTATTGGGGCTTGGAATGCCTCCCCAGCATTCTTCGGTCTCAAGATTGCAGCAGCTGTAGCAGCAGGATGCACATTCATCTATAAACCCTCCGAGAAGAGTCCGCTTGGCATCCTCCAGCTTGGTGAGCTAGTTAAGGAAGCTGGCTTCCCTCCAGGTCAGTGAGGTTTTTGCTCTTGCGGAGAAACGAAAATAACGGCATCATAGGTGTTATCAACATCGTCAACGGCGATGGGAAGACTGGAGCTATGCTTGCAAGCCACATGGATATCAACAAGATCTCGTTCACAGGTTCAGTGTTTGCCGGGAAGAAGGTGCAGGAGCTGGCGACCAAGAGGTGAAGAAAATTATTACTGGTCAAGGGTAATTCACTGACACTTTCTTAGCAACTTGAAGCGCGTTGTTCTAGAGCTCGGCGGCAAATCTCCTAGTCTTATCTTCGACGACGCAGATATTGAGAACGCGTTGACTCATCACTCCCAAAACTTCCTCTTTAACAGTGGACAGGCATGTGTTGCAGCATCAAGAACCTTCGTCCAAGAGTCAATCGCTCCAAAATTTATCGAGCAACTAAAGGCACGATTTGAGCAGTTTACCCACACGCTCGGCTCGCCCCTTGACCCCAAGACATTCATTGGTCCCTTGGTCGATGGAAAACAATTCGAAAGAGTCATGCAATACATTGATATCGGAAAGGGTGAGGCCGAGCTCGTCACTGGCGGAAAGAGGCATGGCGAATCAGGATGGTATGTTCAGCCTACGATCTTCCTCAACCCTAAGGACGATGCAAAGATCTACCGAGAGGAGATCTTCGGGCCGGTTATCACCATCAGGACGTTCAAAACGGAGGAAGAAGGTATTCAATTGGCCAACGATACCAGTTTTGGACTATCGGGTAAGTATTCGTCGTCGAGGAAAGCTACGAGGCTCAAATGCTCACCTATACTGCAGCGTGCGTCTTTACAGCATCAGCTAGTCGGGCTCTTCGGGTTGCTAGGCAGATCGAATCTGGCATGGTCAACATCAATACATCACAGGCCATTGGCCTGGATGCGCCATTTGGTGGGTCGAAGCAAAGCGGCCTGGGCAGAGAAGGTGGTAAGCAGGGCATCATGCATTATCTTGAGCCTAAGACCATCTTCATCAAGTAAGTTCAACGACTTCCCTGCATTGGCAAGAGGTAGCTAACAACCAGCAGTATGAGTGTTTGAAGTGGCCAATATGGATCTTCAGCCGGATTAAAGCAGATTGGTCGATCCATGACCTCCATAGTGAATGAAAAAAAGTAAACAATGGGAAAGTAAACAAAAGGGCTTTGGTATCGGGGTCCGAGATGATCGGAGCGTGCAAACATGTTCGTGATATATTAAGCTTGCAGCTGCGCTTTGGGGCGTGAACCATGGATCCAGTCCCATAAGCAGCCTCGTTTCCAAGGACGAATGCATATCAGGAGAACAGGGTTCAGCCGGCCTTGGCCTGGGGCGGCGCGAGTTCCTGCATGCAAGCCACTGCGTCACCGTACGTTTCAAAACGCATAGCAGAGAATGATAAAGCTTTCCGGGAAGATTGATATGTGATGTTTCTTGGAAAAGATGCTGTGCAAGTTGATAGACTGTAGGTAGAGGTTGGAACAGTGTGCGTGGAGTCTTGTTGTGAGTGGGAGACGTGAATGTCACCCAACGGGCTAGCGACAAGGGCCGGATAAACTTGGCTTACCGAAGGCCAATGGTGCGCTGTCCCACGTTCCGAGCTCCTCTCCAACCTTCTTCCATCTCTGAGTGGCCCGTCGAACCGCCAGGGCTAGCCATCCATGACCTTTCAAAAGCCCAAGGCTGGCACCTCGCAGGACCAGCTCTTGCTTTTCGCTATGCCTCATTCCGTCAGATAATGAGGGGCCATTGCCTCAATCTCCCATCTCCACCAGCTCCCAGCGCTCCACCAGGCTTCGGAACGCCCATTGCGGCGCAACACTCTCGACTAATATCGGATCTTACAGCTCCAGGACGCCTGGTCGGCTCACCGCCCTGCCCTTCTTGTATATAACGGATACAGCATGATCAATAGATATGACTACGAATGCTCCTGGTAGGTTACGACATCCGGACTTTATCGCTATCGCTACTCTGATGCACCTCCTCTGAATTATACTCTACATGAACTTACTGAAATAATAGATGTGCGCGACTCTACTCTGAACGCGCTGAAGCTATCCTGTCCCTCTGCCGACGCTTTCGACTTGCCTTTCGACTCTGATCAGATGGCACATACGGAAAATCCTTTTGTAGACGGAGATGCTGAATGGTCAGACGAGGAGGAGTTGATACCCAAGAATCGTCGCAAAACACAATATGTACCGCCAAACGTCAAGGACCCAGGAAGGCTTGCTGTTACAGAGACGTGGGGCCATTCTTCATCCGAATCGAATTCCCCGACCCCTCCCAGGAACTCAAACATTTCAGTGAATGGTTCCCCTCTCATACCTCCCAAGTCACCTTCGCGGCCTGACATTCGACCTGGAAGTAGTCAGGAGGATTTAGTCCGGCGTTTCTATGAAATGACACGAGAGCGAGATGCTTTACGGAAAGAGTTACAAAGGAAATCGGTTGGACCTTATGGCATTCCAACTAGGGTTTCCGTCGTGTATAAGTCCGAGGAAAAAACGTTGATCGAGGAACTGCAGGCATTACGATATGAAATCCGAGTCTGGAGCGAAGAGTATTTTGGCGGAGCCACTTCAACTCGAAACAAACGTCCACATGTCCATACGGCTAGGGAGTTGTTTGGCAAACTCACCGACAACCATACTGCTTATCTCAAGCATAATCGAGATCGGCCATTGTTAATTCAGGCTTACGTGTGGAGTAAACTCCAACAGCGCATCTTCAGTACACTCAACAAAGGCTGTGGTTATGTTTGGGCAGGTAAGCTTGGCGACAGAAAATTGCGCCCAATCAATGATACTCTTCGTAAAGGTAGAATGCCCATGTCAGCAAAATAGTCTAGTCGGGAACGCACTGACAATGTCTCAGCTGTTAAGAATGAAGAACAAGCCGAAGAATACCATCGTTGGCGGGCCATGACGGTGAACATGCTTGTACCCCAGGTCGACGGGAAACTGAGACCAACTTTCGAGGCTGCACCTGTAATGAAACGAATATCTCGCTTCTGCAGTCGCTTACGCCGGAAGCTGCGTCCTTGGGCGACAGAGTCCCTTCGTCTTGGCAAGGAGCAGCTTCACACGATTATATCAGCGGCCGTTATGCTTGATCTGAAAATGAAAAGGCAAAGAGCTGATTATAGATTTGTAACGTACACAGGTGGGAGAGAAGACCAGTTTTACGGCTACTCCTTCTATGATTCCGAGATGGAGGATATTGATGAGGACGAACACAAAGCTAGAAACGTTGAGCTAGCTGTGGCACCAGCTTTAGAAAGATGCGGGAATGCTAATGGGCATATCTTCGAGAATGCTTTCATCCTTGTAAAAGCTGATGTCACATGCAAGCGGCTGGAGAAGAAGAGGCCTTCGAGGGGCCGACATCCTGGGAGAAGTAATGGAATACGAGCTGTGATGAATATCTGGAACAAGTAAAAATTCTTTACGTAGTGTATCATATTTCTGGTTTATTCAATTAACAAGCTTTGTATTTACCGACTTTGCTAAATTCTTATCATGCGCGTTCTGCGTATACCTAAACAGACTCTTTCTCAATGTGTGGACAGCTATCTATGCAAGGGCGAATTTGTAGTCTTTCTATACGGCGAGCAAAGTACGAACTAAAACATACAGCCATAAGATTAGTAGTATAGACGACGGTAGAAGTAATTAATTCTGCAGATATTCTTTCGGCAATCCTCCTACTCCTGCTAATTGAGTCAAGGAATCAAAAAAAAAAAATGAAGAAGTACTAATCGAAGTAATTAGACGAAACGTAGCTGCATCGCTCGAAATAAAAGACCACAAACAAAAAAGGTGTTTTGGCGGATGGAGAATGACATTCCACGGCCTCCTCCAGCAGTAGCGTCGAAGTTGGTATATTTACCACCTAGCATAGTAGGAATGAAAGATCGAATTCCTTAAGACTAGCATGTATACCGTCTCAGTCAGTTAGCTTAGGATATATCTACCAAGCTCTGTTAATCAACCGAAATGCTTTACGCGATTGCTTGTTCTTTTGTTCTAGCCGAACCAGTACTTGGCTCGCGTTTCCATATGTTTGTCCCATTTAGTTCACTTAGTACGCTCCTAGATGTCTCTTTGATCGATATAAACAGCTTCTGTCTATAAAACTCTGGGATTTTTACTCATACCTAAGGCTATGTCTTCAGGAAGCGACATAAGAGCTAGAAATAGAGAGTCGAAGTGCAGAACTACGATAAGCAAAAGGGTTTATGCGAGTATTCGAAGGCAATTTGTTTAGAGATGATCTAGTAGGTGCAGGAAAATTCACAATTGTTCAATTGCTAAGTGTACGCCTAACACTCACACCGGCCTCATAGCACAAAACGGCCCAGGCTCAGATGTATGATAATAAACAGTCATTCCTTTCATTGGCCCCAGTACGGTACCAAAAGCTCATAGCATTGCAGATTATCGTCTTGCTGTGTGGGAATCTTTGCCCAGTCCTGTCTCGTACTTGCCGCTTTGCTTTTCAATTCCTGCGCCTCCTTGAGCTCTCGTTTCCCTTCTAAAAGCAGAGATAGTTTGTACATTGCTCGTGCGGTTGCAGCACGAACTTCTACCTCCATAGACACCTTTTCATATACATTGAGAGCAGCACGAAGGTAGCGTCTATTTGAGATTAACCCCACTTTTTCTCATTTGTACAGGTATTGATGTTGGCATAGGGCTTACATGGCTTCGTCTACTTGACCTACACGACAGTAATGGCATGCTAGCTTATAGCATAGATCGCCTGTCTCGTGGTGCTGGAACCCAAAGTGTTCGACTTGAATGTTGAATGCCTCTCTATGGGTAGAGAAGGCTTCGTCGTACTTTCCTTGATCAATGAAAATGTTCCCTAAACATCGGAGAGCCCAACTTCGTCTTATCTAAATCGTCAGCGCAATCCTTAGTCAACATGCGGGTTAAGATCCTCAGACCTAGCCCATAGTTTTCCTGGTGTATGATTCAATTCATCAATCATCTCTAGAGCTTTGTTCAAGATATTCACTCCTTCGTCGAGTTGGTTACTTTTCCAGTACGCCCAACCAGCATTGAGATATGCAAGCGCAAGCGCATTTCCAAACACGGCATTCTTATGGTGCAGAGAAAGGGTTCTCTGAATCGCCAAACCCTTCTCGTGAAATTCGAGAGACTGCTGCACGAGATCAAGCCCGAGTGACGAGTTTCCTAGAGTTGAGTAAGTTCTAGCGAGCTGGCGATCCCTCTCCTCGGATTTTTCGTGCCTAATCAGGACATCGAGAGCCTTCGAATACATTTCATGAGCCCGTTTTGCAGAATTGGAATTTCGTAGTATATCGCCTTGGACATCATAAATAGTTGCGAGTAGCAATGGATCACTTTTATCAAGACAAACCTTCTCGACTGTCTTAAAGATTTCGATCGCAGTGTTGAATGATCCATGACCATGCAGAAAGCTGACCTGGTCAGATTTCGAAAGCTAAGAGTGCATAAAAAGGTTAGAAACTCACATAAGAGAATATGCGAGGAGCTGATGGAGGTCAACTGGAAGGCCTAACTCGTCATCCATAGAGCAGTATTTGGATACGAAAGACGATATGTGTGGCATCAATCTTTCGTATAACTCCCAGTTGCAATCAAGATCAGCATATCCAGTAATTCCAGAGTCGGCACAAACACGGAGGAGAAGAGCCTGCGCGTTGTGGAATGCTTCTTGACGTCGGACTGGTGTAGTAAGCTTGAGGGCTTGAGATTGAATGAGTCGATGAATAGAAATGTTTGATTTGGGGTGACTTTTCGCGGGCATTTCCGTTTGTTGGTTGTCCGTAGTAGCGCCAGCGGGAAATACGGAGTTTTGGACAAGCTCGTCTATTGTTGAGGGATGGCCAAGAACTGTGGATTGATCTTTCTCAGATACCCTGATCAGACTCTGTCCGGCCAGTTCTTCAATGATTTTCCTAAACTCCCATGTCTGTGCAACATCAGCTTGTCCTTGTAGAGATACCGATGAATAAGCAAAGAATTCCTCCGGAATGCCTATCAGCTATTAGAGGGGGAAAACGATGGGGTTTGGAAGTAATACCATCTGGGTCCAGGAATGAGATCATCTGCAGGAAAGTCAACGCATCTTTGCTGAGCCCTTGAATCGCAATTCTCCACACTGTAGCCACTGTCTCCTCATACTGACTTGTTGATCCTAAGGGGGGCGTTTCGTCAAGATCGTTGGTATATTTGGGGTTCTTGTAGAGAAGACACATTTCCGTACAGGGGCACTTTGAAGTTTTCATAAAACCAGCAAGTTGACTAATTGCCAGCGGAAGCCCTCCGAGAAGGTGGACAAGTTCTTGAAGTGCGGAGTCGCTATTAAGGAGGGACGAGTCTGTTGGGTCAGCCAATAAGAACTGGAATAGATCCATACCGTCGACTAGGCTCAGAGCTTCGACCTCTACAGTTTTAGTAGGTGAGAATCGCAGTGAAAACTCATTGGATCTAGTGGTGACCAATATAGCACCGTGGCCATGACGTGGCCATGACATCTTCAACTCTTGGAAAACTGCGTTCGTCGCATTGTCGAATACAATGAGCCACATAGAATCTATCAAAAGTTACCATGTCTATAGTTTTCGCTATGGTACGATGCTACTTACCGGAAGCTGCAAGCCAATCAAGTACCTTCGACATGCATGATTTGGGGTCGGCTTTAGAATGCGGCGGCTCGATGCCCATTTGCCTCGCGATGTCGACATATGCTTGAAGTATTCGTTCGGTCTTCTCTGCACTAATCCAGAAGATAACGGCAAAATCCTGGATATGCTCATGAACAAATTGTAACGCAATTTCGGTCTTGCCCATCCCGCCAACACCAGTCAGAACAAGGGAAGAAACCCCTATTTGCGCTTGAGCGGAAAGGAAGCATTGCTTTATGCGCGCGATATACTGTGATCTTCCACAGAATCTCATGTTCCTTCCGTAAGGTATGTGGTGACATGGAAGCTTCACTGACGTGGTTGTGTGGTGAGGTCCCTGCATCTTCAGTATTTGTTCGAGTGCGCTCTTATTCGATATGAAAAATGCCACTTGAACTACCGCCTCCGTCGACTTTTGAAGATCCTGAACTTTCTGAAGTATTCTAGAGAAAGTGTCCTCGAAATTGAGATTCGTTGATTTGAAGAGGGCAACTAGACCTTTGTAAGCCGACCCTTCCTCTTAAGCTTAGGATGGGGCAGTTTTGCGTTACCCAACGCGTTTTGCCGCAAGTGACCAATCAATAGACAGTGCAATTTGATGATTTGCATATAGATCTCGACGATAGTTCGGCGAAGGCGTGGAGCTGTAGGGCACAAGACAATGTATTCTCAGTAACGAGGAAGATCAGTAGTGATTGTGTCCAGCTGTCCTCAACACGTTCGAGGATGTTTTGAGTCCTGGCTGCAAGCTGTCATCTGTTAATTCTGACCACGATTGCGGGGGTCGCTGCATTGGGCCTCTCACTTCTAAAACTAGTTTCAAGCTACCCCAGACCAGGCGTGTGATTTCCGGGTGAAATTGGGTGAAGGTATCAATGACACCAGTAAATGCGCGCAAGTGAGTGATGTATGGCGAATCTCGTGATACGAGTCGATGAAGGCGCTTTTCACAAATGAAAAGCTTCAAACTCTTACTTGATTTCGTGAATTCTTCGAGGGGCTTAAATCGCAGTACTTGGTAGTATTCTTTGGGTGTGAGTAAGAACTTGAGTTGTTTCGTAGCATCGCTCCATATTTTCTCGGATTCACATTTGGCGTCGAATTTGTATTCGTATACCTGCTCGCATTGACTAGGTGGCTTCATTCAAACGTTAGCGTCAGTCGACTGTTAGCACCATGTATGTCGAATCTGCTCATCTGAGCGTCAAGGAGCCACTTGAAGATCGAGAAGTAATCATAACACCACGATTTTGGACTCGGTACATACTTCAGGGCTGTGTTTATCTTTTATAGATCAACGCCTTTGCCTACTGAGAAGGTTTTCGCCTTCTGGCATCGCCAACAGCACGGCCAATTCAACCTACGCTACTACTTACAGCCACTCGATATGCTAGTTGAGAAGCGCCGCTAATTGCCAGAGTATGTAAACTAGTCTGAATCTGGACCAAACATTTGCGAACATGTAATAAGGCGACTTGTATGCAGATCCTCATATTATTTCATTGGGAACTTATCCCACTGTGTAACGTGCTACATCTTGCATGCGGCTATCTGCTAATAGTCTGCTCATGATAAGACAGCCTTCCTTCTCAAGCGTGAAGGTTGTTTGATATATGTATTGCGGATCTCGTTATCAGCGGCCCAACAGACTCCTGAAAAATATCAACATTAGAATCCGACAATAAAGAGGTCGTTTTGCAAACCGCATTACATTTCTTGATTCCATACCGCCATCGATCCTCTCATCCTTAGCTTTCTCATGCTTGTCACTTCTAGGACAACGGTACGTGACGTCTGAAAAGAGAATGTATATGTATGCTCATGGTGCCGACAGCGTAACACCACTATCTTGATCAATATAGGGTTGTCGGGCATAGAGACACGTGTTCAGCCATGGCGTAAGTGGATGGGCAACCCGGACGAGACCATTGTTAGCATAGGAAACAAAATCACTACGGAAAATTTTCACGAGGGGCATTCTAGTGTCTGTCCTAATTCATGGGTCAAAGAAGTGCTTGCGATCGGATTGGTGCTTGTGGCCCCGAACACAAATTTGCAAATTGGAATGCAATGGGCGTTAGCTCTCAATGGTTTCAGTCGTCGTATATGACTAAAGTCCTCGTTTCAATGCTCTCTCTTTCCTCAATTTGGGTGGTTCCAGGAGCATTCAAAGCAAAGGAACCGTGGCAAGCAGCTTTCACTTGTTAGCCTCGCACAGATACAGCCATCAATATGACCTATTTGCTAAGATGAACTTGCCTGGCCGCTTTGACAGTGAGTAGTATATCTGAAATATGAGCACCTCACCGGGTGTCTGGTCATTCAAATAGTACTATTCCTGGTTTGGATTGAAATGGACTCGGATTGACTCTTCGACATGATTGCGGTGAACATCATCAATTTCAAGCAAATCATTGTCTTTGTCGACGGATGCGAAGCCGCACAGGGCTAATGGCCATCCTTCGATTGTTGTGAGAGGCCTCCACATACTATCAATATCGTCAGATGTGCCGAAAATAAGGAACGGTTTTCCATGCGATGGCATACTTACTTGACGATCTTGAAGTGATGGTTGGATCACTCTTTGCATCTTTCCTCGCTTCGAATTTTGAGCCGAGCAAGCTGCTGTAGCACTGTATGTTGTTGTTTATGTGCCGTTTTCTCAGATATGTCTTCAGATGAAGATAAGTCTTTGCCTTCATCCAAGGCATAGCAAATGCGTAGTAAAAGCTCACCTTTATGTACGCCTTGGGTTGGCCCAGCATGATCTGGAATATCCTAGCCGTCAACCAACTCTGGGGCCTCGAGAGCGCTGGGTGCTCTTTTAATCTATGATGGCTTCAGCATAGGATAGAATAAAAGGCCGATGGCCGATGGGGTAATTAACCACTGTTTGATATGTGCATGCTTCGATGGCACCTAACTTTTCCTTCAAAAGGCTTTCCATGTGAATACAATACTCCTGCCGAGTAGAAACAAGACTTCTCAATGCCACTGGATCGATGAAATTGCCCTCTTGCCACCATTCGAATCCATTTTGATCGAGTGTAACCTCGTGCCTTTGTCTAACATCGCGTACACGTGGAGTGGGTGGGGATAGTTTCAAGTTCGCCAAAGTTGCTCCCTCGATCCTACTTATAGAAAAGTGGCAGAGGAAAGGCTTCTCTGTTTTTTAAAGATCCAGCTTGTCCAGAAAATCTAATCCCGCGTATCGAATGGCCATCTTGAAGCTGGAGTTGGTGCTTCGCGCTATTCTGCGAAAAGGGACATGGCCTGATGCTCGAGCTTCTGGAGGAGGGCTTTAGACCATGAAATCGGACCCAGGACACACGCGTGGGATGGGGGCGACCCGACACCGCGACCAGGTTTGTATGCGAACCATTCGGCAAGATGAAGGTACCTGGATGATTCTTCAGCCTTGCAGGTGCGGACTTTACCGGGGCCTTTCAGGACAAATGGTGCTACGTGGCACCAATCATACAGCAAATATGATCTACGTTACATCGGTCGTCCTTTGAAGCTGATATCTGTTTTCTTATATCACCAGTCAGACTCTGCTGGTCGGTGTGGACTATGCGGCGGCTCACGTGCTGCGGTCAAGTGAGAGTGGCCACAACTCAATATGGTAGTCGCTTTGGTGGAACCTCAAATTCAAATTTTTACTTTCTACTGAGACTGCCACTGGTTCGCATTCGGATGCCTTCTCACAACTCCCATACTTACAGTTCCCAGAAGGCCTCTGCAACCTGACCACGATGTTGAACTTCACTCTTGATAATACATCTTTCGCTGCATCCAGCGACAGCCCTGTCACCTTTATTGTCCATGAAGCCGACAATGGGGGATCTCAGAACTGGACCACTCAGGGATATCCTATTACCATCGTCTCCCTGACGAAGAACAAACATCCATCAATCATCGAATTAGAAAAAGATCTGGAGAGGCTTCAAAACGAAGACGATGTCATGCGTGCCGGTTTTCTGAAGAAGATCATGTTATGTGGCTCAGATACTCCCGTTAGCATTGACAAGGACTTCCGAGCTCATTTCCAAGAACTTGGCTATGAACTTTTATCTATCCAAACGCGCACCCACGTCAACAGCGGCCCCTATTACGCATCTAATTCAATGATACTCCGTGTATTTCGGCTCTACAAAGATAAATTTGAAGCCTTCATGTACGGCGTTCTTCCTCATCCTGATGATCCCTACCAGTAAGAATAAGAATTCCACCATTTCTTTCACGTAAGATTATTTCCATTAATTGGCCCTTAGATTTTGCCAATACTCGCCTGGCTTGATTCCTGTCCCTTCTCGACATTACTTCAATACTCCTACGACTGAGAAACCTCTTAGCGGCATCAGGGTTGCTGTTAAAGATATGATACATCTAAAAGGCGTCCCAACTAGCGCATCATGTCGAGACTTTAAGGCATTATACGGAAATTCTGATCGGACAAGTCCAATGATCCAACGCCTCATAGATGCAGGAGCAGTCGTTATCGGAAAGACTAAGACTGCACAATTTGCTTCTGGTGAACGGGCTCCTGATTGGGTGGATTATTTTTGTCCTTTCAATCCCCGCGGTGATGGCTACATGGAGCCTGACGGAAGTAGCACGGGAAGTGCAGTAGCCTGTGCGGCCTATCCTTGGGTAGACCATGCCGTTGGCACTGATAGTATGGCTTTCACCCCTCTGATAGACGTATTAACTAAGATGCGCAGCCCTAGGTAGTATCGTATGTCCGGGAGCTAGCCAAGGTATTTTCGCATTACGACCAACCCATGGAATATCTGATGTTACAGATATCCTTCCGGTCTCATCGTTAGTAAAGATTTGCAGGAACTTTGAAATATATGCTGAAATTCAGCAGGCTGCTTGACACAGTTGGCTTTTTCTCAAGGTCAATCAGCGATATGAGCGTATTTGCAAAATCCTGGTATGGCTCTGATGTATCAGGCCGAACGGCAGCGGTACGTTTC
Organism: Nigrograna mackinnonii; assembly: GCA_001007845.1. Classification (NCBI taxonomy): domain Eukaryota; kingdom Fungi; phylum Ascomycota; class Dothideomycetes; order Pleosporales; family Nigrogranaceae; genus Nigrograna; species Nigrograna mackinnonii. The sequence goes on along the minus strand of JGVQ01000254.1, from coordinate 357,720 downwards.
GGCACTTTGACGTTTCGGTTCAAGATATATAGCTAACGAAACGCGTTCCTGCAGTCACCTTCTCGAATTTTGTTTCCCCGTAGTCTTTTCTTGGAGTTCCCAGAAGGAAAACGCACTCTAATGGAGGCGTTCGTCACAGATTTGGAAACGTCTACAGGTGTGCCAAAGACTGACTTTGACATGACCCTGGAATGGGAAGCCCATGCCCCAAAAGATTGCATCAGGCCAATTCAGAAATTTCTCAAAACTGTTAGTAATCACTAATGAGACGAATGGGAAGCGCTTATCTGCATAGACTTTGGCACACGTGCAATTATATGGATCATACCATAACAATCTCCCATTCCGCGAGTTGTTCAAGCAGAAGCATCATCGCGAACCTTATGTCAATCCAATGGTTAGATTCAAATGGTATATATCCTCCTTTATTTTCGGTTTTCAAAGATGCTAACAGGAATCCGAAGGGCCCTTGGGGAGAAACTGACAGATGAGGACTTTCAAAAAGCGTGTGATGAACAAACAATATATCGGGAATTCCTCCAAAATCATGTGCTCACTGATCACACCATCTTAGTGTTACCAGGAGGGCAAGCGAGTATTCGCTATCGCGACATTTACGATCTGTAAGTATTGCATGTAACACACAGAGTTCTATTTCCCATATCCCGGCTAAGACACTTCACAGCCCCCCTGACAAGAGCGGTCGGTCACTCCAGGGATTTGACTATTTGAACGAGCTGCCTGCGTTTCTCGGTGGATTTCCCGAACTCATTATTCCAGGTAATGGAATCCGGATTGACTTGGAGGTCTTGGAAGCTAATTGCTGAAAGTTGGTCAAACTCCAAGTAGATCCCCGGTAACCGGGGCCTCAATCTTCGAGCCCGTTAGCGTTGCTATCATTGCTGCACGAAGTACGTTGTTCATGCTATAATATAATTGCAGTCGTCAAACTAAAGCGTAGCTCTAGGAATGGACTATGAGATAATGAGCATAGTCGAGGATACATTAAAATTCAGTGACCGGCCCCTTGTAGTTCGCACGGGATCAACTGCTTTTTCTTAGCTCGTGATTGCTTATGCCATTTTTCTCCAGCTAGCTAGATATCAAGAGTAGTCAACACTAAGCTTTCAATGCCATTTTGAAGACCACAAGCAAGTAGTCAAGACCGTGAGCTAGTTTTCCATAAGCTAGCAGTCAACACCCTATGTTAATTGTGAGGCTAGTGTTGAAATGTGAGCTAACTAAGATAGTGGAGTCAGTCATTTGATTGTATTGTTGTACTGCAGAGGGCCGAATTGTCTATTTCTCCCAATACCGTTTTCAGGACCCGCAGGGAAAATGACCCCTAATGAGCATGATCCTACAACTCTGGCGAAGATTGGCCGTTGATTCGAAAGCTATTAGCGGCATAAAGAAACTTAGGAAGGGCGTTTATATACGTCGCTTCACTTTAATGTTCTTCCACCCCTCTTGTCGGGACTCGCAACCTGAGTAGTCAAGATCAAAGACGCCAACAAGAGACCCCGAGAACGTGCACAGGTGATTAGCTGTGGTGGGCAACGCTAGATTCACAAAGCAAACATTAAGCGCCTTATTGCTACAAGCATCACTAAATAGCGATAAGCGCCTAGAAAAGGTACCCAAGTCTAAATTGTTCTCATGCTATATATATGATAATGACGCTGGATATCGCAGACTAGAAGTCATAATAGATAATCTTGGGTCCGAATTCACTTCGGGAACGAGGACGCCCGCTCCCCTCGCACAATTCGAGTGGATTCAGGTAGGAGGTGAAAATGATAGATACAGCGCGACAAGTGATAAATAAGGTAGCATATCCGGATACCTTTCAATTAATCCATATTCTCTGCTGAAGTTACGGGAAGGTAAGATTGATTGGGGCTATTCTCAATTGCAAAGTGTGAGAGAAGTGGAAGCCTGTTCCCCATGGAGCAGCTGTCGGAGACTCTATTTGCACGTAACTCAGTATCAGCACAAGACCGCATAAGCATTGATAGTCCCTGATATCCTCCCTTATTCTTACAGTAAGGATCTCTTACCTCTAAAGATAACCCGTTAGAAAATAAAGTAGTAGCCAATAATTTCTTGTGATCCTGAATCTTCAAGATGTGCTGCGTTAAGAGTATTAGCTCACATGTAACTATATAATAAGTTGCAAGGGATATAGTATCGGACCTCTTCGAACGAATTCCTCACCACATATCGGTACGTAGTCACGGGATGGGTTTGTCCTATTCGGTGAACTCGAGCTAGTGCCTGGTCTTCTAATGATGGATTCCACTGAGGCTCAATTAAGTGTACCCGCGATGCTGCGGTAAGGTCAAGACTGGGTGATGTCAGTCCTGTATAGAGATGCGATTGGAATGCTCAGAGACTAACCCTACAGCACCGCAAGCAATGGTGATCAAGATGATATGAATGTTTGGGTTGTTTTGGAATTGCTGTATGGCAAATTCTCGATTTTGTTTTGTCACTTTGCCATCAATTCGAACGAGCTGTATACCGTCATATTGTAGTGCTCGCTGCACCATATCAAGAGTCGAAGTCCATGACGAGAAGACAACGCTGGTAGATGTTGGCTGAAGACACTTTGAGAGGATGAGGGCTAGAAAAATAGTGCTTACTGCTTTTCCATTGGGTGGGTTTTTATCTGCGAGACAACTGTGCGCACTTTACTCGAGATCTGGATGGAATTATCCAATTCCACTCGATATGGGGACAAATCTCCGGTGGGTGTAAGCCTTAGAGCTGGTTGGAGAGGTAATAGGTCTAGGGGCTGGAGACGGCAAGAGTGTGAACAATCGGTGCATGCACATGGCTCGGGTGTTTGGTACTGTAATAGAATCGAGCAGTCTGCGCAAAAGAACCGATGACAAACCGAATAGTACACATTGGAAGATGCCGAGCTCTCAAGCTCATCTCGGGATGGTGACGCATCAATGGATTGCAAACACTGCCCGCATGTTTCACCCCCCATAGAGAGGCGAGTGAGCAAGACTACTAGTCTACGTTCGCTTCTTCCAGATTGGAACTGGTCTGGCTGATGGGAAGGGACAAATGTGCCCAGGTTACAGATTAAGCGTAGCTTGCTAATCTGCTGGATTGCATGTAGCCATATCCTGCCTGAGCAGTCGCCGTTTTCCTCCTCCGTCTCATTTAGCATTTCTTCCAAAGGTTGTTCGATTCGACGGTAATGTTCTTCCTCTTTACAATCAAAGGAGAGCCGAATGATTTTGTCCTCCCTACCAGGCAGATTCAAAATCGACTTTGTGCGGCGAATCATGATGCATGATAGGAGCTTTTTGAATGTCACAATAGCTTCTTCGACCGGCCTACTCCGCCACAGATTTGAGATATCGTCGTCAAAGGCTCTTAGATCATCATACGGAACGAAGTGCAGAAATTTGAATAACCCAAGAAAATCGGAGAGACTGTTCTGGATCGGTGTGCCAGATACGGCCCATCTCGATGTCGCATGAAGGGCTGAAATAACCCGGGCTGTCGCAGTCTTATAGTTGCGAATGATGTGTGCTAAGTGTGTGTCAATGCTTGTGCGCAAGAGGGTAGCATTCGGAGAGCGCATTGTTCATACCTTCGTCAAGAATAACACGCTTCCAATGATATGAAAATATTGATCCAGGGTTGAGTTTGTCATTTCGTTTCTCTCGTTCGACGGTCTGATAGGTGGTGAAGACGATGTCAGGGGGTTTTTTGGTGTTCGAAAGCGTGAGGCGATTTCTACCATGGTGGGTGAATGACGTGATTCTACCAGGGTGGACATGACTATCCAGGTGGGCATCATAAGCGGAAAACTCAAGGTAAATATTCAAAGGATGCTCACCATCTCAGTTGCGATTCCCAAACATGAAGGACTACGCCAGAGGTCAGTGATATGGTGTAAGCGACAGGTTACGATTTCCTCACCATTCGGTGGTACTATAACAAGCGTCGACTGGACCTCGTCCGTAGTAGCGCTGTATTTCTCTGTAGCAGAACCTCCGGTATCATTATCTTGATCTGAAGCAATTAAAGCAATCATGCTTAGAGTTTTTCCAAGGCCCATATCATCCGCAAGAAGTCCGCCTCTCCAGATGGGAGGTTGTTCTGACTGAGTCTTGTTTGTCAACTTATTGAGAAAGCTAAAACAAATCGATTAGCATATCTACTGTCTTGCGCAAGCTTGCATTAACGTACACATTGTCGCCATTTACATTTGATTGCAACGACCAGAGTCCAATGGCAGTTTCGTGCGGATGCCAACCCTGTTCCCGTCTTTTGAAGAATGTAAGTGCTTCTCGCTGGTGACTAATCGAAAAGACAGGTCAGCATGCGATACTAAGTAAGTTCTCTTACTTACTCTTGTAATTTTGTTCGAAGGGCACTCGGATTGGTGGCTTCTAGAAGATGATGATCCGTCTCAAATCTAGCTAGGATATTGGAAGCCATTCTAGTGACATCATCGACACCGTATTGTTGTATCTGGGGCAAATCGTATGTCATTGGTGGGTACTCGTGAAAGCTGAAAAGACATTGGGGATTGACATATGGAACATTCCAATCACATCCACTCGGGTCTTCTAGATAGTAGTCGCAGCTATTCATGAAAAATTTAATGTCGTCAGACCGACGGTTTGGACCGTATATAATGATAGCCAAGAAGCCCACAGTTCCCTTTGGGGACTTTGTCTCTAGTTCGGCTGTCATTTGAGAGGCCGAAAAGCTCAGTTGTAGTCTAAGTTCATCATCCGCCATGAGTATGGACAGGATCTCCTCTGCGTAGCTCTCAAGTTTTCCAAGCAAATCTCCACTAATGTAGCGGCGCAGCTCTCGATCAGGGGTGAAAGAGACAGGTCCTGGCGGCCAGGTAGCAGCGATGGTAGCAGAGTAATGGTTGATGACTGGGCGGTCTAGGATCTATGGAGCGTGAATCGACATGTTAGCCTAGAGAGATGACGGACGAACCATGCCGAAGCAAACAGTGGCGTTTTGGGATATCTCTTGAGGGATTTCAGCGCCATAGCAGATTGTCTGGGAGCCGGTTCCTGACTCAAGCAGAATCCTGCGCCGTTTAGAAGGGTGGAGGACGGCATCTTCGCCGGCAGACATGCTGCGGAACACAGAAAACAGAATTCAGATTGCGGACTGAAAGAATGCAATGGATCATACCCATCTTCACCAGGCTCGCACGTCTCCAAGTTTTGGATCTTGGGGTCGGCAGGGGCTGCGTGGGCTGGCCAATGGACTGGAGGCTATGTTGTAGTACAACATGATCAGGCTCCAGCAGCGAGGCTGGAGGAGCGCGCCTGCACTCATAGCCGCACGACCATGGACGAATGATTCCGGGCTTCCCTCAGTTTCCTTTGAACACTCTGACATCTTTTGTAGGTGTTGATGTCGTAGTAGCGATCTTACCCGCTTCATAATTGATCTATACAGCAAAAACTAACGTAGCGTAGAGAACTTCACCATCACCCTAAGCTACCAGCCTTGAGGTTTGATGGCGCAACAACCACAACCGTCAAATTACGCTCGTCTCACTCTTCGCGATGCATTCGAACGCTTCGAGGACACCGTCGCCCACGATGACAAGCGGGAATTCAACAATACTAAGCTCAAGGATGTCAGGGACGAAGCCCTCAGGATCGAACGGCAGCTCCGCGCTCGCCGTACTCAGAGGAACATGGCACGTTTGGAACCATTTCTGTCTGGCATGGAGCACTACTCCAAAGTAGTCGAGATACTGTGTAACGGGACTCCGTATCTTTCTTGGATATGGGCTCCGGTCAAGCTAATGCTTATGGTATGCTGTTCTTAATCGTCAATGCTGCCCCTATACCCTCAACTATGCCAAGTGTTGGTCACGTCCAGCGCAGCCCGCCCAGTCCCAATCCCTCATATGTTGGCGTCGCAGTACCCTTCACTGATTCGTGGTGGTAGATAACGGTCGATTCACTCAAGGCGTTTGAAAAACTCGTTGAGGCATATGGCAAGATTGCCGACATGCTACCGCGTTTCGATCGCTTAGCAACAGCACTCACCCACGATCATAACTTTCAGGCTTTGCTCGCTTTAGTTTACGTTGACATCCTGGAATTCCATCGACGTTCCTATAAGTTTGTGCGCAGAAGATGTGGGTTCTCCAGCCATTGATCCTTAACACCTCTAATAGACTACAGCATGGGCTATTCTATTTGGCTCGATGTGGGATAGCTTCGAGTATAGATTCAACACCATATTGAATAAGCTCGAATATCATAGCGGGCTCATTGACAAAGAGGCCGTCGCGGTGAACATTTCCGATGCCGTTGCCCGCAGTAAAGAAGAGGCGGACAGATGGGAGCGGCAAGAACGTGAATGGCAAGCTCAAAAGATCGTGGCTGTTCTGACATGGCTCGCAACCAGCGACGTTCCAGCAGAGGATATAATAGAAAGACACACTCGAGATTGCCTGACAGAAAGTTGCGACTGGTTTATCAAACATCGCAAAACCCAGTTGTGGCTGAAGGATGGTGCAGAGAACGCCGTCCTCTGGCTCTACGGGAAGCCAGGTGCAGGTAAGTTAGCCCTCGTTTCTGCTGAGGGCATGGGCTTACCACTGATTCCAGGAAAATCTGTCTTGTGTTCTAGTTTGGTGCAGCATGCCGAGGCCAAAGGCACCGATATCTTTGTCTACTTTTGCAGCTACCTTGGCAATTCCACCGAAAGCTCATCACGGCTCCTCCGGTCACTGGCCGCTCAGATCATACAAAAGCACCCTGACCTCGCCCTCCATGTTTACCATAAATACATTCAATCTTTCTCAAAACTATCCAGGAAGACACTGTTGACTCTTCTACCGGAGCTTGTACAAAGCCTTGGTTCGGTGCGTTTGGTTATTGACGGAATCGACGAGTGGAACGCGCCTGATCAGAAGGAAGTCTTGCAGGATCTCACGCAGTTGTCGACAGACACATCCTTATGTAGCTTTAAAATTTTGCTTGCGAGTCGAGATACCCTAGAGATATCACGAAATCTACGCAAGAAAAACAAGGCGATTGTCTCAATAAACCTAAGCAGTCAAGACGAGGTCGCTGCGGTTGATCGCTCTATTACGTCTTATGTTCACAGCAAGCTATCGGAAATCCCACACCTGTTTGATGAGTCAGACGCCAATGGCCCAATACTGGCACAAGTCAAGAGCATGCTGCTTCAAAGGAGCAATGGTATGTTCGCGTTAGACTAAAAGAACCCGAATAACAGAGACGTAGGCATGTTTTTATGGGTCCGCTTAGTATTAGACTCTCTGGAGGAGGTCTATAGTCCCGAAGATCTCCTTAGCCTTGTCAATGATCTACCTTCCGACTTAGAAGCTTTATACCGACATATTCTTCACCGCCTTTCTACTGCACGTGGTGTCGAGAGGTACGGAGGAGTACCCACGATTCTTAGTTGGATATGCTTTGCCAAAAGACGTTTACACAAGCAGGAGCTCCTTCAAGGGCTCTCAATCTCCATGAACGCCCACACCCAAAGCGTCCCCTTCCCACAGATTCTCGATCACTGCAAACCCTTCATCGAAGAGCTCCCTGACTCAACCATTGCTTTTGTTCATTTCTCTGTTCAAGAGTAAGATCGCATTGAATAGCTTGTTTTAGTATGCTGACGCAGTCATAGATTCTTCTTAAAACCTAACTCGGGAGAGATCATTCGACAAAGCCCAGCTCAGCTAAACATGTCATTTTCTTGCGCCACTACTCTCATACGGGGACTCGATCTACTTAGGCACAGCGCTCTAGCATCAGAGCATCTCGTGCAAGTTGCAACTGGGAACTATCGGCTTCTGCCCTATGCACTGGAGTTTTGGATAGAGCACTGTTTGGAATATGTCGCGAGTGATGGTCTACTCAACCTGGAACATCCACTTACACTCCGTCTTACAGAACTACAGGACAAGCACAATCAAGTTCTACAAATATTGGAAGGAAATGAATCCGCGAATGCCAATACAGTCAAAGATTTCGACCAACGTCTACTTGATCGACTCCAGCGTATCGCTCATCTTCCGATATATGAGCTGATGAGGGAGGTGCTGCGTGTTCGTTGGTTAGGCGATCGACAGCCTTGTGAGAACGGAGAAGGTAAGTTGTTTCTAAAGTACCGTTCTCCCTGCTCTATACATCTAATGTGTCATTGTAGCTGCGGAGGCATTCGCTACACTAAATGATCGGACCCTTTTTAGTAAACTCGCCGCCAATTTTGAAAACTCTGTTATATACCTACTATCTCAAAGTGAGGTTTCCGGTATTTCAAGGGCCACCCTTGAGGCTTTCCAAAAGTCCTACACATCCACGGCATTCCGCTGCCGCTTTCTAAATTGTGAAAGATCGTCAATAGGCTTTCCTTCGTTAGAAGTTAGAGAACAGCATGAAGGGACCCATCGGCGTCGAGTCTATTGTAAGGTATTGACCTGTCAATGGAACCGGATCGGATTTAAAGAAAAAAATGGACTTGATGCCCACTCACGGAGATATCATAGCGACAAGCTTATCTTTACGATTCCACCGAAAGTCAGACGTACCCTAGAAGACGAAGCGGGTGGCAGGCAGGGTGATATACAAAGCCCCCGATTTACACCACAACAGCAGCCTCAACAGCAGCCCCAACAGCAGCAAAATCTGGACCCCTCCATTATCATACAAGTCACCCGAAAATTGATGGAACAGGCGCGGCCAGAGATATTAGCAAGGTTTCGGCAGGATGTAGAAGCCTGGCCAGCTCAAAGACTCCAGCAAATGCGTTCCCAGGGTATAGAACCGTTGCTAGTACGATTTAGACATCAGGCCGAAATGATGGTACGGACAGGCAAAATTAACCTCGCCCAGTTCCAGGCGCAGAATACCAACCAGAACGGAAAAGGAGTGCTACCAGATCAGCAGCAGCCGCAGCAAACCCAACAGGCTCAGTTTTCGAATCAAAGCATCAACATGAACAAACATCAGCAAAACCAAGAGTTCGACTTCAATGCACTTGCAAACCAGCAGATCGAGGCACTGCGTATGCAGGATCGGGGCCAGCAAGGAGGGGTAATGCCACCACCACAACAGCAGCCGCAACAGCAACTCCAACTTCAACAGATACCTCAAGACGACCCGAATGTCAATCCTCAAGTAGCCTCTCAACTATTGCGCAAAGCTCAACAAAGAGCCGCAGCAGGAGCGCAAGGGCAGTCTCTTACCGAACACAGGCGATTAAGTATGATGCCTGCTGATATCGAACCTTATATAAAGGCGCAGCCGCTTAAGGTTCCTGAAATCAGTTTCGTCAACTCCTGAGCTCGTTCATGAATTCACGCCGCAACGTCCTGTTGCAGAATGTTCAGTCCCCTCTCAACTCCACGCAAGCGGAATGAAGAACTTAACACGCTTTGTTTGCAGATGGGCGCATCTCAACAGCATGAATATTGCCAATCCAGTTCACTGCGATTAGGACCGCCTCTAATGATGTGCACGGAGCTTTATCCAGAGCCAGATGCTGTGGTGACGCTGGATATGGGATGCCGAAGATATGAAAAGACACAAATGAAGCGCAAGCAAATTCGGACTAAGCAAGCTTGTGAAAATGCCGCTCACGTAAGGTTGTATGTGATGGAAACTACGTTATGTAGCTTTTGTAAGGGGGGTAATCTTGTCTGTGTGTATAAGAGCCGTCCACCATCTAGGTATATTACCGCTCACTACTTCCACTGTGATGCCTTGGTAACAATGTCAGACATGACGACGTCCGGGATGAAATTGAGAAGCCTCAGAAAACAGATGCATGTAAGCTCATTCTCTGATCCACCAACACCGGATCTCCTACTCATATTATTATATTATTACAGAGTTAATTGAACTTCCATTGGAGGGATTTTCTCTTATCTAGTACCCCGTTTATGCCTAATGACTTACACACTTGTTATTCCGTGCTTGTCGCGGAAGTGAATTCGACGGGCAATCGAAACAATCCTAGACGCAACGAAATTGATGTGAACGAGCATGGCTTAGGTTACGACTAGGGCTTCAAGTTTTTTAGCATTAAATCAAGGCTTCGAATCTCGTTCGTCTTTTTTACGTAGTAAACTTGTCTGCAATTTCCATAGAATTTTCATGAATTTTGAGACCTATGGCGGATTTTTTAATCTCCCCGGGAGGTAGAGCGGCTACAGTACTATTTGGGCCTTTTTATGGCTACAATTCTAAAGCTGCCCATAAGAGTTGGCCTTCGAATGGCTCTAAAGGCGCCTGATGTGAAGATCGTATCCTGCTCGAGATATTACTATCAACGAAAGAAAGTAAGGATATACCACACATTTACGCGAGAATTTACCTATACTGTTGCAAGGATCTCTTTGTCGGGGTAATGTTGTATTAAATTTTCCATTGAACTGGATTTCACTCCCGTACCTTAGCATGTAATACTGCATGCTTTCGATTTATCGCATATCTTGATAAAGCAAGCCGTGTCAGTTACACTAGTTCGGAAGTCTAAGATGGTCGTTCTCTTTCACCACCAACGAGATCTTCTATGACCATAATTAGTGACATTGCGATGTAACTGGCATCTCTATGCATTATGCCGCCCTAGTCATATTAGATATGTTTTCTGTTCAGAAAGTTCTCTCGCCTTCGCTTATTGTTCTCCGTATTTTTTTTGGTACCTTACTCACGACCAATGGAGAGACCTGCTCTTGCCGCCCACGATTCAGCCTCACCGGAACTCGATGAACCTCATCTCCACAATGGAACACGGCAAACCCACCAGCGTACACTCTTTCCAAGCTTGTTTCTTCCCGCCGATTCCACAGTCGATATACCATTTCCTTCGATACCATCGCGCGTGCCCGGATCCGACTACCGTAGTCTCAACTCTAGACCGTCGATCATATCCGATAGCTAGGCTGAAATAAAGCAAGCAGGCACAAAGTTCTGCCGGGATTCCTAGGATCAACTCCAGGTGTGCATGGCCTGCGATCAGTTATGGGACGGATTCCCGATCTGGTCCGAGATTCGCAATTAGAGACGCGATTCCACGAGAAATCAAAAGAGGCCTATACTATCCACGTACACTACGACCTAGACGACACGAGCATACAGAGGGCCTCTGCGAGGCGAGAATATTGGAAACGCGGGAAATACATTGGAGGGGGAACGTATGGGAATGTTTGGCTAGAAGAGTGTGTTAAAGGACAACGCAATGTCAACATCCGGGCAGTGAAGCAGATACCTAGGCTGCAGCAAGTGGGTAAGCCCATTGACTTCAACCGAGAGCTAGAGGCTGTCGCAAAATTTTCCCATCCCAAGGTCTGTATCTAGATCGTTGATATACTTGCTTAAGTTAACCTCTTTATGCGCAGTACGAGCGTTGTTTCGTGCGGTCATTCGGGTGGTTTGAAAGATTGGAGGCACTATGTATTGCAATGGAGTATCTTCCCCTTGGTGATCTCCAGAAGTACATATCCGTCAATGCGCCAATGCCAGAACCGGACGTTGTTCAAGTCTCCTCTCAGGTCCTGGAGGGTATTGCGTTCATGCACGAGAACTCTTTTGCGCACAGAGATCTGAAGCCGGCAGTATGTCGTCCATACTACGAAAAGAACATACCTCATAGAAGTACTTACGATTGCTTCCTAGAATATCCTCATCAAAGCAAAGCCACCAGACCCTTGGTGGGTAAAAATTACTGATTTTGGCATCAGCAAGCGTGCAGAGGACGATATCGCGCTTTCGTCTACTTTAAAAGGTACCATAGGGTTTATAGCTCCAGAATTGTATGGATTTGGTGCTACTGATAACGAAAATGAGAATGATACGTATACGGATCCATACGCTGGGGACATCTGGTCTTTAGGAGAAATCGCATTTCGGATGTTGACAGTTCAGCCGGCATTCAAGAACATGAATAACCTTCTCAGATACAGCCAGAACCGTCTGGGCTTTCCACTCAATCGCCTTCAAGACCAAAATGTTAGTGATGATGGAAAAGATTTCATACAAGCCGTCATGATGGCCGATGCCAAACAGCGGATGACTTCTAAAGAGGCACTGAAGCATAGTTGGACGGCACCCTGCTTTGCTCATAATCAAAGGCCCGAATCAATTCTCTCTATCAAGTATGGAAAATCCATTATTTAACTATGCAGCTGACCTAGGCAAAGGACAGTCGCATCACACCATGAGGTCATGGGCGATGGCCAACCCGACGAGCTAACGGATGCTTCACTTCAGTGGAGCACAGTCATTGGCACCACAGAGCTGGTGTCGAATCGCCTTAGTCACATTCAACTTGAAAGAGAGCGAGTACATGTGCAAGAGAGCGAGTCGCTCATAGACCAACCCCAGGTGAGAGTCGGGACAGGCGCCCAGGAAACCATTCCGCCAAATCAACATCCAACCACCAGGTTGTCTCTAGACGCTCGATCTAATTCCACTCTCAATGCTGTTTCGGTCTCCAGAATATCAGACTTTGCTTTGGGATTGGCCCCCTTAAAGCACCAATCAGACTCCTTGTCACGTGCTGGTCAGGATTTCCAAGCATATGTAAACGCCAGTACTTTGCAATCACCCATCAAGTCGCAATACTACCCCGAATGTGTTTCTGGAGGAGGTGGTGCTGGTGAGGGTTTTGTCAAGACGAATATTGTCCGCTTATGTGCCGATGCTCAGGACCGATTGCAGAAGCTTTATGATTCGGCTACTCTATCAGAAACCCCAGGTCCTTTGCCCATCCCCCAAATAATCCGCCGCTCATATCACATTCCGCCAGGCGTACACGAACTTGAATCACGTCTAGTAGCAACAAAGGCTGCCATTGCAGTCTCGGATGATCCAGAGTTACAACTAGCGTGGGCCGAGGACGCCTCTTATCTATACAATAGATATGTTGATCCTGACAATAACAAAGATCCCCAATTCAATCCAAAGATCCAGGATCAACTACACGAGGCAGCGCAAACCATTGTTACCATACTGTCCAATCGACAACACCCCAAGGCATTCTTTTTGAAGGGACTGTGGCTAGAATTTGGAGGAATGCAGTATGCTAGAAACACGAATGAAGCAATGCAATACTATCATCAGGCTTCAGAGAAAGGCTATTTCAGAGCAGGGTATAGGATTGGTAGATTGTTGGAGGAAGAGGGCGATTATTCAAAAGCTTGGGTACATTATAACAAGGGGTATAAGGTTGGGCATTCGGCTTCAACATACGTAAGTCCTCAAAAATTCAACTATATCTTGCATCAAATACTCATAGTTAATAGCGCCTTGGAATGATGGCCCTTAGAGGCCAACATGGGCAGCCTCAAGACATACCTAGAGGACTAGATCTCCTACAGGAGGTCACGCAATCCACTGACGTGGATGCGCCTCAGGCATTTTTTGTATGACCACCGATATATTAATTTGTTCATTTAATACTAAAACATTATGCTAGATATTTGGTATGTTGCAAGCGCATGATATTCCCCAATTGAGTGGTGCGTACAACTATGTGCCGCTAGACGAAACGGCCGCAAGAAAGAACATTGAGCGAGCAGCATTCCTTGGATTCGGTCTGGCAGCATTCAGAATGGGCATGGCTTATGAGCGTGGCGAGCTTGGATGCGAAATCAATCCTGTCTTGTCCATGCACTACTATTCCCTCGCTGTCTTCCAAAGGGTGCCCAACGCAAGTTTGAATTTGTGTAAATGGCTCTTAGATCGGAAGCTCTCAATTCCGAGAAAGGATGAGCTCGCATTCATCTATGCATCACGTGCAGCACAACACGGTCTTGCCGATGGCATGTGTGCCTTAGGCTACTGTTACAAGAACGGCGTACACGTCAAGCCAGATATGCCTAAGGCAGTGTACTGGCTCCAAACAGCCGCTATGGAGGGCTCTACTCTTGCGCGAAATATGCTCGAAAAGCTAAGGTCCGAGAATGAGTCCTCTTCTGTGGGTGATATATTATTGGAACTTTCCGATAGCAGCTCTGCACGAGTAGGAGATGACGAGGATACTTTTGGGCAAGTACAGCGCCAAACCGTTGCAGAGCCGCAGTTCCAGGGCCACGATTTCAATCAATTCGATGACCATAGATTCTCTACGGCCACAGCAGACCCGATATACCAATCTCCAGCCTTAGATGATGACGGCTTGGACTTGTATCTCCAAAGTCAAGATGAGGTTGAGGAACTCACTGTCAATTCTGGGCTAATCCATGAGATTGTCGGACTTGCCAGGGTCTCTGGGATGATTATTCATGAAACAACCACACTCATTGAAGGAGCCAGGTCTGTCGATCCATTGTTCGAAATGCTCAAAGACAGTCTTCTCGTTCTGACAAGGACACTGTTGTTTGTCGATCTTAAATGTCGAATAGCACAACCCAGAGAATATCTGCCTATGGAGCAGAATGTTCTTCCAGGTATTGAGAGAACTTTACAGGAATGCAATAAGCGCGTTCTTGACTTTCAAAAACTATTGAAACGCATGACATCACGGCGAGGTGGCTCAGTCCTTTTCAGAGCGTCTTTGAAACTAAAGTCAGGTAGTTCGAGGCAGGACATTGAAGAAGGCATCCGGGATGTTGGTTTGTTGACAGATCAGCTCACCGGGGGCATTGCAGCGTTGGGCTTGTAGTCACCTAGATATGATCTTGATCTCAAATAGGTTCAAAGCCTAAATGATCATTATCAAGACATTCCTTGTTTCATTTAATAGCATAGCGTTAGCCTTCATGAATTAATGCATCTTTACGTTAGTAAATATCTTCGCTCGATGAACAATTTGCCAATATTAGCTTTCGACATGTGATTTCTTATCATCTCTTTTGCTGGTGTTGCTTTCTATTGGACTGACAATTTACCTGCCCCTTCTTAATCGGGCAAAGCGCCAAGAGTTCATCACCACAATTCCCAGCCCAAGCTCCACACCAGGCGGATCTTAACCACACCTCTAACCAAACAATAATCTCACAACACGGACAAGTAAGACCTTAATCGTTCGCTGCCCACCCTTTGAAAACGTATCATTCGAAGCAATGCATATGTAACCCGACGAATCCCTCCTGAGCCAATCGATTCACTACCTACTCTTCGCGCATTCGAGCAGCATACCTCTGCACACCTTAATCCGCCCTGAACCTCAAACCTCGCACCTAAGCCCAATTCTCCGAAATCGCGGAGGGCCCTAGAGTATACACTGAGCCTCGAAAACCCAATATCTACTCCAGTAAACGCAACCATGGCGACACCATCCACGCCCTCCGACACCGCAAACCCACAATCAACCTACAACGACCCCACAGCCACATACTTAAACAGCTCATGCCTCGACTTCCTCCTCATAGAGCTTGTACCCATGGCATACCGCATAACAGGCGACCTAGCGGCGCGAGAAGAAGAGTGGCTAAACACAGGCATGGCTTCGGGGTCAGGGTCAAAACCGCAGAGGTCGTCAGCAGGCCAAGATGATATTGCGAGCTTGTCGGGCATGACGGCAGGGACGGGCGCAGCTACAATCACAGGAGCGGGAGGTGCTACTATAGACGAGGAGGAGGCTAGGGAATCTGTATTCCACCGCCTAGAAGCCCTGGGATACCGCGTGGGTCTCGGAGTCGTAGAACGGTAGGAGGTCCCCTTACTCTCCCCATTACGCTGTCCCATGATCCTCCCCGCGTATAATCCATACCCCTACTTCCCAATTACTCCCCCCTCATACACATATCATATCCCAACACCCCCTCTAACAAACAACCTAGTTTCTCCCGCTCAGCCCCACGTCCCCAAACCCCCCTCGACATAATAAAATTCCTCTGCAAAGATCTCTGGACCCTGCTCTTCCGGAAACAAATCGACAACCTGAAAACAAACCACCGAGGCATTTACGTGCTTACCGACAACACCTTCAAGCCCTTGGCCCGCATGTCCTTCGATACCAAGAAACCCGTGAACCCTCCCCCAGGGGGAGGAGGCGCTGGAATAGGCCCAGATGGAATGATGACGGAGAATGGACTTGCAAGGGTACAGCCTTTTTTGTATTTTCCTGCGGGCGTGATTAGGGGGTGTCTTGCGGCGTTGGGGATCCAGGCTACTGTCCAAGCGGAGACCAGTGGGCTACCGAGTGCGACGTTTCAAATCAGGACTGTAGGCGCGAAGCCTTGAGCATTTAGTTTTTTGGGGGGTCGGAATGTGGAATGGTGGGAACATGGAGATTTCATGCATTTTACAAAGCGGCATTGGGTGGTGTTACTGGCGCACAATTATTTGTCAAGAGTTTCGATGCTTTGGGCCCGGGGAGATACCTCAAATGTATCATGATCAGTTACCAGTCAGAATCGACACACTGAGATAACAAGCGGCCTAGTGCTTTTGCGCCCTTCGATGGATTGTATCAATGACTTAGGAATCCTTGTACGGCAAGAAGTTATCCTCAAATTTTGGGCTGCACATGGCCGTTTTTGACTTATTTCACACTGAACATGGCGTGTTGTTATATGAAGATCGTGTAGAGGTGATCTATTTTGACTACATAGTGTAAACCCGACCTGTTTTCACCAAACTCATATACGATCAGGACGAGGCGGGATGTTCCCTTCTGTCACTTTGATTTCGTCTCATTGCGTAACTCATAAGATCATCTATAATCTATCTGCCCATCCTGTATGAGCGAAATTTTCTTGAAGTGGGTGGGTTCCAAGAGTGCGTGGCTGACTCACTTCTGGGGAGGGTTGTTGGCGAAGTCAATGCCCTTCTGGACATTGCCCTGGAGGTCCTTGTATGCTACCTCAAGGAGCTTCTTCTCATGGTCGTTGGCCTTGCTGACGACGTCAATGGCCCTCTCAGCACCAGATGGCTATGATATTGTTAGTAGAATACTATATCGTGTGATTGATCTACTCACGCCAAGCTCGATTGGAACGGAGAAGAAGTCAACGCCAGTTGCCTTTGCAATGGCATCACCGCCGGAAACACCGGGTAGGTAGACGAAGCTGGGCTCGACGATACCCTTCTCACCCTTGACGGCCTTGACGACCTTCTCGGCGAAACTAGACGATAATTAGATCGTGTCTCAACCATCTACTTGCAACATACCGGAAACCAGCATAGGCCATGGAAAGAGTGGCAGAACCAGCACCGTCCTTAGCCTTGACGACCTCGTCACCACCGAATTGGACACCTACGGCCGATGTTAGTAAAAAACCCCAGACAGCGCCTTTTGGACTCACGGTTCACGAGAGCATCGAGCTTGTCAGCGGGGATGTTCACGGATGGCTGGGCCTGGCTGAAGAGAGGAACAATGGTTGCTCCAGAGTGACCGCCAATAACGGGAATGGTGGTCTTAGCTGGGTTCTTCTCGCCGATGATGCCAGCGACGAATGTCTCGGCACGGACGACGTCGAGGGTGGTAACACCGAAGAGCTTCTTGGGGTCAAAGACGCCGGCGGCCTTGAGCACCTCAGCGGCGATTGGGACAGTGGAGTTGACCGGGTTGGAAATGACGAGGACGTAGGCCTTTGGGCAGTGTTGAGCGACACCCTCAATGAGGCCCTTTACGATGCCGGCGTTGATCTTGAAGAGATCATCACGGGTCATACCAGGCTTGCCTTGATGCAAAGAAAAAATGTCTCAGTATATTGCTTTTCACATGTTGTTGCTTGTTGTGAGCTTACGGGGAATTCCGGCGGGGATGACCACGATATCGGCGCCAGTGAATGCCTTCTTGAGGCCATCATCGGCAGGGAGGTAGCCAGTCACGGCCTAGTTGTTCGTAAGTGTCTCTTCCCCACGGAGACAAGGAAGGGGGAAAGGGCATACGGCGGGGGAGGAGATGTGGGAGAGGTCAGCAGCAACACCGGGGGTGTTGACGACATCGTAAAGAGAGAGTTCGTCAATGAGGGGGGAGGCCTTGAGGAGGAGGGACAATGGCTAATTGCATAAGTCAGTAATCGTCCGAGAGCTAGAAATTTGATGCCAATGAATACCTGTCCAATGCCTCCGGAAGCACCTGCAACAACGGCCTTGACCATTTTTGCTGACTTGAGAAAGTTTCAAGGGGAAGAAGTGAGGGGCAGAAAGATTGTGGAGTAGACGGAGCTCAAGAGTGTGCGGCGAGCAGACAATTAAGCAACGAGTAGAAGAGGCGGGGAAATGGTATGGATTGTGAAGAGGAGATGAGTGATGAAGAGTGAAAGAGGGATTGGAAGGCAGAATTGGGAAGAGATTGTGTGGGCGTGGGGATACAAGCAGGTCAAGCAGGAGCTTTCAGACCACGAGACTCGATCGTTGGCCGGACGGGGTTCCAGGTGGGGGGGAGGGAGGGAGAGGGAAAGAGGCACGGACCAATGGCGGGGKATTTTTCTACTTGGGGGGGAAAGAGCCTTTGGGAATGGTCCGACGAGTTTGTATCGAAATGGCGTCAAAATGGGCAGAGAGGGAGACAGACTATTCTTCTTCCCCCGCGACCTGTGTAGCTCCAGCCTCATCATATACCAACGCGTCTCCCCCATACGAACTACGACGCGCCTCCCCGAGAAGCCTCGGTGCATGCACGCCTCGACCTGTACCCACACCCCGCGTCCGAGATGGCTCGGAAGGGACCGGAGCGATGTGTGGAAGCTGCCCGCGGATACTCACGTACTCTACCACTGCCACTGTCACTTCCAACGGCCCACTTCGTAGAGACTCGTAGAGATTCACGTATACTGTATTTCCGCCCGACTCAATTGCCTTTGCTCTGTATGTACGGCATCCCATCCGTTGGCCACTTCCGCGGCCGGTTTCCCTTGCAGGTTTCCCCAAACACCGTCAATACTCCTCAACACTTGTGCCTGCCATGGTCTGTCTCATGGTGTGGCAGAAAAGAATAAATCCAATCCATTTAATTTTGACCCACTTTCGCCAGGTATCTCTCTGTGGTATACTTGCCCTTCCCCCAATTGACACTTGAAACACTTTGATCCCCATATCCCCCCAGAGCTTCCAAATCCTCAGGCCAGACGTCTTGACTCGTGACTAATTTACCCGCGCATTGTGCTTGGGCAACTCCACCATCTCAGATCGACCATCTACGCCTACCAGGATCTGGCCATATCTAAGGGCCAAAGTCCTCCCTCTCGCCTTCCGCGTCCGCATCACCCTCCTGATCGTGTGGTCGATAACCCTGATTAGGATCAATAGCTCCGGTTGGATCGGGCCCACGCTGACCCACAGGATACATCTGCTATGCGGGACTTAGTGAATGTCATAATAAACGTTAAATGTAATGCAACTCACCGGCTGCTGTGCCATTGGGTTATAGCCTCCGTACGCTCCCGGGTCGAAGATTTGCTGTCCGCCATATGCGTTAGGGTCGCCTTGGACTGGAGCAGCATATATGCCAGGCTGACGGAAATCTTCCTGTTGTGCCATGTGCTGACCCATTCCATAGTCTGGAGGACCCATCTGATGCACTGCTCCCTGGGGCAGGGCTCCTGGGGGAACGGCGGCGGCTGACGATTGAACGGCAGTGCTGCTCTGACCTCCGCTCCTCTTATGAGGGTGGGCCTCCTCGCGTGGAACAATGTCGATCAAGAAATCAAACATGTCCGACTTGGACAGTGCGGAAGCGATATCTGAGCGCTGCAACGTACGTCGCTTGTTCTCCTCAGCGTGAATCCACGCGCGCATAGTTAGCTCGGTAATGAAGATGTCGCAGCCTTTAGCAAACAAAATGGGAGCTTCGGCTGATATCATCTTCACCTCCGGGTCCGCCTTCATGACCTTTTTGATTCGCGCCAACGGTAGTTGATGCAACTTGTAGTCGTGCTCATCAGTCTCGAGCTTGGTAACCTGCTGCTGCCAGTATGTGTTCAGAATCTCACGGTAATTCCCGGTGAGGCCTTGATTGACCTGTCTTTTCTTTAGCATATACATCTAACAACTCTCTATCAGGAACATACGTTCTGCCATGAACCGGTGAAGAGTTGTGGATCGGGCGCATGGCCTTGGGCGGCAATCTGGACCAAATCAGCTTTCCGAGGAGGGTCGCGGGACAATTACTCGTCAAAGAGGAGACATACCGTTGCGGACGCGCCTGGAAGAAATCAGTTAGCAAAGAGTCTTGTGTTGTCTCAAGGCGATAGAGCCGCGACTGGAGCGAATTGAGACGGATCCAGAGACGTACCATAGTGGCCACCATTCCCAGGGTCGTACATGGGATTTCCATTCAAGCCATCATATCGGCGCGGAGCCGCAGGGGCCTGGCGCATCTTCTGCTGGTTGTGAGCAGCTTGGAGGTTTGCGGGATCCATGATGGCGTAGTCGGTCGACGATGACGCCGCGCGCAGGGATTCGGGTCGCGCGGACGGGTACTGGCGACAGAAGTATGGTCGCTGCAGGCGGATATGTGCAGGAGAGAAGCGCAAGGGGCCCAATGGGTGGTGGGGATGTGGTTAGGGATGGGTGTTTGCGAGTGAAGCTTGGATGTTGTGGTTGCGTCAAAGATGCGGTCTGAGTGGATGGAGTTGCAGCGCAGGCGACAAGCGGGGAATACCGCGCGAGGCTGGCGGTCCGCAGGTTAGCTATTGTACTATGTGCTATGCGGCAGTGCGACCGGGCCCGGGGGTGGGTGGGTGGCTGCGTACGCGGAAAATACTGTGATGGATTATCCCAAGGTTGTTGTTTACCTGTTGACCCGGTACGCGACCAGAGGAGCGACTCGGAGCTGTGTGCTGTGTGGTGCAAATTGCAAGCTCGAGGTTCTTTGCCAATCGGAGGGATGCAATGGAAGCGCAGCGCAGCGCAAGGCCGACGAACCACACGCCAGAGAGCACACGCTTCTTTGACAAGGGACTGGACTCGGTCCAGCGCTATATATGGAGTATGCCTCTTGGATCTTCTGTGGGCGAGGGCGAGGATAGGATGGAATATCTCGGGGCTTGCTTGGTATAGGCCACGGCTTGTGGGCGGCGGTGGGAGGGGGGKTGGGATCTTCTTTGTACGCGGTTCACAGTCCACTTCAGCACAGTGCAGCGCTGCGCAGCGCAGTGTGACGACGGGCCGGATCTGTCAAAGTGCGGTGCCTCTCCCTTCTCGGGCTGATCGTCGTCACTCGGTCATGTTTATATATCTACATACGGGCAACACACGATGGAAGAGACGTCGCATTGTCGTACACAAGATTGAGAGGCGCCCGGGGTGGTGGGCAGACGTGACAGCGCAGTGCCTTATGCCATGCCTGGTCTCGTCACAATATTGCTACTACTCGACGACAGACACACACACACACACACATAGGCTTCTCCCATCCCATGCTCCCCCCGCGAAGTCTTCCTCTCATCGGCATCGATCGAGACCCAGACGGCTGACTATCGCAGCCGCGGCGCAAGGGCAACACATTCACATCGAGGCAACAGCACTAGCAACCACACATCCAACAGACTTCCCGCTTCCCCATCGATTCCTCGAGGCAGCGCTGTACGCAGTGACCACTGTGATTGGAGGCGAGGGTGCATTACCCGGCCCGCTGATTGGCTGGGAGGGCTATATAGAGCATCTGCGGGCCATGGCAAGTGATGAGTTGTCCATTTGTCGGGGTTTCGAGGAGCGAGGGAACGAAAACGACCCACGCCAATCTGCAGACTGTCATCATCGCGGTATGGGATAGAGCGCAGGCTGGAAGTTAGCTGGGAATTGCGAGGGTCTTTCCAAGGACTATCGGGTGGGAAGGGCAAGTCCTTCCAAGTGCTGCCATGTCCCTCTGATGTCGTGCTGGCTCTGCTGTTGAGGCGCGATTCCGGTTGCGGTATTGCCAAGATGGGAAAGGCGGCGGACACGTGGGGAAAGCCGCAATTGCCCCGATCAGTGGCTCGTGCACTCTCTTCCTCCAAAAAAAATGTCCCCAGGCCAGGCACTAAAATTTCTCCTCTCTCTTCCAGTGCATCGAGCCCTGCATCAACGCCAACATGGCCCTGCCAACGCAGCAACACCTGCCGGGAGACGACACCGATGAGGATCTGTCAGATGAGCACATTGCTCAGCTCTTTCGAGAGGCAGAGTCTTCCCTACGGGCAAAGCAGGCTGCGGCCCACAGCTCCCCTTCCACTACCTCTGATGGGCCCTTGAAGCTTCCAAAGCTACAGCCTGGCCACATAGCTGATACTTACCTCAAAACTAATGGCTCCATCACGCGGGCAGACTCATCAAAGCTCATCAGTGAGCAAGATCGTTCTCTCGCCCAAGGTATCAAGAAGATTGAGGATCCAATCCAGGTCAAAAAGAAGAAGCAAGAGGTATGTACAGAGATTCTCCATCTTTCGCCGATGATGATAATTTCCCAATTTTTTCTCCTGAAGCAGAATTGGACCCCGTTTTGGGCGTCTCCCTGCATCATTGAAGGTCTATATTTTAGTTCATAGTTACACTGAGGCACATTTTACATAACGTCCTGCCAAGTCCATCTTGACCTGTACCAGCTGACACAACAAAAAGGACAAATTGGCCACCGCAGGTTCTGGCTGGTACAATCTACCTCGCACAGAGCTCACTCCAGAGCTTCGACGCGATCTGCAGCTTCTTAAGATGAGAGACGTGTTGGATCCTAAAAGGCACTACAAAAAGTCGGACAACAAATCCGATGTCCCTGCATTCTCCCAAGTCGGTACCATTATTGAGGGCCCCACAGAGTACTACAACAGTAGACTCGACAAGAAGGACCGTAAGAAGACATTCGTGGAGGAAGTTCTGGCTCAAGAACAAAACAATAGCCGGTTCAAAAACAAATATAACGATATTCAGAAAGGCAAGACCAGTGGCAAGAAGGCATTTTACAAAGCACTCAAGGCAAAGCGTAAGGGCAGGGTGGAAAAGAGGTGAGAAGCAATGTCCTTAATATGTGCAGCTTCTATTCATCTCCTCCTACCATCTACATGAGCCCGTACAGATGTTTATCATTAGACGGGTTACATCGGTTGGACCGCATTTGGTCCTACGCTCTGTCATGGCGGCTACCACCCTAAGCTACCTAACTTGCCGGCATGTCGTTCTGGCACAGTTCTGCGCTACGTCGCTTGAATATTCAGACCGGATTCGCCCGCTTCATCCTACAAGTAGGGTTACTGCTCGTACAGATCAGAAAGGATCTGCTTTACCAATGACTGCATATCCTTTGCGGCCTCCTTGCCTGCCTCCAAAACTTCGGCGTGGTTTGCCTTGCCTTTGCTCAAATGCGCATCGAGTTGCTCCTTGTTCATGCTCTGGATCCCCGGATCATCACCTCGAGGTCCCGCTGGAAGTACAGCACTATTTGTCACCAAACTGAATGCCAATACTCGAATTCCTGCATGTCTGGCCACAACGATCTCTGGTACAGTGGACATTCCAACTACATCAGCCCCTAGCGTGTGGAGCATTCGGCATTCAGCTCTAGTCTCATAGCTAGACAAGTCAGCTCTATGACCATATAATAGAAGACATAGCGATTCAGGCCACGGTCGGTTTCGTAAACTTACGTTGGACCCGCAACGAAAGCATAGACACCTTCGTGTAATCTCCTTTTCTGTTGGTCTAGCCCCAGCTTCTTCCATGCTCTGTGGGCTCGCCTCCGTAGATCTAGATCATATGCATCGGACAGCGGTGGGAAACGAACCCCGAATTCGTCAATGTTGGGACCTCTTAGAGGGTGGATACCCACTAGTCCTGGCAGGTTGAGGTGCTAAACCTCGTCAGTAGCAGGTTCTAATAGCGGAAGGACATGGAGGCATACATCATTCAAGCATACAATATCTCCAACTGCAAAGTCTTGGTTCAAGCCACCAGCTGCATTGGTAACTACATACAAAGTCAGAACGTCTGTCTGACAATCTACTAGAGACGCATGACGCACCAATTATAGTCTCGACGCCCATGACCTTACATACGCGTGTTGCAAATGTTACTAAGTCCATGGTATGGCCCTCATAAAAGCTGAATGTGTCAGTAAATGTGATCGATTGCGCCGACATCTCCCCTCTATCACGGGTTAGTGTGGATTAGCGACTCACTGTGCTCGTCCAACAAGAAGCGCTACAGGCAATTTCTGCGGGCCTAGAAGCCCGAATACAAATTTACCTGCGTGACCTTGTACTACAGTTGCTCACATTAGCACAATTAAGAATGACATATATTCCGTTTGCCTTTAGGTTGCTCTTCGCTCGACCTGCGATTTTTACTTACCAGTACTCTTTGGGAAATTTGGAATAATGCTATACGCAAGCTCATGCCTAGGCTCGGATTCGATCGTCTCAGCGAGTCCACCGAGGCCAGAGCCACAGACTATTGCGACCTTAGGATGTTGCAGCGCCGGTGGTAGCGTGCGCAGAATATAAGAAGCCGTTTCTGTAGCGCGATTGTACGCATTGGGGTGGGCCTGGGCATCTGTCTCCGTAGCCATGATTGATATTCCTGTCCAAGTTGAGAACAGGAAGATAGGAGAATTGTAAAGCCTTTTGCTGGTAGAGGAGTCGTGGTTAAATATACTGAGGGGGTAGTGGAGCAAGTGGTGCACTGGGAGAGGTGACGCCGCAGTTCTGCCAGGGCGGTGAGAGGAAAAGGTCTAGGCTAGTTTCCATAGCTCGAAACATTTCGATCCACCCATGCGTAGGAATCGTTCCATTCAGCAATATCCATCATCCATGGCGACGTCGACACGGTGTGCGAGGTCTCTCCTCGGACCCGTTAAGAGGGCAAGGGTGCGTCTGCATCAAACCATTGGTGTGCGAATTGCCGGCTTGCGCAGTGTACTAATGAAGCTATAGATATCAACCCCTACAGCCTGTACGAAGACTTTTTCGAGAGCGAAGTCAACGAATTCGGATCGTAGACGAGACTTGGGGGATAGGGAGAGGCCGTCTAAGGAACCATTCAAGTTCAAGGATGAGATGAGTTTGGATGAGCGATTGCAGGAGTTGGGGGTTGACCCTGCGGAATACCAGAAGTAGGATCTCCACTTACTCCGCGTTCGCATTCGCGTGAATGATGATAGTTCTAATACTAACTGGAAGGTAGATTGTTGAGAAGCCAGAAGAAAATCTTAGCTGAACAGGAGAAGAACGAACCGAAGACCGCAGAAGAGGCTGCAAAAAGATGGGAGGAATTGCAGAACACACCTGACGATATGACACTTTTACACATGTATAAACGGGCGGGCATTGAACCGATAAAACTAGCAAAGTATGTGCAAAATTTCTCCACGAATTAGTTTATATCTAACAATTTTGAAGGGAGCGTGGTATTGAGCTGCCAGGAGGTGAGAAACCTCCTTTGGACCCCAAAACTCAAGAGGCCCTCGACGCTATCCGCGAACCGCTCAACGTTAGAGCCGTACACCTACGCCCTCTCCGCCGAGAACCCACACATGGAATACCCGTCTGCGATCTCCAACTCCGAACGTACTCCATCCGGAACCTCGAATTCTTCGCCGACTTCGCCATGCGCGTGGCATACTACATGGGGCTACCCGCACGAGGTCCCATTCCCTTGCCTCGCATAACGGAACGCTGGACAGTGCCACGGTCAAATTTTATCTTCAAGAAGTCACAGGAGAATTTTGAGCGTATCACTATGCGGCGACTGATCCAAATCCAGGATGGACACCCTGATGTTGTTAAGGCATGGCTGGCATTCTTACAAAAGCATCAATATCACGGTGTCGGTATGAAGGCCAACATCTGGGAATATGAGAGTCTGGAGAGCGCTACGAACGTCGGCGTGGAGATCAAGAAGGGCGACTTCAAGGGCAGGAGAGAGGCACCGATACTTGAAAAGGTTCAAGAGATCCTTTCGCGTCCAGGCTACAAGGAGGCCATGAAAGATTACAAAGGTCCTCTCGAATTAAAGTAGAGAGGTCAAGTGATGTATGATATGTTTGCAGACGGTGGTTGTGTTGCATGATGCGGTGTACGAGTATAGAGGCGCCGCTACTATTGTAAAAAAGACGTGTAGATGTAAATATACCTAAGTTTCGAACCTGTGTCAAGACCCAAGAAAATACTTCAGACTTATTCAGACCAACAATTCCACTACAACACTGGAAGTTTCCTGTACGATTGAAAGAGGATTTGAGGACAATAGACAATTGGTACAGAATTTAGATTCAAGCATATTAATCACATCCTTAGGCCGAGAAATAAATACACGTTTTCACAATTCCCATACTCGGGCTACAGAAACCACCAATCATACTTTTCTCCTCTTCCGTCCAATAGATAAAACTTAGCCATAGATAAAGATACATTCGACGTGACTCAGCCTTTCCTTGATACACACTGTGAGCCTGAATCTGCTACAGATGACCATGTCCTACAAGTCTACCCAATCTATCAGGTTCTCAACGTGATCCTTGATCAAGACTACAGATAGTCCTCTTCACTTACATGGACTATTCATGTTAGGCATGTTTGTAATCTCCCCTTAGTCTATAGAAATTAATAAATTAATATATAACCACAGCCATGGTATATACACAATCATTTAAATATCTTAGAGTCATATTAAGAGGCTCAACTTATTGGTGAGGTTCACTAGGTGGTGAAGCTTAGTAAGATGTGATCTAGTCTACACAGCCTCATCTTAGCCCAGCGATCCCGTTTCACATCATGTCCAGCTCAAGTATAATACGAGATCGCATGTGGAGCCTGGGGCCAAGTTGAAATACCCGGAAGCCGGATGATGACGCGAAGCCAGAAAGCAATGGGGTCTCAAAAAAGCCTTGCGTCCCCGATCCGTAGGTGGACAGCTAGCTAAATAATTATACAAACAACACCCCCCGCGACACCATTCACGAATTGCGTATCAGAATCTTAGGGATCCGCAGCGAAAACATGGCCAATCCAGACGAAGACGACAGAAACACCCGCACCCCTACCGAACTCATAATAAAAGTCCTAACAACCCACATCTTCGCCCTAGCAAGCTACGCCTACATATCCGCGCTCCTCCGCCGCCCAACACGCACCCACCTCCAAGCTCTCCGCCTCCTCTTCTTCCTCTTCGTCCCCACGCTCCCACTCGTAGAACTCCTCCTCAACACCACAAGATCGCTATTACAATTCCTCCGCAACTACGAAGACGACGACGAGATTCATTTCCGGTTCTATGTCTCTGCGGCGGCGGGCGTGCATGCCGGGTTGAGCCAGGATGATGATGATAAGGATGTCAAGGATTCGAAGAGGAATGTGCATTTATTAGATGCCGGGAGTCATTGTGCGGAGAATGTGGTTGTGCCTGTGGATTGGGTGTGGGTGGGTAAGATATTCGGGGCTTTGTTTGCGCTCACACAAGCTATTGGGACTATAGTGATTTGGGCGCGAAGGATGAATAATCGGCAGGCTAAGGAGCTGTCGTTTGATCATAGGAATGGGGCTATGGGGGTCGCGTCTGCTATTTGTAGTGCGTTGTGTTTGGTTGTGTTGGGGTTGAGGTTGAGTTGGAAGGTTAGCAAGAGCTTTGAGCCGCAGAAGAGTGAGAGGGGGTGGTTGTTGGGGTTAGAGCAGAAGAGTATGTTGGTTGCGGAGGCGCTTATGGCTATGATGCTTCATTTAGGCATTGCTTCCATGGCCAATGGAGATAATAAGTGGTTGTACACTTCTGTTGGATCTGTAGGCTTCCTGATAGTCGGCGATAGGCGGAATGTGTTCGCGGGGTGGCAGACTCTTATACTTGTCATCTTCATCTATATCTTCCGGCATGACATTGCGCGGAGATTTGGTCTAGAAAGCGAACGGTACCAGAAGTTATTCGGAGGGAAGAGGTTAAGAAGAGCAAAGGCACTATTGGGTGTACTCCTGGTGCTTTGGATTGTGATCGATATTATCTGGCTGTTGGTCGTGGACATCATTCAGGTTGTTCAAGAAGGGCAAAACATGGATGGGAACGCCTACTGGTGGCAGGATCCTTTAAGTGATAGTTTGATAGTCATATAGAGCTATCACTTTGAGATTAAAATTAACTTCATCATCAGACTAAATATTCCTAGTAGACGCTTCGTAACCCGATCCAAGGTCTATGGTTCCTCGCAAATTGGGCCTAAGCAACGAAACCAAGCGTCTATGCATTTCAAAACTGCAAACCAATGCAGTGTAATCTGCATTTACAACTTTGACTTCACAGAGCCAGCACCCGAATCATGACGCCAACCAGGCATATCAGCGAGATCTTTAGCAGGTGCTTTACGACGAGACTTCAGTGCGTCACCACCGGGTCTCCATCTCCAAGCCTGAGCCAGGTCTTCGGCAAGGTTGCCTTCGATAAGCTCGACAACGTGCTTGCCGATGTTAGGGAGGAGTTTGAAAGTGTGGCTATAAAATCGTGAGTAGCTGTTCTCGACTGGTCTAAACTGTAGAGTACTTACCCGCTGTCTCCTGTGGCCAGTATAAAGTTCTTCCACTTGGGGTGCTCGCAGATCAGAAGAGCTGCGTCTGAAGTATCTGTGCACCAGCACAATGCTTGGTTGAATAACTTCTTGTTTTTGAATCTTGGGAGGAAAGTCGATATTGCCTTCCTGATACTAGCGTCTGAAGTGTCGGGAATGGTGTCCGTTGGATGCTTTGCATGTGATCGGGGGACTGAAATGCGTTTTGGAGATGAAGCACCGAAAGGTTGGTGTTGCTTGAATCGAGTGAAACCCGGGAATTCGTCGCAGACTTTGATAATTCCATACTCATTAGGTTCGAAAAAGAAACCGTAGTCCCCGTGATATACAACTGGTCTTTCTTTGTACAATGCAGCTTCTTCAGGGGTGAGCTGCATGTGGGCATACACCCAGGCCTAGAGCCTATATTAGCGGTTTTCCTGTACTAGACAGGGCGGATACATACTTTTGAGACACATTGGTCTTCCAAGTCTACCAATGCAGGACTCCAGGCGCCAGCGGCCAGAATTACTTTGTCGGCGTAATACCTGGTACCGTCTTCGGTTTCAACTCCAATACATGTTGTTCCATCGTTACCAAACAGCGGCTTCTTAAAGGAGCCAGAACTGGTCAAAATATTAAGATATGTCATATAATCGATTCTTGCGCATAGCGACTTACCCGCCAAACCCAAACTTGACTCCTCTTTCTTTTGCAAACTCTCCAATTGCATTGATGGCTTTGGCCGCAGCCAACCAGCCTCCATCGGAGCCCCAAATAGCTTTCCAACCCTGTGAACGGTTAGTAAATGATAAAGATGTATATCTCGTTTAATAAGAGACTTGCCTTGATTTGCTCCCGATCCAGGAGCGGCATCTTCCCCAAGATCTCATCTTCAGAGTCTAGCCATTTGTTGGTCTTGTCCAGACCGGCGTTGGCCTCCAGGAGAGTTTGATATTGCTGTTTTAGGGAAGCAATGCCTTGCTCTGTGTTCGCACAGTCCAACTGAAATCATGTTAACCAGTCTGTCTATGTGAAATATGAGAGGGGTGGTTTACCCTGCCGACGTTGTGGAAGAATGGTTTGAAAAGGGCATCGTTATTCCACATATCTCTAGCTTCTAAGCTAAGCTGTTTGTCGACTTTGTTCCGTATCCGGACGTTCATGATCTTATTCAAATCATTGCCGGCAGATTGGGCGGATGGTATAGGGTACGTATCAAGGACCGTGATATTCGAGGGAGTGTATCCGGACCTCAGGAGGTGGAGGGCGGTCGATGAGCCGACAGTACCGCCGCCTCCCACCACTATGACTTTCGTGTTGGCCCGAGAGTTTGTCATGGTGTATTAAGGTCTCGTATAGTAAATGTTCTGGGTTCAATTGATATGGATGATTATCATGAGCGATTAAGGAGACATTTAGTACACAAAATCAAAAACACGCCACCTCCAGAATGTACTCAGTGTGGCATGATACCGGCCCATAGTCTGCGGAGCAATAAAGAAGGGTGATAGTTGACGGATTGTTTTACGAGTTTTTGTCCTATCAACCCAGATGTCGGCAAGTGGGTCATCGGGTAAGGATAGTGCATGACGCTGTTAGTACCGACGCTACGGGACTGTTAACACTACTACATTGGGTTTAGCTGATTGCAGCCCATCAGAGAGTCCGACATTGGCGGGGCTTGTAGAACTCCTATTTTACACTGATTCCGTTTTGGTCTGCGGACAGGTGAGGACACTCAAATCAAAGCCAGTCTGGAAATGGGTATTTTAGAAGTCGACTGGGGTAATCACCACAAGATTGGGTCTTTCGAGCTGCGTTAATAAGAGTGAACGCCGTGGAGCGTTGACCGCTGACTCGGAAAGCTAGTTAGGTCAAGCAAAGGCGTTTGGCTGGGATTAGAAGGCTTCTTTTGCCACGTGCTATGCTTCTAGGAACTTAGTCCGATCACAAACTGCTATCATTTCCACAGTAGGTTTAGTTTGCTATGTCGAAATTTGAGCATCTGTGCCCTCTTTTCGGCCCCGTTGCGCTCTCTCCAGACCATGTAGTCGCGGAGTGCCTCCGCAGCGCATTCTCCCCAGTTCGGAGAGAACTAACGGGTATCCACAGATAACCAGGGCATCCGCTAAAGGGGAAGGCGGGGAACAAGTGTTAGCTATCTTCGTAGATCTCATAATTGTTTGTATAAATGCTCGTGTGCTGCCCCTCCGAATCTCGCCAGTTCCCAGAACTATCCGCTTGTGTCTTTTCGGGTATCTTATCCAGCAGTCAAACAGCTGCGCCATGTCTAAGTTCGATGCTGCACCGCCTAATACCTACGCTGGGGGGAATGATGATGCTCTTCGAACGAAGGGTGATGACCCATTGAACCAGCCGGCACCCCAGTACCAAGATGAAAGGGT
This sequence comes from Nigrograna mackinnonii, assembly GCA_001007845.1. NCBI lineage: Eukaryota > Fungi > Ascomycota > Dothideomycetes > Pleosporales > Nigrogranaceae > Nigrograna > Nigrograna mackinnonii. Next base: position 326,929 of record JGVQ01000254.1, on the reverse strand, counting down.
TGATATGGAGGCGTATGCTAAGAACACTCCGCTCTGGAAGCGTATTCATCGCCACAGTTTGACGCAGATGATGCTTTTGAGTGTTCAGGCATTTTGTGGTCCAGCTATGGCAGATGCGATTGCAGGTCTTGGTGGTGGTGGTCTAGCAACTCCCCAAACATCCAACATTGCGTATGTCCCTCAACACTGCAAGTCAAACTATGTTAGATAAGAGTTGACAGAGCTTCTAGTGTCGCTATCAATTACGCCATGCTCGCTTTAGGTACGGAGTTCTACTCATTCCATATGTCAATCGACAGGTGACACTAATTTGTCTAAGTTTGTCTATGTGGTGGACCTATTGTGAACAAGCTGGGTACAAAGTGGGCATTGGTCATCGGTGCTGCCTCGTTTCCAATTCGTGGCTCCTCCTATTACGTTAACAGCAAATTCGGAACACAGTGGGTAAGTGGCTCCTAAGACTAGCACCTCAAGCATTACTGCCCTCATGTACCACAGAGTTCATTGTAGTTGCTAACGCAAAATTTGATTGCAGTACCTTATTTTCGGTGGATTCTTCACTGGAATCGGTAGTGGATGTTGGTATGTCGCCGAGTCTGGGTCTATCATGTCTCTAGCTCCTTCCGGTGCGCGTGGTAAATACTTAGCTTTGTGGATCGTTGCTCGAAATTTGGGTCAATTGGTTGGAGGCGCAATCAAGTGAGCTTCAATGTCTTTCTGGGGAGTGTTAAATTGCTAACTCTTTCCATTTAGCCTGTCAAAAAACCACACGAAGGGCGCAGAGGGCGGTGTTACTCCAGACACTTATATTGCATTCTTGATCATTGAAAGCCTGGCGTAAGTCGCTGGATCATCGACACTCCCTTTAACTGTGATTGCTAATGAATCCAGTTTTCCATTTGCCTTCCTCATCGCACCTCTCGAGCGAGTCGTCCGTTCGGATGGCACGCGCATCCTAGTGTCCGAATCCCTTACAACAAAGCAAGAGTTCAAACGTATAAAAGTTACCATGACTTCCAGCCTCATTCTACTGTCGGCTCTTTGGGCTGTTTGGTCGTTCTTCTACAGGTAAAGTTTAGATCTTCTTTTGCTCGAGAGATTGAATAGCCTAACTCGTTATCCAGTGGTACTTGGTCTACTTACCTAGGTACCTATTTTTCAGTTCGAGCTCGTGCCCTGTCCTCTCTCATCTCGCCATTTTTCTGCATGTAAGGCGCTTGGCTCCCCTCAATGTCATGATCGCTTATTCAAACATAGTGTTGGATGTTTTGGCCTCGGCTTCATTCTTGACATGAAGAACGTCAGTCAGCGTCGACGTGCTCAAATTGGCCTTTTCACGGTCGTCATCCTCAATCTCGGCGTCTATATCTGGTCAATCATAATGCAAGACAGATTCAACGCCTCTAATCCAGGCAAGATCGACTGGGATGAGAACGTCTATCCGAGGGCTTTTCTTCCATATTTCTTTGTCCAAACGACTGGACCATTGTCGCAATCTTATATGTACTGGCTGCTGTCGTCTTTCGCTACAGATGCGCAATGTGAGTCGCATCCACCAAGTGGTATTTAGGACAAGATGTTAATTTAATCAATCCAGCAAACGTGCGTAATGGAGCGGCGTTCCGGTGTCTCGAAGCTGTTGGCCAAGCAATTTCCTACGGCATGAACACCCAGATCAAGACCAGTCCGCTGATTGGATTGTGAGTGGACTACGTTCCCTAAATGACATAAACTATTGCTAACTGATGTAGCTGCGTAACTTTTGGTTTGATGGCTGCGGCTGTAGGCCCCATGCTTATGCTAGTGAATAAGACGCCCGATCGAATCCCCGCGGATGTGATTGCTGAAGAGCAGGAGAGGCGCGATGAGAAAATTGAAAAGGTCACTACTAGAGAGGTATAATTTGAATGCTCCGTAAAATGATGGACTTAAGCGCTGGGCATCAATCGAGCTCCCATGCATGTAAATAGGTTCGACATTCGGATGAAGTGTAGATCACGTTAACTACAGCCCTCAAGGCTTAATCGCACACCGCATTTCCCGAATGGCTTGTACCGTCAACGTGAGATTTATCTAGATCTTTGTCTCGCATTTGATATATGCTTGTGAAGGCGAGGCTCCGGGTACGGGGTTCGTAGGGTGGGCCAGTTCATCCGTTTGTCGTATCGAAGCACTCACCTAGGTCGGTCGAGCACTCTTATGGTTGTTTGCAGAGTGCGAGATGCCTTATGAATGAACAATCCAACTAGCAATCCATACAGAATAAATCTCAAAGCCGTTGTATGTGAGTTGAGGAGTAGTCGGTTGTGCATTAGGCAATTGCAAATGGTTTTAGAAAGGCGATGATGTCTTGAATTAAACAGGGCAACCACGAGACAGCAGTTTCCCGTAAGGACCGCTCGGCATACCGCATGTCATCTACTCTTCGGAAATGGCAAAATGAAGTTGGAGGAGTCCTAATTGGTCTCCGAAAGGCGCAAGGGGCGCTGTGTGGGCAAGGCGGAATGGATGACGTGTAGTGATAATGGATGGCGTTGCTGGGCCAGCAGGGCTGGGTAAACACAAAAGTACACCCCACGTGCCCACCATCGAAACCTTCACCACTACCACGAAACACAACCACATTTAGTCTCCAGATTACAATACTTCATATCCGTCCACTATCCTACCTTACATCACATTTTGAGCCGAGCCGACTGCAAATCATGTCTAACAACGTTCTCAGTGACCGCGACATCAACGTGCAGCTCAAGCCGAGTGCTTCGCCGGAGAAGGAGAAGCCAAAGAGCTTGGAGTATCATCGACAGGTCCTCGAGTCGCGTCTCAAGAGCGAGCAGTATGTCCATAGCGCTGGCCATTCAAGCGCACGATCTGACACTTGGAGTAGGACATCGCAGTACATCTCTCCCTCTGACCAGATCATGTCTCCCGCAACCCAGAAGCTCAGCGCCTTCCGCAACAAGCACGCCATGAAGAAGTGAGTATTTTGAGAATTGGACGATAGGCTTGATTGCTAAGTCATTGTCTAGGTCAAAGCCACAAACGCTCTTCAAGTCCACGAGTTCTAAGAAATTCGAGGCTGCAAAGGGCGCGGCAATCTTCGCTGACATGCCAAAGAAGACTGCTGCGGAGGACGAGAGCAGCAACGCAGAGGAAGCCTAGGCGAACCTCCACAAGTCTATAAGATACACGTGCATGCCAGCACATCTGGATCGACTTCGGCTATGTTTGACTTCTCTTTCTCTTTTAATGACTATACCCAGGCGCATATGGTAGCGGCCAGTGCATTTTTTTCGGTGTACATTATGGAAATTCCTATCCCGGTTCTAGCTTCGATGGATTGAGATGGGAAGAAAATGGGATGACTTGGAGTCTGGGACCACAATGATGACGACTAGGGCATGCAAACTACTATAAATGCAAAACAAAACATGATCATGCCCAATAATGTGTAATTGACTATATGTGAACCAAACTCAGCACAGGTGTGAATTCGGTTGTACTTCTCTTAGAGGGGTAGCTGCCAAGCCCGAGTCGATAAGCAGAAGCTTGCGCTCTCATCTCTACACCATCCTCCAATGAGTTCCACCACCGATGGCCAACAATCCCTGAGAGATGAGATTGTCGACCTTGAGAGACGCCTCCAAGCCGCTAGGTTCAGGTTGAGCCACAATGAACCCGTTGCGACACGCAGTCCACCCGTGAGTGATACTGGTTAGTTTTCTACGTCCATTCTCGAGATAAGGTCTCTAACAAAAGGATAGCTCTTCATGCTCTGCTCCTCCTCTCGGACTCTGCCCTACCGCTTGGATCATTCGCGTTTAGCAGTGGACTAGAATCTTACCTCGCGCATCACAAACCTTCGCCTCCATCCGCATCGCAGCTGTCCTCTTTCCACACGTTCCTGCGTCTGTCTCTGTCAACGCTTGCCAGCACATCATTACCATATGTTCTTGCGGGCTATCGGAACCCTGAGAGTATTGAGACGCTGGACAATGATTTTGATGCAAGCACTCCCTGCACCGTCGCGAGGCGGGCAAGCGTAGCGCAGGGAAGGGCATTGCTCACGGTTTGGGATAGGAGCTTCAGGGCGCAGTTTGGGGGTTCCACATCCTCAGTTGGGCGCGATGCAGAAGATGACTGCACAAAGCGACCGGAAGTCGAGGCATTGGCCTCGTTCTCTTCCTCTCTCCGTGCATCGAGCCATGCCAATGCCCATCTTGCTCCATTATGGGGCCTTGTCACAAGGGTGCTTGCGGTTCCACTTCGCGACTCTGCCTACCTTTTCCTCTTCTCCCACGCGCGGACTGTGATCAGTGCGGCTGTTCGTGCGAGTGTGATGGGGCCATATCAGGCACAGTCTGTTTTGGCAAGTGCTGAATTGCAGGCCAGAATCAATGGTCTGATCGAAGAAGGATGGAGCAAGAATGTCGAAGATGCCGGTCAGAGCGTACCAGTCATGGACTTATGGGTAGGAAGGCACGAGAAGCTATATAGCCGAATCTTCAACTCATAATCTGGAAGCATATTGGACGCAGGCGATCCCGCACTGCATTATAGGAGGACTACACTGCCTCGCCGACTATCAAACGCCCATTGCAAAGCCTCATACTGTGTCCCCAAATGAATAAAACGTGCAAAAATAAAGTACGCCCTGCTGTGCCGCTGCAACAAGTCACTGTCGGACCGCAGGACAGTCATTGGTTGAACAACCCCGCATGTTTCACCCCAGATCCTACGAATTGCGTGTCCGTCTATCAGTCCCACGAGGCTAAAAAGCACTCCGCTCCTACTAGTTAGGCAGCAGGAATATACAGCCTCCGCATTCCATCTTTTGGTCTCCGGCCTCGCATGGGACCTTGTGTCCTTGTTTGCCTTACATCCATAGCCTCATCCGAGCATATCACACCTTTGTCCAATCTAGATGCTGGCAAACTTGCCGCATCCAAAGACGCGGGCTTTCAGAATGATTGATAACCGTCTACCTGTGTTGCTACTCTTATCGCTCCCATCATTCGCCTATGCGACACTTTCTGCCGCCGAAACTCCTGTCAAGTTTGCCTGGATCCATAAATATGCATCGATAGGCGACTCCTATGCTTCCGGTCTTGGTGCTGGCAATCGAATAGACTGGGGTTGTTCGAGATATGACCTTTCATACGCAAATGTACTTAACAATCTATTATCAGGACTGGACCCACGCCCGGCCCATCAGTACCATGCCTGCTCGGGTGCTACGATTGGCGAAGTCATTGAGAAACAGGTCCCTTTACTCGGTGACAATCTAGATCTCTTGACAATCACTGCAGGGGGAAATGATATCGGATTCTCTCCCGTGTTGAACAGCTGCATTTATCAGTTCACATTGTCAACTGAAAATGACTGCGAGGACGCAATACGAGATGCCCGGAAACGAATAGAAGACAAAGGCATACTACGCCAGAGAGTCATCAAGTTGATCGACGAAGTAAAACCAAAGATGAACAGCACTCATGGCCTGATATATTTCACGGGATACGCAAGCTTCTTCGGCACAGACGATCACACCTGTGACAGCATCACTTGGGCTGTCTGGAAAGACATTGAATGTGAGAAACCGTTACTTCGACTGAAATTACGACAGGAGCTAAACAAGTTGGTCCAATCTGTCAATGACATCATCAAAGCCGTCGTACAAGAGAGTGGGCCAAATTTACGCTTCGTCGATTACGATTCACAAATTCAGCAAATACACGGGAGGTACTGCGAGCAAGGCGTCCACGAACCAAAACCAAACCGCCTAAACCTCAGCTTCTATGAGTGGGGTACGATCGACGAAAACGAGGACCCTGAACAATTTGGGCGAACGGGTGATGACGTACCCAGAGGTTCATTCGAAGGCGACATCGCACAATGGATCAACGATACGCTCACGAGGTATCCGGACTTGGAATTCGACCCCGACAAGGGCATTCTCAATACTTCGAAACCCAGATCCGAGGGGTTCATTGACGACATTATCTGGTGGATGTTACCCGATAATTGGAAACGAGTGTTCCACCTACGACCTCAGGCTCACGCCATTATTGCACATATGATCATCGAGGATCTTGAGAGCATGAATCAGAAGGCTTACAATAAGGTCATGATCTATACCCTTAGTGCAGTTGTGGCTGTGGCTTTGGTTTCCATACTCCTGGTTTTGTGCTGGCCTGCTCGAGAGCATAATTCTGAGGGCCATCAACAGCATGAAGAAGAAGAAGGGAGGGCGCTGTTGAATGAGAGTGATGACCAGACGCCCGCGGAACCTGGCGAGACTGATAGCGCTCAGAACAAACAGTACGATACTTTTAATTCACGATAGGGATTGGGACATGGTCGAAGTGTTAAAAGTGTTCTCTAAAATTGGTCACGATTATAATGTATCTACTTGTGGACTTTTATCGGATTAAAGTGCCCTTTTATATAGTTTCTATTAAAATGACTTGGTTGGATCAATCTATCAAAATCCAAAGTATTTGTATATAATGTCGGTTCTTGAGTTGCAAACGTTCGCAAGCAAGCATGACTTGTCGCTATCGTGCCACAAATCAAATACCTGATATTTCACTCGCTCGTTTGTTCATACGTCCTAGGACGACAACCTCTCTCACCACACTGACACTACTAAGCTCAAACTCGGATCTTTTGAATTTTCTTCAACAAGGAAGTACTTGGCTGTGGACGAGAGCTGCTGATCTCCGACACATGATTTACTTGCCTTAAACCGAGAGTTCGCTCGGCACTTCTCATCAGGTTATTCATCATCCATAATGAGGCCTACGAAGCATCTGGAGGACTGCAAGGTAATCCTTCTCATAGCTACTGGTAATACAAATATCCAAGCCATAGCCACCCAATGGATGCTTTAACCAATTACGCAGTCTCGACAGTCCAAGAACTGGAGATACCTATTTATGCTCAACGGGACTATGACTTCACCAATGTTAAATTGGCCTTGGGCCGGCCTATGAAGTGGCGATTCGCAGCTCTGGTGAAGCCAATGACTGGACTAAAGAGCGCTACATTTCTAAGTATCGGCTGCAAGCCAGTTCTAGGAGACAGTAATGTGTTTCGAGGTCAGGGGATTAGGAAACTTGCCGTCGAGACCATCAGGGGCGTGTAGTCATTGAGAACGAAAGGCTGGCGTAGGGTCTGAGGGCTGCCTTCCGGTACCGATGGTCGGGTTCCAGTGGAAGAGATATTCAGTTCAGGGTTTCGCCGCTTGATCGTGTGGTACTCTGGAGAGGCGTGCCGGATAGTGCACCGAAGACACGGATCAACAGAAGCCAACGAACATACGGAAACTGAGGATGGATTACCACGCTCGATGGGAGCTGATCATGAGCGAATGGATATCGACGCATTCACTGCCCAGGAGCAGATTAGAACCTTCCTGATTCTAATCCTCTTGCGTTCAAAAGTGGTTCAGATGCCATGGTTGGATGCCAGCGGTACGATAGGGCATCAGCTAATTGTGATCATGTCTACTATCAAAAAGATGACATCTTTGATTGCTTCTCTTTTGTCGCAATCTAGTGGTATCGATTTAGGCAGGTCGGGAACCCTTATATAGGGAGCTTCAAAAGGTCTAATCAGAAGGCTGGTCAGGGTGGGAGCACTACATAAGAAGATTTGGTCATTCTCCTCGAGCGGTGAGGCATCACTCGCCCTTTTGTACTTCCCAAGAATCTCGAACCAGGTTCGGCATGTGCCAGTTGGAGGGTAAGGTCCTGGGGGAAGTTCGGTGGATCCGTTCCCAACCAGTATGCAGGGACAAAGCTGGGCCTCGATCTCAGGACGACATGACGGCGCGCGTGAGCATTTCTCCCGCCTCAAGCTGCAACACCATTACGAGATGAAGCTGCGACGGTACGTTCACGATGTTGCTTTGGGAAACAAAGCCGCTGGTAAGACAGCCCTGAGTCGTCTGACCCACATATAGGATGTCTACCGAGGTCACGAGCACAGCCAGGGAGCTTGGTGCATAGTCCAAGCGTCTGCTATTTACTACGATCATCAACGCCCACTTAGCCTCGCCCCCGCCATGTTTCCTCTTTCCTCGAGGTCACACTGGAGCTGCTGTTTGGAGTGATACATTCATATAACGAAAACCATGTCAAAGGCACGCTACAATTTCCACTTCCATCCCGTGGCGCATCCGGACGCCATTGTCGCGGGCGACAAGTACCGATTCACCATCCTCACCGACGGCCTTTTGCGATTCGAATGGGCTGAGGATGGCGTCTTCGAGGACAGGGCTTCCACGTTCGCCGTGAACCGCAAATTGGCCGTTCCGGACTTTTATGTCTGGGATCGCAGCAACAGCATTGAGATCGTCACGAAGCGCTTCCACGTCATATACAATAAGAAGAGGTTTAGCTCAGAGGGCTTCGCGATACACCTGAAGGGTCCTGTGTCCGCGAAATGGACATATGGCCAGGATGTGTCCAACCTGGGCGGAACAACCCGAACATTGGACATGGTAGACGGAAGGACGAGCGTAGGGCCTGGGGTCCTTTCTCGCGAAGGTTTTGCAGTCATTGATGACAGCAAGACAATGCTGTTCAAGGACAATGGGTGGATCTCAGGTCGCCGGAGTGGGAATCGGAGCGATGGGTATATTTTCCTCTATGGACACGACTACCGCGACGCGATGAGGGCATACTACGCGGTCTCTGGGAGCCAGCCTTTATTGCCGCGATATGCTTTGGGCAATTGGTGGAGTCGATACCATCCGTTCTCATCAGATGAATACCTAGAACTTATGGACCACTTTGACAACGATGATGTTCCTATGAACGTTGCAGTTATTGACATTGATTGGCACATCGTCAACCCTCCCCCGGGGTACGGCGGTGGTTGGACCGGCTATACTTGGAACAAGAACCTAATCCCAGATCCGCCTGGTCTGCTCGAAGAGCTCCACGATCGCGATATGAGAGTAACACTGAACGTGCACCCTGCCGATGGTATTCGGGCTTTTGAGGACCAGTACGAGGAGGTGGCAGAATACATGGGTATTGACCCGAAAACCAAGAAACCTGTCGACTTTGATTGTACCGACAAGCAGTTTATGGACGCCTATTTCGACATTGTGCATCACGAGCACGAGGCAATTGGCGTCGATTTCTGGTGGATTGATTGGCAACAGGGCGACAGGTCTCGAATCCCCGGAATTGACCCTCTCTGGGTACTCAACCACATGCATTTCCTTGATATTGGTCGAGGGAGTCAAAGACCCTTGATTCTTTCCCGCTTTGGTGGCCCAGGTTCGCAGCGTTACCAGGTTGGTTTCTCTGGAGATACACACATGACCTGGGATTCGCTACACTTCCAGCCTGAGTTTACAGCGATGGCATCCAATATTGGATACGGATGGTGGAGCCACGACATTGGCGGCCACATGCATGGGTACAAGGATGACGAGCTGACCACACGATGGGTACAACTGGGTTGCTTCTCCCCAATCCTTCGACTTCATTCTTCCAACAACATCTTCAACACCAGAGAACCATGGGCGTTCAACCCAGAAGCATGCAAGATTATGGAAGACACCCTCAGGTTCCGACACAGACTTATCCCTTATCTGTACACCATGAACGCTCGATCTGCTTCGGATGATGAACCTCTTGTCCAGCCTATGTATTGGGATCATCCAGACAAGGACGAGGCCTACAAAGTCCCTAATCAGTACCGTTTCGGTAGTGAGCTCATTGTGGCACCTGTCACGCGGCCTAGAGATACGAGCACACATCTTGGGGCAACCAAGGCTTGGCTTCCTAACAAGAGGTACGTGGATATTTTCACTGGAGTCATCTATGACGGCGACCGTGAATTAGTCCTTCATAGGCCTCTCAGTGGTGTCCCGGTTCTTGCGCCTGAAGGCGCCATCATACCTCTTGACGGTGCTTGGAGAGCGAAGAACGGCTCTCCCAACCCTACCTCCTTCGAGGTTCTTCTCGTGGTTGGTGCAGACGGCTCTTTTGATCTGATTGAGGACAATGGCACCGGAACCCACGTCGACGATGGTGGCTTCCGCATGATTGAGGATGATGGCATTGAATCCGGGGCAGACAACGTTCGCTTCAGCCATACGCCCATAACATACAAGCAGTCCACTGGCACAATCAAGATTGGCCCAACTTCGCCAACCGACCCTTCGATCCCAAAGAATAGGGACTGGAAGATTCGACTGATCTCGCACACACCTAGTAAGCAAGCAGAGATCCGCTGTGTCATGACGTCCTCGAAGAAGGCAAAACCCATCCAATTTACCACCAAGGCCGTCGAAAATGGAACGATCATTACACTCGGAGCTGTTCCAACAGATCACTCATGCATTATTGAGCTCAGCTCTGGTCCTCAGCTTGATGTACTTGATCCTAAGAAGAAGATCTGGCCAATCTTGTATGGCACAAACATGTCTTATGACAGGAAGTGGGATGTATGGAACGTGGTAAATGCAGGACAGCCTCTTTCGCATAGAGTCAGCAGGCTTCAGAATATGGGCATCCACCAAGCGCTGTTGGATGCTATTCTGGAATTGCTGCTGGCCGACTCCAGGTATGATTAGAGCTTAGATGTGCTATAGCTGCCCGATTCGCAGGTATGAAGCAGGCCTTATGGTAATATGAGATCACGCGCGGCCAATCTTATGATGGGTTTGAAATTTTCTTTCGGCATGTTTTTGGGAATGAATGGACACAAACCTGTATGTCTAGGACGAATATCATGAAATCATCCGTCTAATGCCTTGGTGCTTCCCTTGAAATTCCTGCTTCTCGCATGACTCCCAAGGCCACCCGCATCCTCGAAGATCATTAAGCCAAGGTAAGTTGCCACGTCGCTTTCCGCGATCGTCAACAATTCAACGAGATTGAATCACGTGCTCGGTTCGATCTTGAGATCACAGGCATGACGCAAATTGAAATCTCCGATGACAATGGAGATACCATCCCACATCCTCATGGACATCGATAATGATCGTGTCCAGAGCGTTAGTTGCGAATCCTTACACCTAGTCTGTGCCTCGGCGCACCATACCTAAGCGTAGTGTGGAAATTTAGTTTTTTCGAGTCCCAAAGAAATCGCCGGGGAATTGCCCACGCCAAAACGTCACGCATTGGGTAAATAAAAAAAAAAGAGGAGCATAACGAGACCTTCGGTTCCTTTGGTGCTGGGTTTTCTCCAGAGCGAGGTCTGGCGTTCTGATATTTTTATTCAATCATGTCTCGTCCTCTAACCCAATCCGACCTCATCTTCTCCACTCAATCGCTCGACTTCTCGTCGACGCTACACTCGCTCAAACGAGCGGCGTTGTCGACGCACAATCGGCTTCAGTCGATAACTTCAGATGCGGAGTTCGTGCAAAGGGTGGCGGATGCGTATGGCTTGCCGCTCGTTGCAAATGAACGATGTGGGAGCTGGTACATTCCACTTGAGAAGAAGAGGGGGAGTGTGTATTTTAAGAGTACCGATGGACATACAGGGATGTGGGGTTTCAATCTGAGGAGGCTGAATTATCAGGTCTTGGATTTCGTGCGCGAGTTTGGTGGGTATGTTAACGTATGGAAACTCCATAATACAGTGAAGCTAACTGATGCCAGGTGCATCATTGTTGACTCGACCAGAAGGGGGAAGAGTATGTGGACCAACACTGCTTGTGGGTGAATCAAGGCTGATATATGTGTCAGGTATGCCGGATGCGCTCTCCAAGACTATTCCAATATGGTGTTGTGTGATGAATCGAGCTGTCTTTTCGGAATCAGGCCCGCATGAGTTGTATACTTCCCCTCAGGCAGTATCTGCTTCGGAGCACGCTCAGATTGAGAGAAAAATTGATGAATTTGTCAAAGAGTTCCTAGTAAGAAATCAAAAGCCTCCAGTTATTTTAATACTACGTTCTTATGCTCGTAGGAAACGTGCAAACCGGACATTTCTTCTTTCCGCAAGCAACTTCAGAAACCACTTCGGCCACTTTGGGTGACTCAAGAATCTTCACTTCCAGAGACTGTTCCAAAATTTACAGACTTCCACCCAATCGTTTTGTGCACGGCGTCAAGACGAGTCCATGGAGGAGAGGTCTCCGAAGGAGGATATATTCAAGGAGCTGCAGATGATCATGAAGCATGGTCTTGCGGACTCACTCCTTCTCTATTCTGGGGCCACAAAGACAAACTCCTCAGCACTAACGAGGATGAATTGCCAGATCTGATTGCAACACTAATCAAGGATGATAAAACCTCAGATGCGGAACCCATTCTTATAAAGCCAACATCGAAATTATACGTCTCAACATCCCAGAATTTGGATGTGTCAGCTTTCGACACCGTTATATGTTGTACTTCAGACGAGTTGAAGTTTCCCGAGTCCGAAGGAGCGAAGAAGAAGCACTTGCATCTCCGATGTCAAAACGGAAAGCTCGGAGCTCGCGATTTGCGAAACCAACTACACCGTCTGCCATTCTTCTTTGAATCCTTGCCCATCGACTTTGGAGATATTGCCGTATGTTGTTCGACTGGTAAAGATCTTTCCGTTGGAGTAGCCCTCGCAATACTCTGCCTCTACACATACGACGACGGCAAAATTACAAAGCAGCCGACCAAAGCCAAAATAAATAAAGCATTTATCAAACAGCGTCTTACTTGGATAACTACTTCATCACCCGCACTCAATCCATCAAGGGAAACTCTCAAATCCGTAAACTCATACCTAATGCCAGACCCATCCTCAGCCGCCGCCAACCCAGCAATCACTTCAAAGTCGGCATCGGACCCAAACATCTTGGATCAAGCAAGCTTTCACAGGCCTTACTTTGGCCACATACCAGTCACGGACCTACCCATCGAAGATCCAGCAACCAGAAGACTCTCAGCCGCCGACCTTGCCGTTCCCGCACTCCCATCCCCAGACCCACGCCAATCCAACCCCCCTTCACCACCAAAACCAAAAGTCCCGGAGGAACCCTCCATATCAAACTCACAACAAATATTTACATGTCTCCAGAACTCCGGAAACCCATGGACATTCACCCGTAAATTGGACTCAAAACTCGCCTCCCATCCTTCAGGCACCGTAACAGGCACAGCAATCTTCACACCCTGCGCTACTGGTGACGAGAACGGCGACTTCAAATCCACATTGCTGTATTCCGAGGAAGGTACCTTTGTGTCAGACTCCGGATTCGAGTTCACGGCACGGAGAAAATACGTATATCGCCTTGTCTCTGCAACAGGTTCTGAAGACCCACGTATCAATGTATATTTCTTCGATAGTGAGAAGGCAAAGAAGAACAATGGCGAAATTGGAGAAAAGGGGGAGGGCATCGGGGAACTGTTTGTTGAGATGGGCAAGTTGGAGGAAAAGGAGGGAGATGGGAAGGCTAAATGGAGGGCTAAAAATAGGGAACAGCATCTTTGTGGTGAGGATTTGTATACGGCGAGTTGGAAGTTTAGTGGTGCCATTGTGCAGAATGCAAATGTGGATGGGGGAAAATGGTGGGAGGTAAGGTACGATGCTAAAGGGCCGAAGAAGGACTATGTCAGTGAGACGAGGTACGAGGCTACTTGACCACTGCTCGAGAATAAATGACTTTAAGTAATTCATTAATGTGAGCTACTACTACTTAAGAGCAGCTATCTGTGGTGGCTGTTATTACAGTTGGTATTATCGGTCATCTCGTACTCATTATCACTCCCTTAAAGAATCCGGAATTGGGGTATCAAAAGGCATTAAAGATCTCGTCATTCTCGTCAAGCTCGCCGAGCTCCTCCAGACCAGCCTCGGCTGCGAAGGTCTTCGGAGCCTTCTCCTTCTTCTTTCTCGTCTTCGGATTCCTGTTCGCATTGCCACTAGCGGCCTCGTCTTCGCTGAGATCTAGTCCAGCAAGTTGCCTTTGCCTCTTCTCTTCTTGCGCCGCAGCTTGCACCGCCTCGAGTTCAATCTTCATTCTCGCTTGCTCTTCGGCTAACTCCCGTTGTACTCGTTCATAATCACCAAATGCCGAGTCATCTTTGCCTGCCAAAGTTAAGTACTCATCCCAGTTAGTGTTTCGTTCAGCGGCAAGCGCTTCCTTGATGCGTTCAGGGTTCTCGCGTTCTTCGCGAGTGAACTTTGTCTTGATAGACTTTCGCGATACGCCAGGGAACATGGTCGATATCATCATGAAGTTTGTACCAAACATTGTGAGGGCGTCATAGAACTGTTCCGTTGCTTCGGGAGACCACCGTTTGCCCTGGCCCGGCAACAGAAATTCCCTTGGGAACCTCTTGCTATTCCTCATGAAGCTCCTATGGTTGATGCGATTGGTGATGTCGTTCTCTTCCACTTCTTGTAAAGTTTGAATATGCTCGGTAGCGTTCGCTTCTTCATCGACGACATGCGAGTCTTGCTCAACCACCATCCTACCGTCAACAACGCGCATTCTTCCCTCATGTTGCTGCTGTCGTTCCGCTTCCAACGCTTCATCCATTGCTTCCAAGCGTGCGTTGACCTCGTTCCGAGTCTCCCAAGCACCAGTTTCCATTTGCAACGCCTCTTCCTCTCTACGGCGTTGCTTGACTTCTGCCCAATTGACTTCTCGCATCTTTTTCTCTCTGATTGAGAGGTGACCAACGCGGATATTTTTGGATGCTAAGCTATCCATGAAAGTATTTTCTGGGTCAATGCTTTCATACTCGGCTTCAGGGGGGGTTGGAGATCGTTGATGACGTCTCCGGACAGTTCGTTGCTCCCCATCCGCTCCMCCTGCCACAGTTTCACCTTCAGCCACCTCATTTGTTTCGCGTCTCTTCCTCTTCTGGGTCTTCTTCCTCGTTGGCTTGTTCCGAGGCTGTTGTACCTCGCCCCCTTCCTCTGGAGCATCAGTTTCCTCAGGCATAGTTGCTTGATTTGTTCGATTACGCCTTGGCTTTTTTGTTGGTCTGGTACTGGTTTGCTCTCCTTCGACGATGTCTGTAGAATCTACAGCCTTCTTCTTTCCTCTCGCTCTTGTGCTAAGGGGTTTCGGCTTGGGGCGTCCTCTTGACTCGGCCTCCTCAGGCCCTTCATTATCCCCATTTTCCATTCCAGTAACAACAGCAGCAGTGGCTTTGCGCTTTCCTCTAGCTGCGGTTTTCTGCCGTGTGGGTACGTCGCCATTAACATCCTCTGTGTTCTCAGTATCAGCTTGGGGCTGATTCACTGCAACCCAGGGCAATCTCCTTCGTTTGCTTCCTCTTGGAGCCAGCGGTTGTTCGGCGGAATCAGTAGCCGCAGTTACGGCCTCCTTGTTCGCACCATTCTCGGATTGCGTAACCTGTGACTGAGCTAGTGTGCGCTCCTCTGCCGGCTTAGACATAACTGTATTTTCTGGAGCAGCACCCTCTAATTCAGGAAGAGCGCTTTCCGTCACTTTGGCAGCACCTGCGTTCTTTGGGGCAGCGTCCTCTGTCACTGGGGGAGCATCCTTTGGCACCAACCCCGAATTCGGCTCATTGGTGACTTGCGCTTCGGCAGCTACCTCGCTAGAAGTTCCCTCTAGTGCTCCAATGACGGGTGTTTCCTCCGTCGGCGTCGGTAGTGTTGCAACTTGAGACGTGGACGGGCCCTCAGTCCTTCGTCGCTTAGATGGCCGATCATGCTCAATCTCATCTTCTCTATTTGAAGAGATAGGGGACGATGCTGGCGAACTCGTCACGCGAGCTTCACTAACAGCTGTGCTTTCGGTGTTGGAGGTTGCAGCAGTGGCTACCGTCGGAGTTTGTGTCTGATGTGAAGGAGGCACGATACCATCCGCGATATTGGGAGGAGGTGGTGGTGGTGGTGTAGCAGTGGCTTGTTCACTCAGTAATGTCGGTTCTGCTTGAGCTTCTTCAGTAAGCTGAGACGGGGGAGGGGGGATTGTGGCCGTAGCATCGGTCGGCTGTTGGGCGTTCTGCGGTTCCCCGGTCGGAGTCACGGTCGGCGATGAAGGGTCTTGGGGTTGTGAAGCGATGGCGGCGGCGACATTAGAAGTAGCAGCTCCGGGTCTTCGGCGGGCGACTTTTGGGGCTACCTTCCTAGCATTTGTGTTCTCTGTGATCTTGATCAGGAGGTGAGCTCTAGGTGGAGATAGTGGGTGACCTACTGTTTATGAAGGTGCTGAAGCCCAGGTTCTTCTTGAATCCTTGAGGTTGGGGCTTGCCCTTTCCTGAAGCAGCAGGAGGGGGTTGTGATCCCCCCTCCGAAGACATTGTGTGCGAGATTGTCGATGAGGTGAAGGAGGTGCGTTCGGATTGTTGTAGAAAAGTTGTGGTTCGGCGGGGAAACGGTTTTGAGGCTCTTGCATTTTGCGCGCGAGGTTTCGCGGGTCATTGGCCCATGCATGCCTTGTCAGCCAAGAACTTTAGTGCGGCACGGGCCAATTCACGTGATGAAAAAGGGATTCTTCCTCTTCGACTCTCACTTCAAGGACACAAGCCGTTTCTTCTTC
The DNA here is from genome assembly GCA_001007845.1 of Nigrograna mackinnonii. NCBI lineage: Eukaryota > Fungi > Ascomycota > Dothideomycetes > Pleosporales > Nigrogranaceae > Nigrograna > Nigrograna mackinnonii. Next base: position 310,458 of record JGVQ01000254.1, on the reverse strand, counting down.
TCCTCGCCGGGCTCACACGACACCCCCCACCCACGCACCTTCGCTCACGCCTCCTTTATCCGCCTTAAGTCTCCATCCTCTTCAACGTCGTATGACTTAAAAGGCTGTCTGAAAGTCCCAGCCCCTCAATCAGAAGCACCGCCGTCGTTTCTGATGAGGCTTGAGGTCAGGGCTGTCGCAACCCCATCACTTGACGTCGTCAAGATGGAGGACCGCAAGAGACCCAGTGGGTCTGATGACTCTGCACCGCCCGCAAAGAGGCAAGCAGTCACCCTGAACGGTGCGAAATCGCATCAGGATGCTGACCTGCCATGGAAAGATGACATCGAGGTTCGCCCCCCAGCCCACACCCACCATCGTCTGTCTACTTCGGCCACAACGCTAATCATACAATGTGCATATCAGGCCTATCAGAAAGATGCCCTCGTCCGCCAAATGCGCGAATACAAGAGACAGAAGATTGACCTTGAGACAGAACTGAAGGATATGGAGAAGCGCGCCAAATATCATGATGATCACCTACGTTTCTTAGATCTTTGGTTCGATCAGGTAAGCCTGCGTTCGCTGCTTGGCAATATCATAATGGTACTAATTGGGTGTGCAGTTGATTGATGTGATTAAAGTCTATAGCGGCGAAAAGCTGCCTCCTCCGCAAACTGGTGGGTGATACTCCATTCATGAACGACTCACGTCTCTTACCAATGTACGACAGAGGAAAAGCGAGGAATACCCACTTCTATTTTCAATGCAGACATGGAGGCGTTCAAAAAACACCTCTCCGGGCGCAAAGACAAAATTGTGTCAGAACTATCTCGCTTATTCGACAATTTTCCGCCAAATAACCCCCCAGACGCGGCGGACTTGCACGATCAACTGACAAAAGCATTAGCCGATCAAAAACTGAGTATTTCTGAATTGCAAAAGCTCAACACAGAAAAGGAGCAAGCTCTTGATCGACTAGATACTGCCACACATCGTTATATGATTGCCGAAAAGAGGATAGACCGTTTGAGGAGCGCACAGGTGCAAAAGATGGAGAAGCAGGCTGTCGCAACGAGTGTCGTCAAAGAGGAGTCGTCCACCGCATCGAACGGTGCAGAGGCAGCGAATGGCATCCCAAGCGGAAATATTAACGAAGAGATTGAATCTGCTCGAGATCAAGCGATGGCTGAGGCGTCGAAAAGGAAAGAACAGCTTGAGCAGCTTGAAAGTGAAAACAAGAATCTAACTGAAGAAATTACTTCCCTCAAGGTTAAGCTGGGAGGGCTGTCAGACGACGATTACGCCAAGACCGATCTATTCAAAGTTTTAAAGTCCCAGCATGAGGATGTTATTAAACGCATCAACAATCTGGAGGCAACTAATATTCAATTGCGGGAGGAAGCACAGAAGTACCAAGCAGAACGGACGGCTTACCGAATCAAGATCGACGATGAAGCACGTGCGACCATTAGTGAAAGTGAAGGAAATGTAGCGCGCGCTGAAGCTGATCTTGCTCGCATTCGTCACTCACGGGATGAACTTTTGGCAAAGGTCTCTGTTCTTGAATCGAGTCAAGAGAACAATCAGGTATCTAAAGAACAAACGAAAGAGCTCATCAGTGCATGCGAAAGCCGAATATCAGCCTTGGAATCCGAATGTGAGCGCTTGCGGCTACAGTTAACGGAAACCCCATCTAGTGGAGCCACATCGACAGCGATTGACGATTCTGATCCCGAGCAACTACGGGCTAAAATCACAACCCTCGAGAGCCAGTATAAATTGCTCAGCAATGAGTTACCATCCATGGAGGCTGCGTGGAAGAAAGCACAAGCCCTTGCAGGCAAAAAGATTGCGGAATTGACCTCATGGGAGGAAAATGTTGCAAGAGCGAATGCAGACAAGTCCAAGGCAGATCAAAAGTTTTTCGCCGCTATGAAGGCGAAAGAGACCTTAGAGCAACAGATCCGTGTTTTGCGAGTTCAAGCAACGAAAAGCACGGAAATTGTAGCTCAATTGAAAGACGCAGACCACGTTAGCAGAGGTTTAGTCGACAAATTGGAAAAACAATGCGCCGAAATGAAGGCCCAGATGGAGGAACTATCCATTCAGCACCGTACGCTACAGCAGAAGCTAAATGAAGCTGCAATCACTTCTGAGGGTCAGGTCAGTCAGATTGCTGAACTGAAGAAGATCCTTGACGGGAAAGACATATCCTTCTTATCTGCAAAACATGCGCAGCGAGAGGCTGAAGTAGAGCGAGAGAAATTGGTCATAGAGCTCAAGGGAGTTGAGAAACAGTGCGAGCATTGGAAGAAGAAGAGCATGGGCAATCAATCGGACGATGCCCAAATGATGCAAGTAAGTCGACTGGTCCTTTCCGTTATTTTCCAGACTCCGCTAATAACTGTCATAGTCCATGCTCCAGTGTCAAGTATGCAAAAACAACTTCAAGGACACCGTCATCAAAACTTGCGGCCATATCTTCTGCGGTACATGCGTCCAAGATCGACTCATAAATCGCGCACGCAAGTGTCCTAATTGCGGCAAGGCATTCGGCAACAATGACACTATGCGGGTGCATTTGTAGGTTAACCTCGTCCCCTAGTTATGAGGCTTTGTATAAGCATCATTATCGGAGCTCTCACCACATTGTACTATACTCCTTTTATATCTCGTCCGTTACACTCGAGTCGGATATCCGACCAATGAAGATTACTTTTTTTGGCCAACTTGACCATCATATTTGGCAGGTTGCGCCTTCGGCGCCAAAGGCAAGGGTGGAGTTTTTGACCAGGTCACTCCAGGCGTTTCTCGGAGGTTTCAGGGTTCGTTTTCCCAAGCGGACATTGTCACGGAGTTGATACGGCAGCATTTACACATGTTGCCCACCGAGGCTCTTTTGCAGGGTGCATCACGTGTGGTGCGCCTTGTAGTAGTATATATTCGATTACTGTACTTAATGCCCAAGGATGCGGCTTCGGCTGAGGATGGCTATCCAATCCATTTGAAGCAAAGCTGGCTTGGGAATTGCATTCGCTCGGGGTAGCTGAGTGGCATGGCGATGAGACCATGGAATGGAATCGAAATCGAGCACTAGTTGCGAGATTGATATCATATAATCCTCTTGCCCATGGCGCTGTGATTTGAGATGATTCGATGCGATCTGGAGCGAATAAGTTTCGTTTGCACGATTGGAAAGAGCATATGAATACGAGCGTGGTGGTTATATAATTGAAAGGAGTGGTGGTGGCTTGTATGGTTTGCAAAGTTTTAAGTTTTTGCACTTTAAGTATATGCTAATGCTAGGGTATATATCCAGACGACGAAAATGCTCCACGTAAACTCCGCAGTCCAGTGACGTCCATCCCTTCCATCCATATACGAACAGTTTCATACAACCATACCATATTATATATATATACAATATCGCGATCTGGGTTGGGTTGTTGGGTTGTTGTACCCGATCAACTACCGGTGCCCGCCATCAGCATCCTGGTCCCCAAACGGGTAATTGAATTTCAAGAGGGCGTTCAAGCCGCCGACCCAATGATCCTCTCCGCCATCGCCTCCCATGCCATCGACACCCCGCACAATACTCGGTACACCGCCGACCCAATCGCCATCGTGGCTCTTGACGTTTTCTCCTAACACCCTGACTTCCATGCCGACGCCAATCTTCTCCGAGATGCGTTTGCCGTCGATGGAGACTTCGACTTCGCGACCGCGATTCTTCTCGCCCAGGCGCAGCGTTATTGGAGTCTCGGCAGGGAGGACCAAAGGTCGGAAGGAGAGGGAACGGGGACAGATGGGGGTCAGGAGGAGGGAGGGGACCAGTGGGTGAACGATTGAACCGCCAGAGGAGAGGGAGTAGGCGGTACTACCAGTGGGCGAGGATATGATCATGCCGTCTGCAACACCTTCGGTGAGAAAGCGCCCGCCAACGAAAACGTCGATAATCTTGAGATGAGGAGAGGAGCCACGGTGGACAATGACTTCGTTTAGTGCAAAGGTGTCCCCATCTTCTTCGGAGCCGTTGATGCGTGTGCCGTCTGGGCCAAAGACGCCTACTCGAAGGCGATTGCGCAGGAGTATACGTGCAGTGCGATTTGAACCCATGGCTTTTCCACGAATATCTGCGTAGGAGAGGGGTTTGTCCAGCGGGTCATCTGGAGAAGCTATGGGAGGTGGAGTGTATGGGATTTCCAGATTTGCGTAGGCATCTGACGCGCCGGACATGTACACCTCTCTGAATGCTCTTTTGTATTCTTTGAACTTCCACTCACCCAAAAACCCGATTGTGCCCATAGCAAAACTCAATACGGGAGGGACTGTCGTTGCGCGGGAGAAGAGACTCGAGGCGCGGAGGATAGTGCCATCGCCACCCAGTGTGCAGACCAGGTCAGTTTTATCCGACAGGTACTGTGGTGTGGTGTTCGGAGGCGGATCATCGTAGGTATATACGGGGAAGGAGAGATGCTCGTGCACCTCGGAGGCGGATTCAGGGTCGAGGATTATGTTGATATGGGGATAAGTGGTGGAAAGATGGGTAGTGTACTCGATTAGCGATTCCGTTATCCCCGGCGTGCGCTTCTTTTTGGCTATTAGAATATTTCGAGGTGGGGACGGCCATTGTAAGGACAGGAGGGTATTTGTCGGGCGTTGGATGTAGGAAGGTTTTATTCGCTCGGGTAGGTCTGAGATGTGCTTGATGAGGTTCCGCTGGGTAGTGGAGGAAAAGTTTCGCTGGGCGGAGAGAAGAGATCGCCAGGGGAGTATGCGGCGCTGGAGAAGACGGTTCATGTTGATGGAGTGGGTGATGAGGCCGTCAAAAGGGAACGAGGCTGCCTAATGTCTGAGATGTGATTCGTGCGTGGCCCAGAAACAGACGCCATGTGCAGATGACTCGGCTAGGACGATGCGGCAGGCTGGTGAATTGAGACCTTGCAGGATCCGTACGTCGGGGAGAGGTGGGAGACAGTATACTTAGTACTCCGTAATTGTACCTCCAATGCTATCGGGTCTCTGTAGCCATGTAGGATATGGGGGTTGGGAGCGTGGGGTTGAGGCGAGGCTGGGTGGAGTAGAGAGAGAAGTCTTGGGCAATACCCTCGTCAGTTTTTGGCAGTGACAGTGACAGTGATAGGCAAACCGGTGGTGATGGCATCGGACAGCGGACAGGCCCAAGCTCCCCCGGCGCATCATGACCGCTATGATTCGTCCGAGGCATGGATGCGTGCGGGAGCTGGCAGGTGATGACCACTGACCGCAGCGTGCCACCGTGCCAGGTAGCCAGCACGCCAGCACGCCAGCTCTTTTGCCAGCACGGCCAGTCAATTACTTACGGATACGCCATTTCTGTCGGTTCTGTCATTTCTGGAGCTCCGGTGTGGACCCCTCCGAACCCCTCATGCTTGTGCTTGTGCTTGTGCTGGTGCTGGTGCTTGTGCCTGCCTGACGGTTGCATGTCGCAAGATCAGCTTCCTCAGCCATCCTATTCGCATCATAGAAGATATGGGCACACCACCTTCCAACACTACGTTGCTCCACCTTCACCTTCTCCTTCACCTTCAGCCTTCTTTCTCTTTCTACTGCTACTCGTATGGCATCTCTCCGCGCCGCTGTCCTTATCAAACAGCCGACTCACCTACATGAGCACAGTCATCTGCATCCGCATCCGCAACATCCCCGCTCGCCGCAGCCATTCGCCTTGTAACCCCGTAGCCCCAACCCAATAATACCTTAGACGCCTTAGATACCTAGGCTCCCAAATAGCCTCTTTTAACTCCGTCCTTTGTCCCCCTCCGTCGACCAGCATCCCTCCTTCTCTCTATCGCCTCCCTGCCATGATGAATATCGAAGGTCCTCGACTACGGCATCCGCCAGCTTCCGTGGAACAAAAGGAACAAGCAAAGAACATAGCGAAATACCACCATCCTTCTGGTGCCCCCAAGCATGGTACATGGAGTCAGGCTCTTCGCATGATCTTGTTTGCAATATACTTCAATGGGAGTTGCATAGCGTAGGTTTCTACAAGGTCCAGGATCCCGCGCCTAGCTGACCTGGTTGCTCAGCATCGCCATTACCCAGTGGATAGGAGCTCCGTTGTATTGGTATGACAAGAACTACTTCTACGCATGGATGGCCATGACCAAGCAGCAGTTTGGTCTGGTTGCGACCACCATGACTTATTGGTGGGCCCCAGTGAAAATGAGAGTCAGCGGGGACGAGAGTGTGAGGGGTCAACTTAGGAAGACAGAGGATGGAAGGTTGGAATGCGACTTCCCGGAGCGCATGATACTGATCGCAAACCATCAAGTGGGCATCTCTCCTCCTACACCGTCCAGCGTTTACTAATAAGGGACAGATCTATACGGACTGGATCTACCTCTGGTGGATAGCCTACACTTCCAAGATGCATGGGCACCTCTATATCATACTCAAAGAGTCAATCAAGTACATTCCCATACTTGGTACTGGCATGATGCTCTATGGTTTCATATTCCTATCTCGGAAATGGGCCAAAGACAAGGAGCGTTTTCACTACCGACTTCAGAAGCTAAACAGCAGCCATAGCGGTCCGCTGTCGGGAACCCACACTCTCGATCCAATGTGGCTTCTGATATTCCCCGAAGGCACAAACCTATCCAACAATGGGAGAGCAGGGAGTAAGAAGTGGGCTGATAAGAATGGAATAGAGGACCTGCGACATGCTATGCTTCCACGAAGTACCGGCCTCCTATTCTGTGTGCAGGAGTTAAAGAACACAACTGAATGGATGTACGATTGTACCGTAGCGTACGAAGGTGTTCCGTAAGTTCCCGTCATTTCATATGAGTCAACGAGTACTCACATGTGTCAAAGGGTCGGTGAATATGGTCAGGACTTGTTTGGCCTACGTTCAACTTATTTCGAGGGTCGGCCTCCAAAATCCGTCAACATGCACTGGCGCCGTTTTGCCACGAAAGATATTCCAGTGGACGACGAGAAGAAGTTTAGCGACTGGCTTCTAGCGCGATTTAGGGAGAAGGATGACTTGCTGGAACATTACGTGCAGACAGGTCGCTTCCCTGCCGATGAGGGTATTACACCAAACGTCAATGGAGGACCTCCCCTCAAGGGTGCTGGACACATCGAGACTGAAGTCAAACCGTCGAATCCTCTCGAATTTCTGCAGGTTTATGTTCCCCCGGCAGCACTGGCCTTGGTCATCAATGTGATAGCGAAATTCTGCAATCTGATCCTGAGGACTTTACGAATCAAATGATTGCCCACAGGAATGGCGTACGACTTTCGTAAGATGGTGTGTTGAGGGCTGACGCACCTATTTATCGAACACAAAGATCCTAGATGGTCAGGCGGGGCGTATATATCGGTTCTGGGAACATACCCGTAATTCGCAATGGCTGATTGCGAGGTCAGCGGGCATATGGCATTACAACGGAGCTTTGGCCTTTTATTCGCATACAAGACTTTATACCCTGTTGATATGACACCAATACTATATTCCTATTCTCAACCACATCCCAAGAGTGACCTCTCTTGTGCTCCGACATCTAGAGCGATCTATAGGGACGCCCAAGGCGAGACCCAATATTGCTCAGAAGCTAGCGAAGGTGAGAAGAATAATCATGGGCTGACATGCAGATGGTGCAACCCGCATCCTTTGGCAACTACGGCCCTAGTTTTCTTTAAATCGGTGAGGGGACGCCAAATGAGCACAAATAGGCCCTGCACTCTGCGAGATTCACACCCTTGGCCCGACGCCACAACCACTATACAGAATTTTGGCAGGGCGGTTCCATATTGCGGGGATCGGCGGAGTGTTCCTGTTCCGTTGGTCAAGGGGTGTTTTTCCCGAATGGTGCAATGTGCAGGGTAGCACTAGACAGGGCAAGGGGGTCCATGGACATGAGGCATCGCTTCGTCGCCCATGTTATTTGCGTGCGCCTGTGGCTTTCTGTCTTTCTTTTACATAAGTTGGAAGGAGCGGCCATGGTTTGGCTTGCGATCCTATCTGATCTGCGTCTGTCCCGTGCGATTGTCGTGGTTGGAGGAACTGGTCTGTCAAAATGGTCAAGTTTCACGGCTTGCGCCTCGTCTTTGCACTTTTCTCTCTTTCTTCAATTGCTTCGGCTCAGGATGACGAACCCTTGTTGAATGAAGATTATGATTATATCATTGTTGGTGGTGGGACCTCTGGGCTTACGGTCGCAAATCGATTGACGGAAAATGGGAAGAGTACGGCCTCACTTCTCTACTGACTATGCTTCTGCGGGTCTAACATAAGTAGAATCCGTGCTAGTGATCAATTATGGTCCATTGGACGACGATCCAAGTATCCTGATTCCCGCAGAGACAATGAGATTCCACCCTGGGCAAACGTACAACATCACTTCGCTTCCAATCAAAGGCCTGGGTAACAAACCATCCGGAGTTGCTGCTGGCGCAATCGTGGGAGGCGGTTCAGCTGTGAATGGAATGTTCTTTGACAGAGGATCTGCCTCGGACTACGACGCATGGGAGCAACTTGGAAACCCGGGTTGGGGCTGGTCTGGCATTCTTCCATACTTCAAGAAGAGCGTTACTTTCACGCCCCCTCCTGCTGATGTCGCGGAGAAGTACAACATCACCTGGGATATGGACAGTGCGTATGGAGAGAAGGGACCGATACAAGTGTCGTATCCTCCATTCATTTGGCCGGCAATTGGTGAGGTTTCGAGGCGCAATAGCAATTGACGTGATCGCTGATACAGTTTACAGCTAAGAACTGGGAGGCAGCAAAACAAGCGGGCATACCGAAACAACAAGAGGGAGCAAATGGAAATGCGGTTGGCGCATTCCATGCACCGAGTGCCTTGGATCCAACTACCAAAACTCGCTCGTACGCTCGCACAGCGCATTACGATCCTTTCAGAAACCGCACTAATTATCACCTTCTGACCGGCTATCAAGTCACGGAAGTACGGTTTGTTTCCGGTCTACGTGCTGTAGGAGTAAATGTGATCAAGAGGGGAACGACGGGGCCAAAAATAGCCATTCAGGCCAGGCGAGAGACCATTATCGCAGCGGGCGCGGTTTGGACACCATGGCTGCTTCAACGCAGTGGAATCGGACCAAAATCTGTGCTCGAAGCTGCTGGCATCCCCGTTCTGAAGGATATGCCAGGAGTAGGCGCTAATTTCCAGGATCATCCAATCTCTTTTTCAGTCTATAATATCACCAAGCCTATCTTCCCGGGCGCTGGACAGTTGTTCTTCAACAAGACGTTTACTGATGACGCTCGAAAGGAGTATGAGCAGAATCGTACGGGCCCTTTCACGTCAGCTCGTGGCAATCAAGCAGCTTTCCTCTCGTTGAGGACGGTGAATCCGGCATGGGAAGATGTTATCAACGCCCTCCTGTCCCAGAACTCTTCGGCCTATCTCCCTTCGACATATGATAAGAACCTTACGGATGGTTTCCTCGCCCAGCGAAATGTCACGGCTAGCATGTTCCAGCGAACCGATAACGCAGTCTTCGAGTATGCCTTCGGAGGCGGACCAGTAGGCGGAGTTCTTCAACGACCTCTATCGCGTGGCACGATAAGCATCAATCCCACGAACCCTCTAGCAAACCCTCTCGTCGACTTCAACACTCTGTCCAACCCAATCGATGCCCTCAACGTTGTCGCCATGTTCAAATACGCTCGTGAATTCAACAACCTACCCGCGATCCAGGACTTGGGGCCCATTGAGCTCGTACCGGGCAAGAATGTGACGGCCGATGCTGCCATCGAGAAGCTACTCCGCGAGCAGCTGATGGGACCCAGTTTCGCGCACCCTAGCGGCACTGCTGCGATGATGCCTGAGGAGCATGGAGGCGTTGTCAGGCCCGATTTGAGGGTTTGGCAAACGAGGAAGTTGAGTGTTGTTGATGCGAGTATTATCCCGATGATTCCGGCTACGCATTTGTGTACCACTATTTATGCTATTGCTGAGAAGGTGAGTTGGCGTGCCGTTGAATTCATGTTCTCCCTTTCTTTGCTTGAGTGCTTTAGATCGAAAATCAATGAATACTAACGTGTTACTGCAGGCTGCCGATCTCATCAAAGAGAGGACAGATTGGGGTGCGTAGATATATCCAACATAAAAACAAAAGGGTCATTCTCTTGCCTGTATATATAGCTGTCGTTTTAATGGTAAATCCAAGTGTCTAAGTGCACTTTTAACAGTTACTCGATTGGGTATTGCACGAAGATTTCATAATAGTAGAGTAGGTGTCAGATCTCGGGATCCAAGGCTAGGCTTAGTCTTCCAAGATTAGCGAATCCTGCCTCCATGGAAGGTTCTCCAAAGCTAGCAGAATCCTTTCTCCTGAGCACGACAGCACCAAGAAGAGTATTTCTAAGGTGTGGGTAGGTTTTGCTGACTTTGCAGACCCACTTGCGATTTCAGTGACTCAGGAACGGACGAAATCACAGGCAAAAGAGGCGCTTTTGTTGAATTTTCAATGGAGCTGACGTCACTCCGGAGTTTTGAAAAATCGATCATTAAAAATCAGAAAGTCCACGCTAAACCCGAAACTGGCGAAGGAGTCGGGAGTCTAAGCTCCAATGCGACGACGTGATTGGCTTAATGCACATCACCATTAGTAAACCTTAAGCCCGCTTATCCATCACCGCTCCACGTCTACCATTCCCAATCGCATTCTCTCCTCCAACGCACGAATTCTTGTTTCATGTCAGTGGTTGAAGGATGCCTTAGTGCCTGAGGGCACAAGCCAGCCAATCCCTAATGTCCGCCAAAGCCCAATCAGCCCTATGGCCGCCCTTAAATCCATTACTAACCCAGATGCTTTGCAAAAGTTGCTTTGTGAGCCATTGTCCAAGACATGACGAGCTTGGATAGCTCCGCCAGTAGACTAATCACCGTGATTCATTTCGCATTCTCCGAATTCGTCCTGATTGGGCCTATTCAGGAGGATGCAGATAAATATGTCTTGTATTCCTCGCTTTTCGTTTCTTCTCATCAACAGCTCAAACTCGATTCCAACTCTCAAGATTCCAACATCTCCATCTCTACTCCAATCCCATTGATACATTTCCCTGTTGAGATCCTTGGTTGAGTTTGCCCTGCATATACCCTCCCGAAACATGTCAGCCCTTATCAGGGATGCCCCCATCGGGCAAATCATCAGATTCGTTACCAAAAATCGAGTCTTCCAATATCCCGAGGAGCGACCAGACTTTGTTCTGCCAGCCCAGTACATCAGAAATGGCAAGCAAATTCTCAGCGAAGGAGAAAGCTCCGAGACAGAGCAAGAGCCAGAAGGACCACCAGTCGAAGAAGTCGTCTACCCAGACCCTGAGACCGTTCTGGAGAAAGTCGAGACAAGTACCGATGAAGAGATAGATCTAGAAAAGATCCAAACGGCTCGGACCGCACATACCGCACGCACTCAGATCTCGAGAGTGGGCACGAGAACTGCATTGCAGAAGTCGATTTCACGTGCAGACCTCGAACAGCAGTTCTCGTTGGCATCAGTCGAGCGTGGGCCTTCACGACCGATCGAACCGGAAAGGCTTGACGATGGGACGATCCTTGTTGATTGGTACACCACTGATGACCCCGAGAACCCTCAGAACTGGACCTTCGGCAAGAAGGCTGTCGTCCTCGCGCAGATCTTGATCTACACCATGTCAGTCTACATGGGCTCAGCTATCTACGCTCCATCATCTCAAGGAGTCATGGAACGGTTTGGAGTCTCGCTCAGCGCAGCGTCTCTTGGTCTTTCCATGTACGTTCTTGCGTACGGCATCGGCCCGCTTCTCTTCTCGCCACTCAGTGAGATCCCCATCATTGGACGCAATCCTCCCTACATGATCTCTTATGCGATCTTTGTCATTCTACTAGTGCCCACTGCCCTTGTTGACAACTTTGCCGGCCTCATCGTCCTCCGATTCTTGCAGGGCTTCTTCGGCAGCCCTTGCCTCGCCACTGGAGGTGCAACTCTTCAAGACATCTACAGCATCATCAAGCTCCCTTATGCCCTCTCTATGTGGGCGTTCGCCGCTACTTGCGGACCAGCCCTTGGGCCAATCATCTCCGGTTTCAGCGTTCAAGCTAAGGATTGGCGATGGTCGCTCTGGGAGATGCTCTGGCTCAATGGCCCAGTTTTCCTCTCCCTCTTCTTCTTCCTCCCCGAGACTTCATCCGGCAACATTCTCCTCCGCCGTGCTCAGCGTCTCCGAAAGCTTACCGGAGATAGCCGTCTCAAGGCTCAGTCCGAAATTGATCAGGCCAACCTCACCGCCCGCGATGTTACTGTCGAAGCACTCTGGCGACCATTCCAGCTCGTACTTCAAGACCCAGCTATTGCATTCACGGCTATCTACACTGCTTTGATCTATGGCATCTTCTACAGCTTCTTCGAAGCATTCCCACTAGTCTACAACGTAATGTACGGCTTCAACCTCGGCGAAATGGGACTCACCTTCCTCTCCGTAACCGTCGGCGTCCTCCTCTCCATCGCCTGGTACTGGTGGTACATCTACTATCGAGTCGAACCCTCGATCCGCAACAACGGCCTCGGAGCTCCCGAGCGCCGCCTAATCCCAGCCCTCTTCGTCACCTTCTTCGTCCCCGTTGGCCTCTTCATCTTCGGCTGGACCTCCGACCCTTCCATCCACTGGATCGTATCCTGCATCGGCATTGTAATCACCACAATCGGCATCTTCCTCATCATCCAGTGCATCTTCTTGTACCTCCCCATGGTATACCCTCAATACGCAGCGTCACTATTCGCAGGCAACGATCTATTTAGATCCACGCTGGCCTCCGGCGCTATCCACTTCTCCTACCCACTGTTCCATAACCTGGGTGTGGATCGCGGTATCACGCTTTTGGCTGGGTTGACTGTGGGTTGTAGTGCGGGTGTTTATGTGCTGTTCTTCTTTGGCGCAAAGTTGAGGGCTAGGTCCAAGTTTGCGGCTCAGTAAACTCGTTATGGACCCTCCTTTGTGTTCCTCTTCCATCGGCTATAGGATATGAGATAGATTTACGACATGTTTTACCACGATTCACGCAGATGTACAACAGCAGCAACAAGAATCAGTTCAGCGATGTTGGCGTTTTCCGTTAGTTTCAAGCAAGGCGGAATCCTAATTGCTAGAACATATTCTCTTTTTTTCTCATCATCATTAGCAAGGAGTTTTGGTGGCGCTTTAGCTATATATACGAGCAATAATGAATAATCATCTCAATAATCTGACTCTAATTTTTCTTATCAAGTTTGTGAATGTGATGTAGGTGATGAGCCTTTTCAATAATAACAACAAAGGCGACAGATATAATAGCGCAGGATGGGAGGGAGGTAGAAATATTCTCCAATAACCCATTCACCGCCTTTTTCTAACCTGTCTTTGTGTCCCTGTTTCTGTGCAGGTGTTAGATGGCGTACTTGTCATAGTCAGATCAGTACACGCTCTAACGGGTTTTGTTTATAAGTACTGCGGGGACGGAGGTTGATGTGAGGTGTTGGTGTTGGTGTTGGTGAACTCCGTACCGTCTTCGTATTCTAGTGGCGAAATAACTCAGAATGAAATCTACAGAAGCTGTGAGGTTTTAGGGAGGACTGGATGTATGGTTATACGAGTGGTGGAGTGGCGTGGGGTATTTTGAATGAGGGTATTCAGGGTTTGATATTGTCGTGGAGTTGAGTCATTTGATGGCCTTCTGGTCTATGCTAAAAGAGAGTACCTTGAGTGAGGGGGAAATTGATTGATTAAGGTACATGAAGGCCTCCCGACCAATGCTAATGATGTAGCATGCTGCATGAGGGTGAAATAATCTAATGTAGTTACATGAAGAGGTTTCTGGCTCCCGTAGATCCAAAATCCCAGAGCCATATGGCACGCTTTAGGGGCAACAATGATCTTTCCCCACCATAAAATGATCACTTGGGATAGTTCGACTCTTGGAACTCTTTTTAATTTTTAGTACAAGGCTTCGTCGAGTCCGATTTGACTGACTGTGTGGGATGGGTAAATCGACAAAGGTGGGTGAGGATGACAGTTGAATGGTGTCGACCATGACAGGATCTCAACCGTACCTTTGAAAGATGAGGTATTGGAATTTACGAAGACAATTGTTGATGTTTCGCCCGTAGGAGTTGAATGAATACCCGGTATATAGCAATCAGAGTCCTGTCCTCTTCAATATTGTTCCATCCAGAAACCGGGATGGAGACCCTCTCGTTTCATAAGCTTCTTATCACCGCGCCTAAACATCACCGCTTCCCACTCTTGCGTACGCAGATGAGGAAAGGAGTAACGCCACGGACTCAGACAACGCATATCCACCTCAAAAGGCCTTGATTTCGGTCCAAGATGCTCCTGACCCAATCGCTTAAGATTGTTGATAGTGTCCAAGCCCCATTCATACGTGAACTCAAGCTGGGTCTTCTCATCCGGTAATTCGCGACTGAGCTGACTAGCATTGCTGAAGATGATCCATTCCGATCTCTTAGCATGTGGCTTCCCGCAATAGATGGTCACCAAACATTCCGGAATATTGTAACGAAGGTCCAAAAGGTATTCCCTAAACTGTCTCGTATCGTCGCAGGAGTTGTTTGAGGCCTGGTGCCATACAACGAGGGAGTACGGTTTCTGTTGTAGTTTGTTCAAGTAATTTATGCAGAATTGGTAGAAGGGAAGCACTTGTGGTCTCTCCTGCCATATAATATAAGACGTAGGCGGGAAGTGCAAATGCTTGAAGTCGATGCTGAGACCCTTAGTCTCTCGATAGAGCATGCGGCAAACACGCTTCAATTGGCCGAAGCTGTGCTTGTCCTCCCGCCTGAGTTTGAAGTGGAATATGACATCAATGGGTTCTCCGCGAACGTTCTCGCCGGTAATGACCTCTTCCGCAACATAGAGGCGTTCCGAGTAGAAGGCGTAGTCGTAGATTTGGTTGCGGATCTCCCCAGGCAATTGAAGCAACCGGCTTTGCTCCTGTGGATGCACTGGTTCCGACATTGTACTAGTCACAATGTCAGCTGAAGATCAAGAGTTCATATGAGAGTGTGGGTCGTACAGTTGGTTTAAGGCCAACCAGTTTTTCGACTGTGTGGAGCCCAATTGAGAGCTTTGGTTGTCGGTTGAGAATTGGAGTAGGGAAAGATTAGGAAAAAGGAGATTATTAAGAGCTTAAGGCCCTCTTTAAAAGAACTAAACCCGCTACGTGAGGGGCATGACACGTGAACATTACTTTCACCAGTGGCGCATTGACACATCTAAATCCATGATCAATGATTGGTCGGCATGGAATTTTGCTCGTGATAGACTTTCAAAGGCTATAAGGACTCAAAGGCTATAAAGACCCCCTCAATAGTATCTCCTGTATATTGCCGTGAAAGGGCTCTCGTGCTTTGTTACCCATACGAAGTGTTTCTGATCACCATATGAAGTACAGAGGTGTAAATATTATCTTCAAGCAGTTTGGCAGAAATGATTTTTGGATTGTGAATATACAAAGGAGCCTGTCCTAGATATCCGTCCGATGGTGTCGAAGGTCTGAATTTCTGAAACCATGACGAATTACAAGATTCGAACATAACGTTGACATTTATCCTAAAAAGAGTTTTCCGTGTCGGCAACGCCAGCACACCACACATAGTACCAAAGAATGCATAGAGTCTATTCACTCGAGAGTCAACACATACAGATAAGTCTGTACGTTGTCATTGAAATTGCGAATTCAGTTCAACGTCCACTAATTCGAGCTACGAGAAAATGGGCGATTCCCTTGGACGTATCATCTCGTTGAAAGCAGAATTTTGGGCAACAAAGGTCATGTCACAATAGAGCGCAAAATCGCAGACCCCAGCCAACAGAATTTGCTGTTAAAACAATGGGATCATCAAGTTCACTCGTGAATTAGCATCCGGCCGTGTAGCTGCTCCTCTAGCTGGTTGTCTAACCTACTAGTGACAGTATACCAACTTCATATCGAGGACTGTCTGCCAGAGGAGCCAGCTTACTTCACAAGTGCTTGTGCTTACCTTGGGATAGGGCACAGCTATCTACTACAATTCTTCTCCACTACTTTCACGTTGCCGTCAAAAAACCATGATCATCTCAACACCCTAATACCACACCCAACCCCCCTGATAAACAGAATAAACGTAGCCCATTCCGTCTCGTACTCCGAATCCCCTACACTAATGTTTACACATACTTCCTGGAAAAAACGGCACATTCACCATGCACTCGAAAACCGACAATCACAATATTATACTCTCCTCCTCTAACCCTCGCACCAGCACCCGCACCTCCAGACCGCTAAAAAAAAGGCGGTTAAACAAGAACAAAGCACATTTGATATCAAATATATCCTTAAAAACCACCATGACCTTCCCAAACCGCATCTCAACACCCAAACCCCTCACCATCACACACCACCGCACTAAACCCCCCATATCCATCCCTCAAGATCTTTTTAACAAAAAGCCTCTCCCACGAAACTTTCATAGGAACCTACCGTACACCTGTCCCCAGATCCGCATCAGTAGTAGCCTACTAAACACATTTTCTAGGCTTCCCATAGCTCACAACAACTCCAACTACTATGACAAGAAAATCATTAGAGAACCACAATCAAACTCTAAAACTCCTGTTCCCCTTCCAAACTATGTAGAAATATGCGGAAGCTGTAGGTCGCATCTGGATTCAAATGTTCACAACATCAGACATAGAAGCGGGATCCGTATATTCTGAACTCTCACCCGATGGTATGACTTAGGTGGTTTGTTCTACCCGTGGACATAGGCTAGCAATACGAGGACAGGGGTTAGGTGGAAGGCATGAATGGATGGAGGACCCAAGGACGGAGTGAGTAGGATTTTCCAAATGTGAGTGAACGTGTGATCTGAAATATGTATGTATGTATGTATGTATGACAACAGGTCGAGGGTGGGTGGTCAGAGAAGTTACAAACCAAGGATGCATTTCCCTCCCCATCATGTCCTGAATGTATACAACAAGGATTGATTAATGATCAGACTACATATCTGACCTGCAGATATATCAAGAGGTATGAAAGAGGCACAGCGCGGTCGGTCCATCCAAACACAGGCAAACTACGAGAAATTGAATATTCACTAGAACTAGGCTGCCACACGCCCTGTCAGAACCCTATTCGAATCCTGTCCATTATTATATTCGCCCCATGCAAGTTACCTCCCGTTCCGAACTTTAACGTCGGGACCCCCAAAGAGTGTATGTACGTTCGCCCAACGCCCTAAGCGCATGCGTACAGTGCGAGTTCGACGATACGATGGCGTTGAGCAAATTCGGCTCGGCTCGACCCAATGACCCGCCACCACGTCGGGTCTGCATATGCAATGCTCAGTGATCTAGGCCACTGGAATCGTGTCTGTCGGGGAATTCGGAATCTGCGTATGCGGAGTGATGAGTTAGTATATGCAGGCGTATGAATCTACTTGTAGTGCTGAGATCCCGCGTGGTGGTAAGAATGCGAAGCCCCAAGTTACAAAGGCGGCAACTTTTGGTTTTAACTAAGTCGGGCAATCAAAATGGGCGTTGAGAAGGGTTACGGGTTGGGTGTGAGTTGTGAGTGGTCAGAGTATGGGCCAATGGGGACATGACTGAAGGGGCCAAAATATATTGCATTGGGACGAGGCCATAACAGGGACAGTACCTGTTGTACATCCTATCACGGTTCCCTGTTGGACAACAGAGAGGAATGTCAGACGAGGATTGACACAATAATGACGAAGGAGACAGGAGACGTCCCTTAGGAATTGGGGACGTTTTCCACTCAGATGCAGATTCCTCTCTGTTATGAGCAATGCTTTCCACCAGGTGAAAGCCCATGACATTTTTGTTGAGAAAGCAAGAAGGCAGAAATGCCAACCAAACTACGAGGTATTGAGCACGCCTCGAGGTAATCTGAAACACGGATTTAGCGGATAGCGGACCTGAATTGAAGTAAGGGTCGGTACGGTGTCACCCGGATGTCCTTCGCTAAAGAAGAATGAGTGATGTGTATTCACATTTTCAGCGAGGCATGCATCCGACGATTTATCCTGCCAATAGACAGGCCGTAACCACGAGCCACGAGCCGTCTTGTCAATAATGTAGTGGAGCCCACTCCTAATATCGGAAAATTCCTTGGGATTAAGTGTCCGGCCCATACCCAAGCACGTCCAAATGAGGGCGTGGAAGTAAACGCAGAGTGTTCGGAGTTGATCGAGCAACCGCATTTGGCCTGTCTCTCCGGGAGTGGTATGACTTCCAATGATTTTTGTACTGCCATTGTACCCCTACCTGCAGACGTTGAGAACGTCTCCCCACAGTTTCCAGGGTTGATTGGGCATTATTTGGCCGAATGTGTGCTAGGATAGAGTCGTCGAGGGTGCACAAGGAAGGATGCCCAAGCGAGGAGTTTACCATGATCCATGCCCCTAGAACTCAATCGTCCGCCCTTGAAAAAGCATTGAAGTCCACAACATCGAACAGTGCATCGTTACGCAGCCGGCGGCGGCTATTTGACATGATACATCTGGTACGCGTAGATATGCTTCGAATGCTGAGTGCTCCAACCAATGCTACCAACAAGATTCAAAGGGAGAGAGCTAGAATGCTGACACAGCACAACCAGCTTTAAGCCGGAGAAGGCTTGTGGAAGAGGCGTAGTGAGGCGTCGATTCCTGGCCCTGGAATCCTAACTCGTGTGGCAGGTCTCAAGCGAGTGCATACTTCAAGATTAGCGAATCAAGGCCGAACATGTTCCAGAGCGGCAGAGTATGGCTGCAAGGTCGGACAGCATGTTTGTGGTCATGGCGCCATGTCAGTGTTTCGAGCTTCTCGAGTATCTTGTGCGTGTAGCGTCGCGGGTTATGAAAAGCACTGGTCGCTCCACAAGGCTGAGGGGGCTGATCGATCTGATCAAGAGTGAATATGCAAGACATCGCCCCTGGGGAAGTGATTGACAGAGCCGCCGAATGGGGGTTTGGTGGGGGTACTGCGTGAAGCACCACCTGGAAGAGTCCGGTGTCGAGGTTCGGACTCACAATCTATGTGAGTGCCCCGGCGAGCTGTCAGGAGGAATGGTTACGCAGCGCAGAGGTACACGACGATGGGCCGTCACATGCCTGTGGTGGGCGAGGTGAGTGTAGTGTTGTGTTGTTGTTGTTCCTGTCAGTCGACGGTTTGGGAACTAGATCGTCACGTGGGCCCATGGGCCTGTGACGTGCCTACGCCCAGCAAGTATTGAAAGCGGCGGCTGAGCTTATTGGCGGCCGCTCACTGTATACAGAGGCGAGCTGCAGGTTGACGTACGAAGGGCGGCCGTCTCAACATTAATTCAGCTTGGCTAGCTCTCCCTCTATCCCCCAAGCGCACCACACAAACCACGGTGGAATATGCTCCTTGCGCAGTAAAGTGTTTCAGGTAAGCTCCCCAATGGGCCTTGTGCATGAGCAGCCTCGCGTCGTCCTGCCTCCAGCGCCCAGCGCCAGTACCAGTACCAGTACCACTCAATTTTGACATTTCGACCTCTGACCCATCCCTCTGACTTGACTGATTGCTGATGGGAGGCCCGCACGGCTGTTGTACGGGCGACCTCCATCTCAGACTTCCCGTGCATTCACACGGCGGCACGTGTTGTGCAACGACACAGCGGCCAGCAGCGAGTGAGGTCATGGCAGATGCGCGCTTGCAGCGACACAGCCAGGCAGCGGATGGCGGATGGCGGATGGCCGGGGGCTTGCATTTCGGTTGTCTGCACGTTTAGCTCGATGCGTCCAAGGGCGAGCAGCATCTGAGGTTCTTTGTGCAACAATTCCCTAGCATTCAATGCTTCATTCCGGCTGCTCGGGGCTTTGCAGCCGGTACTCGATGGCGCAGGCAGACGGCTAGATGCCCTGGTTCGCAGCTCAGGTACGAGAGGCCTCTGCGGTGCCATACCCAAGGCCTCGACGAGGAATTGGTAGGTTGCCAGGGCGCGGAGTCGCAGAGTATTTGGCACAGTCAACAAGGCAATAGGTGCTGTCGTCGTCTGTCTAGGCATTGTAGTCTATCAAGCACAGGTACGGCCCAAGCCGGGCGACGCAGGCCTGAGCAGCAGGCCTACACCCTACAACACCTCACTAGCAGGGGAGCTCCATGTGCCAGGCGGGCTTTTCTAGAGGACAGGTCCTCGGAGAGAGGCAATATTGCTGCTTTGTACGAGTAGCTGATGCGGGCGAGGAGGGGTTTCCATGACCAGCATAAACCAAAGGTAGAACGCAACGAGGCACCTGACCCTCCCGTAAGTGGACCTTGGGAAGGATGGCGCGGGACAGGCAGAGGAGGCGGCCGCTTTGATTGACGGCCTGTCGTGCAATATGATTGCCCCGGGCCTGAGCGTTCCCCCATTCGCGCGCTTGAGAAATATCGTCAATCTCCCTGGTAGGCTGCATTGAGGGACTGAACAGCACGACGGTGCATGCAACAGGACACACTGGCGCCCACTGTTGGGGTCATCCACATTCTTTCGAGTTATACCTGCCCGCCGAGATTTGGGCCTGGTGCTGCACGCCCGCTGGGGGTCCTTGCTGCCGTTTGTTGATCGATGATGATTATGATGATGACGACGGAGCTCAGGCTATGACGATGCAGTGCCGTTGGAAGTGGTGTTTGTTATGCTGATGCTGATGGTGGATGACAATGAAAATGGAACAGGCTCACCTGCACCTTGAAGCTCGTGATTGATGTTGGTGAGCAAGCTGTGGAGAGGCGACCGTCCGCGTTAGGCTCAGGCTCAGGCTCAGGATCAGAAATAGGATCAGGATCAGGCTCAGGCTCATGAGATGGTTGGCCGCATCTGTCGTGCGTGGTCAATTACAGAGCTCAGAATTTCTTCAATAATAATCGACCCGAGAGTGGAGGATGGGCGATTCCCAGCGAGGGTCTCATTACTGGGGCCGAGGGTTCCCAAGCCACGCGCGGCGCGCCTTTTCACAG
Organism: Nigrograna mackinnonii; assembly: GCA_001007845.1. Classification (NCBI taxonomy): domain Eukaryota; kingdom Fungi; phylum Ascomycota; class Dothideomycetes; order Pleosporales; family Nigrogranaceae; genus Nigrograna; species Nigrograna mackinnonii. The sequence continues at coordinate 289,472 of JGVQ01000254.1, read as the reverse complement.
GCCTCGACTGGATCCGGCTGGTTAGCGTTTGATGCTTGCTGGGTCTGCTGGGTCCTTTTGCCATGGCCGCTTTTTGAGTGGGTTCCAGGTGGGTTTTTTTGAGGTTCACGTGCCTTGCTCCGACCTTGCAACGCGGGCGTAGCCCTGGCATGGCATGGGGACGGAGCCACTGCGGACGGGGAGAGAGGAGAGCAGTGCCAGATGGTTTGCGAAAGCGGGAGTGGGAAATAATGGGCAACGTGGGTGGTAGGGTAGGGCAAGGTAGGGTTAGGTAGGGTTAGGTAGGGAGGGGGAGGGGGAAGTGGAGGGGCGCTGGCTGTTCGCTTGTTGTTGCTATGGATGCCATGCTGCTGTGATGATGGGTGATAGATGATGATGATGGTGGTGGTGTCGGTGGTTGTGGTGGTGCTGCTACTACTGCCGGCTGGCGGTGACGTCTGTTGCAGAGGAGCAAGCAAGAGGCATATTCATCAACAAGACGCGGACGGCGATGATGATGATGATGACGATGAATTGAATCTGTCCACATCAATTGCAGCCCATTCGCCGACCGCACCACCATCCCAGCATCCCAGCCTCGCCGTAGGCCAGCAACAGTGACAAGAATAGCTACACTGTTACGTAGAATGCCACCACCACCAATCTGTGTGTGCAACCCTCGAAGCTCCTGCAGTGACCCGCCCTCCCTGTGCTGGTGCTTGTAGCGGTACTACTCGATTAGAGCTACGCATTGTTTCAATTATTCTACGGTGGGTGAGGCTTGAATAGCCGATCTGGTCTTATTATACTGGACCTGACTTTGACTGGGCTGGACTGGGGAGGCTGGCCACGATGGGCAATGGGAGTTGAGTGGCCGACGGGCAGCAAAGAGGGCGGCGGAGTGGTGGTAGTGGTGGTAGTGGCAGTGGCAGTGGCAGTGGGAGGTGGTGGTGGGAGGTGGTGGTCGTGCAGCGCAAACTCGCAGGCAAGCTTTCTCTTAGGCTGTGCAGCGAATCATCAGCCATTCTTATTGCTGCCCTCGCAAACTCTCTTTTTTTGCTTGCTTGCTTGCTGTTGCTAGCTAGTCAACTGCTCCCTGACCTCGACGTGCTGCCTCGTCTCGTCTCGTCTTGTCCTGTCTCATCTTAATCCTCTTAAAAGGGCTGTCGCCCTCAATTCCTCTCCTCTCTCCCTTCTGTTGCTCTGCCTCCCAGCCTTGAGCACCTCGCCCTCAGCCATCTCCGCCCCCCTCCCTCATCGGCGAGCCGGAGCCCGTTGCTGTTGTTGCTACTGCTGTTGCTGCTGGACCTGGTCCTGGCCTGGTTGTGCCTGGCAAGCCCAGACGCCCGCCCATCCTGTGGTTGAGAGGTCGCAAGTAGCCAGTAGCCAGTCGTCAGTCGCCAGTCGCCAGTGGCCAGTACGGAGTAGCCAGTCGCCGGTCGCCAGTCGCCAGTCGTCAGACCAGAACAACGACGAGATCACCTGCGCGCTAGCGGAGCCCCCCCCTCTCCCACTTTGGTCATCATCACCAAACGCTCTCCCTCGTCTCCTCTGCCATTCTCCGCCAGCTGCAACTCTTGCCAATTCCTACCTCTCCACTCTCATCCCACTGCCATCCTCCATCCCTTGCCGTTGCGACGACTGCCTCACCTCGCCCGTCCGAACAGCTTCTGTGTTGTCTGCCTTCTTAGCGACCAAGCCACCTGCCGCTCACCTGCCACCACCTCAACAACCTAGCAGCATCATTTGACCACCCGCCGCCCCAGCTTCCGTGACGAAAAACCCTCTCCGCCTTCGACTCAACACCACACCACCCAACCCAACACCACCACGCCTGCACCACTTTCGCGACTCTCAACCGCCGCGCTGCCTGCCTCCTCCATCCATAACGGCTCTGCTCTCCAAGACCCGACCCTGTGCCCACCACCTCCTCAAGTCCAGCCCGCCTTACTCTCGATAGCAATCCGCTCGCTTGAAGGCGGACCAGACTCCTTCACACATCCTTCCCCTAAGCAATGACCCAGAATCGGCCTTCGGCCTTCTCGTCTCTGAGAATGGGTGGTAAGGACTCCCACCTGCTCTCTTCTCCAGCCTCCCATCGTACTAACGAAGCCGCAGAGGTGATTCGCGAGAAAGTGCAAGACGGCGAGACGGGCGAGTACAAGGACTTGGCATACACACAATGCAAGATCGTCGGTAACGGCTCCTTCGGCGTCGTTTTCCAGACCAAGCTGTCGCCTAGTGGTGAGGATGCTGCCATCAAGCGGGTGCTGCAAGACAAGCGCTTCAAGGTGAGTCGGTACATGTGACATAATGTCGCCGCTGCCAAAGTTGCTAACCTGTGCTCAGAATCGTGAATTGCAAATCATGCGTATAGTCCGACACCCCAACATCGTAGAACTCAAGGCTTTCTTCTACAACAATGGCGAGCGCGTATGTGTCCCCCAACCCCACCAATCTGGCGTAACCTTGGTGCATTGCTAATCGTTTCAGCCACAGAAGGACGAAGTGTACCTCAATCTCGTGCTCGAATATGTCCCAGAGACAGTCTACCGCGCTTCGCGTTACTTCAACAAGATGAAGACGGTGATGCCCATTTTGGAGGTCAAACTCTACATCTACCAGCTTTTCCGATCGCTCGCCTACATCCACTCGCAAGGCATTTGCCACAGAGACATCAAACCCCAGAATCTGCTGTTGGATCCCACTACCGGCATTCTCAAACTCTGCGATTTTGGTAGTGCGAAGATTTTGGTAGAGAACGAGCCCAATGTGTCCTATATTTGCTCAAGGTACTATCGTGCACCGGAACTCATCTTTGGGGCGACCAATTACACCACGAAGATCGGTACGTTTGTTTTTTTTCTCTTTGTATGTTTCGTGAGTTTTGCACTAACTTGTTTGTTTTAGACGTCTGGTCCACGGGATGTGTTATGGCCGAACTTATGCTAGGCCAACCACTGTTCCCCGGCGAGTCGGGCATTGACCAGCTTGTTGAGATTATCAAGGTCCTCGGAACCCCCACCCGGGACCAGATTCGGACCATGAACCCTAATTACATGGAGCACAAGTTCCCTCAGATCAAACCACACCCCTTCAACAAGGTAGGCGAGCATTCCCAGGACCTCTGCGCATCGTATACATTTGCTAACCAACCTCTAAGGTCTTCCGAAAGGCGGACCCCAACGCCATTGATTTGATTTCGAAGTTATTGGAGTACACACCGACTCAGCGGCTGTCAGCAATTGATGCAATGGTCCAGCCATTCTTTGATGAGCTAAGGGATCCAAACACGAGACTGCCAGACTCACGTCACCCGAACGGACCCAACCGAGACCTCCCGGAATTGTTCAACTTCACCATTCATGGTAAAATTTAACCAATCTTTCCTGTCATCTAAAATTACAAGCTAACCTTCTCCAGAACTTTCCATTGCACCCCACCTTAACCAGCAGCTCGTCCCACCACATATTCGCCCAGGTCTTGCGGCCCGCGGTTTGGACTTCGAATCTCCCAACTTCAAGCCGTTAAGCAAGGATCAGATGATGGCTCGACTGGATTAAGCACTGTGAATGCTACCAACGAAATGTTAATTATCAATTCATGCGACGTGGCATTTGTTTGTCTCCGCTCTCGGGAACGAAGATGTTCCGTGTGGAGGAAGGCAAACCTCTTGGAATCTCATTTAGGCGTCGGTTTCCTGGGTGGTATGCCTGGTATACCCTGACATGCACCGCCCTCTCCCCTACGATATCTGTGCTCGTCTGAAGATGATACGAACGTCATTCATGCGTGTTGAGAAAGACTTTGGTTTGCTTGTTCTTCTGAATCTCCGGTTTTCCCGCCTAGCCAACACTCTTAAGGGAAGATCTAGTAGACGTATTTCATTTCCCCTTTTTATTTTCCCTGGGCTGGTCAGCGAGCAGACGATAGCGTTATGAGGGAATGAGAGGATGACAAAAAATTAGGATGTCTGGCACAAACATCTTAAGGGTGGGAATCACTTTCACGGAACGCATCTCTTGACGGTGCGTGCTTTTGCATGCGGGTGTTTTCATTTGATTTTTCTTGGTCACAACTCATGGTGGAGCGCCTTCCAGCTGCTGTGGGTGATGCGTTCTCTCGAAAGGACGGCTCCGCTGCTCTGACGGTTCTGGCAATGGATTTGCGAATCGCTGTCCTGGATAGTACTGGAGCAGGGTGCTTGTTGGCCGACAAGCAAAGGCATCGAGGAAGTTGTACAGGCGCAGATTATTAAGCTATTTCTCCGGCCGAGGCGGCTTTCTCTATGATAAGTAGACTCTCTTCTTCCACTTGTCCGTCTTGGTGTTGAGGTGGTGGCCCCGCGATTCTCATTTGTGCCGTTTCCAGCATGCCATACTGATGCCGTCCATGGGTGCTTCGTTGTTTGGACTGCTCTTGACAGAGTTTCTGTTTGGAAAGAGCATACTGACTTGGCCTTGCCACAAGTTGCTGCATGGTATCTCCACAATCTGATCAGGGTATTTACCAGAGTCTGTAGTTGCGCCATCAGAGCGACGCGGGACCAAGCTTGCATTATACAGCACAGTAATAACAGAAGGTAGTGCTGAGATCTTGTCATTTCTATCATAATTCACGTCTGCTTGGTTAATGCCACTTTTCTATACAACACCTTTACTTCACTAGTAGCACGCCTCTGACCGCAGGTCGAGCCTTCGAACGCACTCACTTCTTAACTTACTATATAAACCAAACCCTGACTCCTATTGCCTCCTCGGCGTTTCCACAGTCAACTCAAACCCTATTATCATGCTCCCTTAGATCCTCCCATCTCCATTTCCTCTTCACAACATATCAACTTATTACTCTAGTTGTGAATGCAGACTACTTCACAATTTGGATGAGATATATGATATCAAACGAAGTATATCAACATGGCTTGTGAGTTTCTAATTTTAACTTACTTTCATTTCTTGGTACTTGCCAGGTGTAAAGGTGGACAGGGCCACTTGCACGTGCACGCCCGCGAACCTAGAGCACTGGAATATCACGTGACATAATGCCAAGAACGGAAGAAAGCTAACGCGTGCTTTCTCAAGCTCAAGCTCCCCAAACTGTCAACAGCAACGCAAGCGCAAGCTACTTGTACGGCCTTGCCTTCTCCCTCCCCATCAGAACCAAGAAGCCCGTGAAGCGATCTAGGATAGTCCCGACCAAAAGGACTTCTGTGCGTATTTACACCCAGAGACTTTACGTTCTCCGCCCTTGACATCAACTCCGAACTTACGAAGAAGCAGTCTCCGTACCGCCGTTCTTACGAAGCTCAACAGGATCCCAAACGTGTGTATAACATGGCGGATGTTGAATCAAGAAACGACGATCGAGAGGATCGTCGTGACCGTGGCCGCAATCGGGGGAATAATCGCAAACGACGACACGATGGTAAGCTCCGACTTCCTGTTTGAAAGACAATTTGCGCTGGACCGAGTTAATAGTTGCTTAGACGAAGACGACTACCAATTCGACCGCCGCGGGCCCCAGCGCCGTCGTCGCGATGACGGTCCCCCTCGTCGACGATACGAAGAGCCACCGCTTGCAAAGCTCCGCCGCGAACTCCTTCATATTGCTAGTTCCACCAAGCTACCCCAAGATGAAGCGACCGACATTGCCCGACAGCTTGGTGACCACTTCGACGATGAAGAGCTAAGGACAGAATTCTTCACAGTACTTGTTCAACTGTAAGTTGATGAAGAGGCATGTTTTTGACGAGCGCAATCGAAATTTACTCTCGTAGTATTATCGAACAACCTTTCAAGATCCCCTTCGTAGCTGCTGTAGCTTTCTACGGAAACGATGTCAAGCCTGAAATTGCTGCGGAAGCCCTGAAGCGCGTTTCAGACCGCGCACAAGAAGCTCTGAGTGCTGGTTCGTGGAAAGATTTGAAGCTATTGCTGCGATTCCTGGCCTGTCTTCAGCCGCTTTTTGAAGGCGAGGGCATCTTTGCATTCTTGGGTCAGCTATTTGATACTGTAGTAGATCTGCAGAGTGCGACTGAGAATGACGTAAGTGCTCGGTGATATACGTCGAGTTTCTGATCTTGCTGATTGTTTTTCAGGTTGTGGGCATCGAGCTCGTTAAGATCATCCTGCTGACACTCCCATACGCCCTTGTCTCCGGGGGGAGCGGCTTTCATGAAAACGCTCAGGACTTGCTAAACAATACGGGTATTGTAGCGGGCAATATGTTACCGATGGAGAATCTGATCCATTCCTATAACCCGGACAGCAGCGAAACGCCTCTAACTTATCACAGCGTCATTGGTCTTCTCCAGTCGCAACTCACGAAAGAGGCGGAGTCTGGCTGGGCCCTTGCATGCATCCCTCGATTCGACCCAAGTGCATTGCGCAAACCAGATGCTGAGGGCAGTATGGCGACTGATCCAGCTAAGCATGCTTTCCCCAGCTTGACCATTCCTTCTCCAGTAAATCCTGGCATCAAGCCCCTCTTTCCAGAAGCGTACTTCTCTCTCTATGAAAAGCAGCCATTCAAAACGGTCCCGGCTCTCGATGACATCGCCGCATCTCTTCTTAGGGATGCTTTGATTGACACAATTGACCAGCTTGACTTCAATCGAGAGGTTGCTGCAAAATTTCTCGTTGAAATTGACAACTACTGGACCATTGACACATTTGCTAAACGCGGTGTACCGTTCGATAAATTCAAGGAAGCCGCCGAGGGCAAAACCATGTACAAGTCAGAGGACATGGTGATAGACGCAATTTTCTCACAGCTATTCAAATTGCCAACTCCAGAGCACAAGTTGGTGTATTACCACTCTCTGATCACGCAATGCTGCAAGATTGCGCCTGCAGCAATTGCTCCGAGCTTGGGCAGGGCGATTCGAGCTATTTACAAGAATCTGGATATCATGGACCTTGAAATGACGAACCGATTTCTTGACTGGTTCTCTCATCACCTCAGTAACTTTGAATTCAGGTGGCGATGGACTGAATGGTAAATTACTACCCCACGGCCAATGTTCCAAATCTGACTGACATTTCATAGGCTGGAAGATTTGAGCTTGTCGGACTTGCATCCAAAGAAAGCTTTCATTATTGCCGCACTCGATCGGGAGATCAGGTTATCGTTCGCAAAGCGCATTCGCTCTACTGTTCCGGAGGAGATGCATTCGTTGATCCCAGAACGATTGGACGAAGACAACAGCCCAGATTTCAAGTACGAGAACCCTCGTAAGTAAATTCTCGCCCCTAACAGATAACTCACAGCTTAATCCAAATCAAGAAACCCCATTCGCTACCGAAGGTCAAATGTTGCTTCAACAGCTCCGCAAGAAGGCTACGAATGACGACATCCAGGAAACGGTCAACAGAATCCATGAACAAGCTGCTGAAGCAGGAATCGGGGACGTTCTCGTTCCATCAACTGATGCGTTTGTGACAGCGATCTGCCGCCTGGGTGCAAAGTCTCTTTCCCATGTTCTGTCTTGCATTGAGCGAGGAAAAGAGCGACTGCTTTCCATATCGCAAAGCTCTGAAGCTGCTAGACGCCAAATCGTAGCCAGTGTGGTGGAGTACTGGAGAGATCAACCCGGTGTCGCTGTGAGGATTATCGACATCCTTCTCAACTACACTATTCTGGTACCCATGACAGTGGTTCAGTGGGCTCTTGGCGATAATCTAGGGGCCGGAGAAACGTTGGCTCGAAGTTGGGTCTTTGAGATGGTGTCTATTACGGTTTCCAAGGTCACCAAGCGTAACCGCCAGATTGTGCTGGCAAGACTCCAGAAAGGACTTCCGCAAGAGCAGGTAGAGATGGTGGAGGCCACACTTACCAAAGAGCGCGATGCTGCCCGCGAACTGTTCAGATACATCGAAGATTCTCTACGCGGGATTGCTGGTGGAGCTGCTGACGGGCTTCTGGAAAAAGAGAATGCTGGCGAGCTCTCCGATGAGGACAACCAAATTATTCGATCCTGGGCAAAGCGATGGCACACAGTTTTCCTTCGCAAGGCACAGGTAGAGGAGTCGGTTGTTGGTGAAGAAGCTGTGGATTCTCGCATCAAGTTGCTTGCTGCACAGCCCGAGGCCGAAGCGGAGGACTTGGGGGTTGACGAGGCTATGCAGAACACCAACGGTGCTGAGGAAAATGGCGCAAATGGCGACGACGAAATACTCTGATCCGGCCGTATGTACAAATATTTGGTTGAGGCGCACAAGGAAATTCCTATGGGAGGAAGGATCTATCTGCGTGGTTCTAGGGGTTACATCCTCACCCATCTTTCAGAGTGATCTTGCACAGCGGCAGTAGTTGTGTTTGATTTGCACCGGGTCGACATGATTCACACAGAGATGGACCGAGGACAGAATATTCTCTTCACAGTCTAGTTAAGTAGTGTACATTAGGTTTACTATCAAAATTCAGGACGGTTGAAAGCGTTCTGGATGTTGCCCTCCCATCCACAGATGCATTTACTCGACGTTGCTTGCTTCTTTCGAATAAGTTCGTATTGGCCAGGGCGGATAATCGGCGCATGGCGGCCGCTGCACGGTGATGAATGGCGCGTCAGCGAAGCTTGGATCACAGCCGTCATGTGAAAGATGGACTAATCCTTGCCATGCGATACCCTCAACTCCATCTTCCGCAAGTCGGGACATTCTTCAACTCTGCCCATGATGGGGCACGACTTACATTGTTGTATGCTATATTGACCTATGCCTGAGCGAGCATCGACCAGCACCTCTTTTCCCCACCTATTCATCACGACCCACTTAAAAGTCCTTGCATAAACAACCAACCGCGCCCTCGACGTACGCACAGCGACAGAATGCTTCTGCCTCAGGGTCTTGTCGCCGCCGGCTCAGCGACAGCAACCCTTACCAACGATGCTTCGTCGCCTTCTTCGACGTCTCTTGTCCCAGGTGTAGGCTCGGAGAACTGGAGTTCCCTCATCGGCATCATTACGGCCATCGTCGGCAATATCCTCATATCATTCGCGCTCAACACGCAAAGATACGCACATATAAGGTTGGAGCGGGAGTGGCAAGAGAAGGAGAGACAGAGAAAGAAGAAGAGGAAGAAGTCTTCTTACACGGGTAGTCAGATCAGGTCCTCGGAAGACAGGTCAAAGACTAAAGTTCCCCGCAAACACCATCCCCCTCGGCATGCCGATTACACGGTAGAAAACCAACAAGAAGAAGTGGAAGATGGATATATTGCTACGGAGGCCGATCCTTTACTACCTTCGCCGCAAAGCAATGGACGTTCTCGTTCAAGGCCAACGATAGCTCCCACTGACACAACCTCGGACGATGGATCGGCTCCGGAAGAAGCGTACAAGCAAAAGTCGTACCTCAAGTCGCCGTATTGGTGGGCAGGCATAATCATGATGACTACTGGAGAAGCCGGAAACTTTCTCGCATATGGATTTGCTCCCGCATCCATCGTCTCTCCCCTCGGGGTGGTTGCCCTGATATCGAATTGCATTATCGCACCCTTTATGCTCAAGGAGCCATTCCGAAAGCGAGATGCGCTTGGTGTGCTTGTAGCTGTTGCGGGTGCTGTGACAGTTGTGGCCTCCGCGAGTGATAATAATCCCAAACTGGGACCAGACGAGATCTGGGAGTTGATCACGACGTGGGAGTTCGAGACTTACCTTGGTATCACGATTGCAGTCATCATAGGTTTGACCGTTGCAAGTAACAGGTTTGGGGAGAAGAATATTCTGATTGATCTTGGGCTTGTTGGACTCTTTGGTATGTCGTTATATCAAGGTTCTATCTTTCGAATGCTAATCCAACCTGCAGGTGGTTATACGGCCCTTTCAACAAAAGGTGTGGCTTCTATGCTATCCTACACACTCTGGCGTGCCATTACGTTTCCAGTCACGTATCTACTAGTTGCTATCCTAGTGTTCACAGCAGTCATGCAGATCAAGTACATCAACCGCGCTCTGCAGCGTTTTGATGCAACCCAGGTCATTCCAGTCCAATTCGTCCTCTTTACGCTCTCCGTCATTCTCGGGTCTGCGATCCTGTACCGCGACTTCGAGCGTACCTCCGGAGATGATGCTGGTAAATTTGTCGGAGGCTGTGCAATGACATTCATGGGCGTTTGGCTTATCACCAGCGGGAGGCACCGAAGTGGTGATACAGATGAGGACCGCGAACCAGAGGGAGAAGAGTCCATCAGCCTGACTCATGGCGGACGTTACCACGACCATGTGGATGGGTCGCATAGTGCGGACGCCGAGGGTAGTAGCAGACGTTCATCTACTGTCCGAGCAGCCTCACCTCCTCTTGCTATTGACACGAGGATATCGGCGCGGAGTCCTTCAGCGCCATCCACACCAGACGTGCAGATAACCCCCCAAAACTCATTCCCATCTCGTTCAGCTTCCCCTCACAAACCGGAGACTCCATCTCCTCTGACTATGAACCCCTGGGAGCAGAGCGACGTAGAATCTCCGTCGTCGAAACCACCGCCGCTGCCAGCAACTTTGAGTCGGCACACTACTCTCTCAGCGCCAGACCTACCCACTGGAGCTGTCATCCCCCCTGTTGCCTCTACATCAAGTCCTGATCTTCCTACAATTCCGCCACTCCCTCATACACCTACACGCGGAGTATCAGATACTAACATGCCGGTGACTCCAGGCGGGACATCCAGCCCGTTCCAATCACGCCTCACCCGCCTAAGCACAGCCGAACGCCTTGGTACGCGAAACTCGCTCCCGGGACCTCTGCTCGCAAGCCCTCTGAACACCAACATCAGCACCATGGTGGCAGACCTCAAACGCGGTGGCAGTCTACGCGGGACTCCTGCGTCTCTTTTAGCGCAGCGCGAAAACTCAGACTTGGCAGCTGTTCGAAGGCGCGAGAGCGTGCTCGGAATTGGGGCCAGTGAGGTCGATGAGAACGAGATTGGAGAACCACTCGATCGTAGGCGGACTGCTACCGATGATGTTCCAAGCCATACCACAGCCAGTGGGCGGGGAAGGAGTCTTAGCGGGACTCTGGGGGAACTCTGGAGGGGATTCAGGGCTAATGAAGATGGGGAAAGGGATGGGGACAGGGTCAGAGATAGAGATGTGGAAAGGGGCACATAAGTGTATGTGGAAGTGTAATAATCTGGTTTAATTTGGATAGAATTGGGGAGTTGGGGCTTTCTTATCTATATGTTTGTCCTTGGAAGGAAATGTCGAGAAGGGTGCTAGAAACCTCTCGTCATTGGTATCGGATTGATATGGATTGGATTGGATACCCCTGATGGTCATCGTGCGGGAGGAATAAGTAATCGGTTTGCTATTGTGGTGGTGGTGGTGTAGATTTTGATAACTCAACTATTTATTTCATGTCGGCGATACTTGGAAATGGATGTGAGTTTGACGTCAGAATCTGAGGTAGTAGAATGGAACATATAAGCTCACACAAAAGCACGCATACATGCCTGCTAATACAAATCTTGCCGAGAACCAGTCGACTTTCTACCGGCATGTGTAAAATGACACCATTTGTTGTTGAACCACATAGAAAATTATGCAAAGAAAAAACACTAGACAGATAACTTTACCCTGAAAAACATCAATAGTAGAACGCTCAACGTACCATACCCCCACGGCTTCGAAGTTCCCTTGATGCGCAGTACAAAACCACATCAACATCATCTCCTACATGAGCCTACATTAACCTAAAAATCTATACTTTGCCAAACCTCCAGATCCAATCCTTTTACCAGCCAAACACACCAAACTAACCCAATCCTCCGAACACACCAACTCCCTTCCACAAAATCAATATCAAGGAGAAAATTCGAAGTACAACCTCCCAAACATTCGATATGATTTCCCATTATACAAGATTCATTGAATCTCATTACCACAAGGCGAGAAACGAGCGCAATGTACTGAGCTTTTTACCACCCTATCAAACCCTCAGATAGAGGAAAGAGTATTCAAAATTATTTGAATATTTCACGGCTCATAATCATCCTGATTTGAGGGTGAAGTACCCTGTATGAAAATTTAGTGCTGCACATTAGCTACTGGAGTATAGTATGGAAACAACAAGCTTTATGCGGGATATGTATTGGGATGCTTGAATGGATTAGAATATGGGGGGTTCTTGAAGGATGGTGTAATCTACACTTCTTTTGTAAAGATTTTCAGCGCATAGAAGGTTCATAATAATAGTCGATGCCATGTAAAGGAAAGGTTAGCGGCAGTGTATGAAATATGATGGCACGGGATGAAGAAATCAGTACGGTTAAGTGGTGTTGATTTTTTCTGCTTGCTAGGGAGGAAAAAAAATGGTGGATGTTTGGAACGGTTATGTTTTAGACTTTTGGAGCCTTCTTACATACAGAAAATAGAAAGTTCAAGAAAACTGTGACCTTGAGACGTTTTTCATTATTCTTCTTTTCAACATTAGATATATATTCGGCCGTCGAGTGGCAGAACACTGGTTTCCTTCTCTTGTTCCTTAACACTGGTAAACTCCAATGGAATTCTTGTACCATTGCTGGTCGACACAAATACCACGGTACGCACATATACAATGAAACTACTGACACTCTACATCAATTAAGGCGACTATCTGATACATTCTATCTAACGCAGGTGTACTATCCTAGCTCATTACATCGAAGGATAAAGTAGTCCAAAACCAAATACGCCGAAGTCCCCTTGAGAGATCACAAACCATAACTCTAGCATCTGAAAGAAAGACTCAAATCATTTCCGCCAATCTTCGCATTTAGCTCGCATGGGAAACTTAGAAAAGGTTGAATTCTGTACGTGTTCATTCTTCACTTGGCGGGGGAAATTGGTTGCATGACTGAGCAGACTATCTTCTTCTTTTGAAGAAAAGAGAAAAAAAGAAAAGAAAAGGGAGACGTCCGCCAGTCCACTTACCGGCTGGCCGATGCGTGTCTTTATAAAAAAATGATAGAACCTCTACCCCTGATCATCCATTCTATCGACAAGACATATCAATTTTGGAATTAGTTTTCCGTCGAGTATAGAACGGTCCTTGTGGTACTCGTGTTAAACAGAGCGTAGATTTCAAGTTGAACTCCATTTATAATTTTATAGCAGTTGATAAATCTATGTCTAGCAACATTGATCTTAGAGTCGAAGGGCCTAACGAAGTAGAGTGAAGTAAGTCACAGCACATAATCGTCAGCTATATTTGAGCGAAGGAGATATGTCGCGGCATTGCTGTGTTAATAGCTTAGCTTAGCTTAGCATAGACATAGGATTTAAATAGAATAGGGAGAGGGAAGGGAAGAGACGAAGTTTAATGCCGACGTGTTGTACTATACTATACGTTATAATACTATTTCATATCTATATTAGCGGTGTATTATTCTCCGAGAACAATAATAGGACAAATGGACGGAATCTATATCCAGCACTCATATACCTAGTCTATCTCCGACCCCATCATCCAAGCAAACAAAGAAACAAAAAGCCCAAAGAGAGAGAAAGAGAGCATTCTCAAAGCCTAATGTATACCCACCCCCCTCGGCACCCTCGGCCTTATACACACTTACTTACATATACTAGACCCAAGATAACCAACCCAAATCCTCCGCTCCCCTCCGCTCCCCTCCCGCCTTGACCCTATACCATACCTTACTATTGTAACGCCCTATACCACAACCCTCATATACGTAACACAAAGACGCACGTCCACACGCACGCACGTACGCACATATAACACACGCACCCACCCCTCCCCTCCCCTCCCCTACATACAAGGTACATACATAACATAAAAGCATAAACTAAGCTAAGCCACGCCAAGCCCAAGCCCAAGCTAATGATACACATGACATGACATGATTATATGATTATATATAAGTATACTATCAACAAGCTATGATCCACTGATTAAGACAGTAGTTATGTATAGTAAAAGGAAAAGTAAAAGTAAGAAACCTCAACACGTGGCGGTGTAATCGTCACCGTGGCCTGGCATGCTAGGATACTCAAGTTCGGGGAATAAGTAAAGTATGCGTGGAATGTAGAGTCGTGGGATATGGCTTGTGGATATGGGGTTTGAGKATATTATATTTTATGTTGTATGTGAGGAGAGGAGAGGAGAGGAGAGGATGGTGGTGGAGGTTTGAAGTCAAAAGCTCGGCGTTAATAATGGTGGTAAATGCATTGAATCGCACCGCACCGCTCCGTACTGCACCACACCACACCACACCACGCTGTACCGTACATATATGCCGCTCGGTATAATCGGCGCAGGAAAAAAAGCAAAAAACAAACGGACGGACGATTGGACGAAGCGCGTATGTATGGTAGGGCTCTCCACACCCGGCCAGCTCGATCTATTCAATTCGTCCATGTGCTAGTTCGAGGTTGTGATTTGCTGGTTGTGAAAGTCGAGGGTTCCCAAGTGCTTTGCCTACTTTTGTTAATTTCTTTGCATTCTTGCATCGCGAGCCCGATGTTTTTGATCTTGATGGCCCCCTCGTCCCTCACCCCCCAGCGCCAATCTTCTCCCCACTGTCTTATTCGCTTCGTCGTTATTACATGAACGCACGCACGCACGCACGTACTCACATACATGACATAAGTACATGATGTACATCTAGTACTATGTACATAGCTACATTTAGGCACGCTATATGCTGTGCTACGCGAACTAGTCACATCCATGCATCTTATACCTAAACTTCTCTCGCTTGTTCGACTTGTATAGGGTAGGGGTCCGAGGTTTAGTATAGCTTGCGGGGTCTAGAAGAAAAGAAAGAGGAGAGGGACTATGGAGAGACGATCAGTCTGGATCTGGGGTATATTATGGCTAGGGAGGCGGCTATGGCTCCTTGTTGGAGTTCATATTTGAGTCGGGTTATTCTGGTAGGGCTGTAAGGGTGGATGTTTGTATGGACAAGCTCTGCGACGAGGTCTTGAGACTGGAGCTTGAGTGGGTGCTAAGAGTGATGTGATGGCATATTTGGTAATCGACGGCGTAATGAGCACGTTTTGCAACATATAGCCGTGCTTTGTATATGCCTCGGTGGTGTTGTACTCGATCGAATAGGAATTCGTATTCTAACACGAACTGAGCGGTGGCTGTACGAGTGGGTGTGTCAACAGTGTTCTGCTATGAGAATAGAGGCCATCGTCACGGTCGTACTGGTGTAGTTGCGTAGTGTTCAGTAATATCTCAACGTTTGTCCAGGCAAGTTGATATTCGTGGCTCGGGGTTTGAATGAATGAGACGTTTGTACCGTGAGTTGACTGACTGTTGGTAGAATTATTACATTCCTACTGGTGACGTGTCAGCCTAAGCAACAGGACAGTGATCAAAGAGCCATCCTTTGCTCTTGAACACGTTAAGGGGATGGCAATAACCCAAAGGCTGAAAGATTCCGCCAAATACTGTCGACCCAATGCAGCTATACCACGTGAACTGCAGGCTGAGCTGATAGTAAAGCGATTGAATGAATAGGCTTAAGGACAGAGGGAGACGATTCCAGATTGCAAAACAGGCAATGACTACTCAGCGGCGACCTCGAGTAGCATTGTCACATCACATCGCATCGTATCGCATCGCTTACCATTCAGGACTTGTGACACGAAAATCACTCAGGCTACCATTGCAAGGGTGGGAGAAAATCCGCACGTGGCTCGGCTACACGTACATGCACCCTGGATCTACATCAATGACTTACGAATACCGAAACCAAACAGACTTCAAACACTACCCACAGCTGGTCATTTGGAATCAGAGGCGGGCATGTGTTTTCAAATATCTATGCGAGCGGTATCGTGGGATGAGATCCCACACTGATCTGGGACACGACACAGGTCCACGACGCTTCTTCAACGGCGCGTTGCTGTATGTGTCAGTTTTAACTTTGGCAACGGTCGGGCTAATGCCGAGAGGAGCAGTAGCAGCGACTCCGAACTTCTGGGTCAGGGCCAGCCTCGTCAGAGCGGAAGGATTAGGGAGTTGATTTCTATTTTGATGCCCCGCGAGACGTTTGTCGTCGTCGTCGTCGTCGTCGTCGCATGGGGCGCGTGGAGCGGTGGGGGAAGAGTCGACAGTTTCCGCTGACTACGCTGGGACACACATGTGGGAAGTTGAAACGGTACTCCGCGTCAGCTGTGACGGTGGGCGGTGGAAGAGGCGATTGCGTAAAATGCGGGTTGGTGATGATGCGAGAGGTGTGTGGGGAGGGAATCATGGCATGCGTCTCTCTCCTTCTGTGACCTGGCGGCTGCTGGGGAAAGAGAGATGACGGTGAACGGACACAGTGGACATTGAACGTAGAGCGTCCAGCGTACAGGTCGCGCGCTCAGGAGATGGGAGATGAATGGCGAATTTGCCGGGCAAGGAAATTGGAACGAGGGTGACTGAGTCGTAAGTCGAGTAGAACTGGCAGGACTGACAGGAGAAGTGCAGCAAAGATGCCGGCTGATAATTGCCCGGAGGAAGCATTGCTAGGGGCAGGACGGCACTTTTGCAGTGGTGTCTGGGTGGCGGCTCGTGTTGGAGTGGAATTGGCGATAGGGATCGACGAGGGCACGAGGGAGTCGAGATGTTCCTGAACGATGCTCGCTTCGTAGCGACGATACATTGCAAAAAAGAGGGCGAGGGTTAGGGTGAAGCGGTCGCAGAGAGAGGGCATAGACTGTGCAGAGCTGCAACTCGACGTCAAGCTCAGCGGTGCCATGGCCAGCCCGCATCGACCGTGATGGCATCCTGACCAATCACAGCGGAGAAGCCGGGGCGGGCATGGGGGTTTGGCAGGGCAAGGATTTGCAGCACGAGCGCCGTTCCGCGCGAACGCTGCAGCAGAGAACGAGGAGACGCTAAGCAGGCGGCGGAGAGACTGGTCGATGAGCAAGGGCAGGACAGGCCAGGACAGTACAGGCCAGGCGTGGGTGTGTGGGTGAGCCGTCGACTGGTGGGCCGTAGACGATGGACGGTGGACGGTGGACGGTGGACGGTGGACGGTGGACGGTGGTCGACGGTGGTGGTGCACCGACCTATGTACGAGTAGGTAGAATTGCTGTTGGTCATTGCTTTGCGGTCTCTGCACTGCTCCTCCAAAGCGTTGAATCCGCATTATTATTGAGTCTGTTACTCAATTCTTCTCTCTCTGCGCTCTTGCACATTGCCCGCCTGCACTGCAATGGACTGGGCTTGACCGGACGGGATGGGACAAAGGCTGACATGATGTGAATAATTTGGTAGTGGTCATGGTAATGGTGGTGTTTCGTTGACAAGCATCCAGGCAGGCAAGTAGCATGAATGAGGGGAGGGAGGGAGACTGCACGCTGCACCAGGGCCACCGCAATATCACCTTGGATGCACCCCCTATGATTCGCGGCTCCACAGAGGGGAAACGGGCAATCTGGATGGGACATGGCATGGGCATGGGCAGACCATACCACACAGAACCGCAAGAGTAGAACTGCTCGAGCAGAGAGCATAATGATTGACCTCTCCTCTTTCTGGGACGAGGCGCATGCATGGACTTCTCCGTCTGCGCGTACACTCATTCAGAATGGTACGGAGCCGTAGTAGCACATTACGGAGCACGGTTTTGGTTAGCTATTGATGATAGAGTAAAGGAGATCATGCATCATCATGTCTGTCACAGATCCTCGATGAGGGGCAGGGCGGGCAATGAGCCATCTGAGCATCTGGCACGTACGCTGGCATCTGGCGAACACTGGCCACTGGCGTCTGGCGTCTGTTGTCTGGTCTCTGGTCTGCTTTGGCCTTGGGAAAGCCGGCGCGCGGAGATGAGGCCAATACAGCGCCACCCGGCATCGGGAAAGCTCCCACTGGGCCTACTACGACATGGCCCTCGAGACATTTCATCCCATTCTGCCTTTTCATCTCACCCACCCACCCCGGACAGGCGCTCGAGCGTGATAATTTCTTTTTCGCCGCCCAGGTCAAAGGGCTCCTTCATCGAGCCAGCAGGCTGGTCTGCGGATTCTTCTCGAAGACGAGCCGCCATTCCATACCACGAGGGCGACACGGGAGACACACGGCAGGGGGAGCGAGGTGAGCATTGTGCGGAGAGCATGAGTGCACGGGCTGAGGTGGGCGCCGTGGTGGAGAAGGGTGATGCTGTGGATGCTGTGGATGCTGTGGATATGGCTGATGGCTGAAAAGATGGCTGAGGGCGGTGGGCCGTCAAGATGGATGGCGGATGGGGAGTGGAGATGGGAGGGAGTGGGTGGTTTTGAATGGTGAGTGGTTCGCAATTAGATATGAAATGTGACGGGACGTGCATGTGATTGTTGTCGTTGGAGCAGCAGACAGAAGTGAAGCAAAAGAGGTGTGCGTGTGTATGTATGTACATATACTGTGTCACGGTATGCCGGATGTCGTCGTCGTCGTCGTCTTCGTGGGGAGATGGACATGGAGCATGCAGGTGAGGTGGATGGGACATGGGGCTCGTCTCCGCGAGACCTGCTCTCTCACCTTCACTCAGTCAACTCACCATGGGCCACCAAGCAGCAACAGCAGCTGCAGAAGTGGAAAGGCAGGAGCAAGGAAGAAGCAGCATGAGCGACCGTCCCAGCCAAGCCCGTGCCAGAATGGGAACCGTGCATGGCGCTTGCCGGCTGCCTGCCTGCCTACCCTGTCGGGGCACCCCTTGCCCTGTCCGGTCTGTGTGGCCTGTGCGGTCTGTGCGGGTCTTTCCAGTCCTGTCGAGCCACCAAGCCTCCTGCTCGACGGTTGGTTCTGCTGCTCAACTTGGGAGCGGTACCTGGTCTGTGCGTCGGCCTCTTCCTTGTCGCTGCTCCCCCAGCCCTGTTCTGAGCATCCTGGTCGGCGAGAGACTGAGAGTGAGGGAGGTCATGGAGAAAGACAGAGGACGGAGTAGAGTGTGGCCTACTACTATTCGAGGACTACTCGGAGGGGGAACGCCCTCCACAAGACCACATCAAAGCGAGACCTTCCCAGGACCCGGCCGTTGTTCAATTCGTTCGTGCTGCACTGCAGACGCATCGTTTGATCCGGATCCAGCAGCCTCTAGTCTCGCCTGCCGCTGCCGCTTCTGCTTCTGCTTCTGCTTCTGCTTCTGCTTCTGCTCCTTGTACCGAGACAGAAACGATGCAGAAACCCCCTCTGCCGATGGTGGTCGTTGCAGTAGAGCAGACGCAACGCCCATGCCAATTCCGCTTTCTGGCACTCTTTGACCTGCACTCCACACTTTATGTACGGAGCAACCAGCCATGTGCGGCCTTGTCTTGCCCACAGACCGAGAGTGCGAGCTGCTCCATAGCCAGCGATGCATCCCTGCGAGCGCAAACGGCGAGGGTCTGACAGCAAGTCAAGTGCCCGTCGACGACGCTGAGCACAGAGCAACATCGTGCACCGGGGCCCTCGAGCTCCCAATCCGTCGAGGTCATGGCTACGGCTGCGTCCATGTCCATGTCGGCGCGCCGCCTAGGCTCAGGGCGTCCACAGTAGTCGCCCGTCGACCACCAGCTACGGCCTCCCTGGACTCAGGAGGAATGAAGATAATAATAATTATTATTGCAGCTTTGACCTCTGACGAGCGCGCGGACGAGACGAGGAGAGAGACGAGCAGCGCGCGCAAAGGGCAGAAGGAGGCGTGAAACATAGCGCATCGTCCCGGCTCCGCGATCCTTTAGGCTTCTGCTATGGCCACACACCCGCCACGGCCCTCGCCCAGCTGCTCTGTGCTCTGTGCTCTGTGCTCTGTGCTCGGTAGTGCTCCGTGCTCACAGGTAGTCATCAGAGATGTCAACACTCGACGCGCTCTGGCTATGAACCAGCTGCTCATAATTAGCAAGCTACGACTGTGCCTTTGCCCGCCCCTTAACCTGGAGTTGTAGCCTCCTCAATCGACCGTGTCCCGCTACGCTGCTTGCCCCAGGCTGTCCAGGGTGCACTGTTTGACGTCTGGTGCTGCTGTCGCTGCTGCGTCTGCTGCGTCTTTGCGCTTGGTGGAATCCCTGCAATTGCGGCGTGCAAGCCTCCTCTTGGCGCTGCTGGAGTCGTCGAGCTCTTTTTGTCTCTTCTCCGCATCTTTGTGCTCAACAATCCGACCTCGGGGGCGGCCCTCTGCTTCTGCCATCTTGCCTCAAAAAAGCCACCCGGAAAAGCCATGACTGGCCTTGTGATGCGCGATGCCCGCCGCACATCCCCCCAATCCCGTATAGTTACTCGCCTCTGATTGAGCCAGTAGTCATGGTTCGATGTATCATGGGTTGCGGAGAAGAGGGGGAGGGAGAGGAGACGGCAGCTTCCATGATTAGATTTGGTAACGTTCGCTACAGAGGACCTGTCTACGGTCTGGTCTGTACAGCACAGTATGTACAGTGGACGGCAGCTTTGCCCTGAATCGCCGCATGCCCTCGTCGTCGTCCAGGAACGTCGCGCAGATGCTTGTATGCTGACGCTGTTGGCCTGGCCTGGCACATTGCCTACCGCACCACCACCTCCGAGCATGCATGTCCATGCCCATGTCCAGGTTGATGTTCTCGAGTCCCAGTCCCAGTCCCAGTCGCAGTCCCAGTCCAGTCGCCGTCCCCCGTCCCTTTCCTAGTCGAGTCCTGCTGTCGGCGATGGGGTCACAGTGGAGCTTTGGCAGAGAGCGTGCAGTTGCAGCAAGCGCAGGGTCTGCCCAGGCTCCACCGTACCAATGTCGATGTTGTGGTTGGGATGGTGCTTGGGCTGGCTGGCACGCTGGTGTACTCCGAACGCTGGTACGTTGGTATGTTGGTACGCTGGTGTGAGGTACGTACCGTGTTGCCCGTCGACGAATGGTGCAGAAACATGGGCCGGCATGGATAGCATACGGAGTACACCTAGCATGGCGCTGTGACTGCCATTATTGGGGAGGGGGAGGGGAGGGGGAGGGACGACGTACTACTCTCTGTATGTACAGACCTCGACCTCGACCTCGACCTCGACCTCGTCTTCTTTCTGCTCCACCACCACCGCCGCCACGACATGCCACCTACCTCCTTCTACCACCATTTGCTTGTACAATTACTATTGTTCGTTGGTTACCGGCGACGTCGTCGACTCATCCACGCGCTAGATGCCGGGACATTTAGGAGCAGATTGGAGCGAGCGAGCAAGCCCACGACGTGACCCGAACCGACCAGCAGCCAGCAGCCAGCAGCTACAAGGAGCGCGTCGGAAGTGCAGGACTCGCCGTGTGGTTAGCGGCAGGTCTACGGTCGACGGCCTACTACTGTCTCTCTGTATGTCTCTCTCGTCTCTTGTGCTTGTGCAGCCTCTGCGTCGATCATCTCAAGGGCCAGAACCTGAGGACGGGCGCATGGGGCTGGCGGCGAACATCCCCAACCAGCCCTGCCTCCCCCCAGTGAACCCAAGTCTGTTAGAGGGCTTGAATTGCGCGCCCTTAAGAGGAATAGCAGCGACCGCCAGCAGGGGCGATCGTGACGCTACCTAGGCCTATCAGTCTCTCCCCCCCTCAGTGCGCCCTCCCTCTCCCCCCCCCAAAGTGCCCGGCGGCCGGACGCCTGCAAGCTCGCAGCTCTGCCCTTTCTGCGACTTCTGCGACTCTGCGTTTTCCTGCGTCTCTGCGCCTCTGCCCGCTCCCCTCGCCCAAGCCCGCCGAAGCCCACTCCACCACCGCCGACTGTTTGACCCCTCCCAAGCCCGCCAGACGGCCTAGTGTGTCATGGCCGCAGAAGCAGGCATGCACCTCTGGCCCTTTCCCCTGCTCCTCACCGGCTCCCTCTGCTCTGCTCGCTGCTGCTGCTGTTGCTGTTGCTGCTGCTGCTTGACTGCTCTTGCTTGCTGGTCTCTCTGCCTGCCACTTGCCTTGCCTTGCCTTGCCCTGCCCTGCCCTGCCCTGCTTTGCCAATGCCAATGCCAATCCGTGCCCTCGTTCGTTATAATTCCTGGCCACTGCTACTCATCTAAAAGTACTGACTACTGTGCTACCTGCCGCGACTATTCCTGCTGCTTTCTGTTGCCCCGACCTTACCTCCTTCCCTCTCTCATCCCATCACATCACATCTCGTCTCGTCACCCTATCTCTTTTCTACACACTACAACCATTCTCCACTCCACTCCTGCCTGCCTGCCTGCCTGCCTGCCTGCACTACGCTACTCAGAGGAGCACCACCACTACCAGCAGCATTACTACCATTATCCTTCCCTCCTCTTCCTCCCACACTCTCAAACCCCCTCCCACTACTTTCTTGAGCTGCTCCCACGCCACGCCCACTACTCACGCCCAACCTTCGCCTCCACCCTGCGCACCGCGCCGTTGGCCGCATACGAATAGCACCGTCAATTGCTCCGTTAGCCGGTTCTGCAGCCCTCCAGCCTCGAGTAGCGTGGGTCATCAGGGCCTATGCCGGTTCGTCACTCTGTCTCTGACCTCTTGTTGCTGCCCTGAGCTATTCCATCCCATCCCATCCCGCTCCTTTATTATCGCCCAGGAACCTGCTCTGTGGCTGCTCGCTGCTGGCCCACCATCCTTGCCTGCAATACGCAATTCGACCCAGTGAATATCACCTCTCTCTTATCGCCCTTCCCATTTCTCACCCCCAATCTCTTCCCTCTGCGCTGGTACTCGCACCTGGCCCCGACCACTACTCTCCTGTCGCCTTCCCTGAAGCCTGACTGATACTTGTTCCCTGTAGGTTGTATTTGGACTATTGGGTAAGTATCCCCTCTTCCGCCTGCGACCCTCTCCGCTCGTATTACCCTCGACTGACCTCCACCGTTTCTAGCAAAACAACACCACCACACCAACCCACGCAATTGGCAACTCTCTGGACTCAATCTTCCCCTCTTTGCCCCTCCCGCGACCTCTTGGAACCAGCTGGGACGAGGCCATCTCTAGAGATTCTCTGACTAAGCCCTCATCGTTCAACTTGGATAGGCCCGCAGCCCCCGCCGTCATCACCCGTCCCGCGTCCCTCTCGCCAGCCCTCATTCTCCTCTCTTAGTCCCGCTCTCCATAGATCACGGGGATCCCACGCCGGCGTCTTCTTGTCTGTTTCCCAGCAATCTTCCCATTCGGTCCGTATATCTACGTAAGCGGCCCCCAAGTTAGTTCACTCACCCACTTCATCTTTACCATCGTCATGCTGCCTCCATCTCGTACGCCCATGAGCTGACCTCTTCAAAGTATTCCTTGGCGTTGGGCGGAACTCGTGGTTTTGCTCGCTTCTTAATCGTATGAGACTTCTGGGCTTTTGACATCATTCACCTTCTGTCAAGAGTCTCCCTGTTTTGTTTCTCTTCCAAGTCTCATGCCTTGGCCGTAATACGACTTGTTTTGTCCCTTGTTTGAACGTCGCATCGACCGCATGACCCAGTGCTTGCGCGACGTTGATCCACTTACACAGGTACTCTTTCGATAACAAGATTACCTGGCTGGAAGCCAGCCTCACGAATTCCCCGTTTCAGTTGTCCTCATGTTACAAGGTGTTCGACCGTCGACGTTGACGGTGCCATCTTTTGGACATAACCTGTCCCTCACGGGCGTCCAAAAGATGGATGGATATGGCGACATGGACCCCTGGAATTGGTCTGCTCAGCAGTCGAACAGCTCCGCCCAGTCTTATCCGAACATTTTTGACCCCTCACTCTACAACTTCGCTCCCCCAGCTCCCCAGGCCACCAGGGCTGTTCAGCCGCGACATCATTCCATAGCCACCTCTCATGTCATCCCCCAAGCTCCGACTGGACAGTCACAAACTTCAACACCTCCTCCTCAGAGGAGCCAGGCCCCTGGGACCCTGGTGAAGGCCCAACCCGCTTTCAAACCGACTTGGCATGGGTTTCTCGACACCACGAAGGACGCCATGACCATTGTTGAGGCGGCACTGCAGGGACGACTAAGCCATATCAGCCGTCGGCCGCACGACAAGGAGAGAGCTGAAATGCTCACTTCTGGAACTGTGTTGGTTTACGAGGAGAACGCATCAGGAATCAAACGCTGGACCGACGCCGTGCACTGGTCGCCAAGCCGGGTCATGAACAATTGTCTCATTTATCGTCAGTTGGTGCGAGCGCTGAAGCCGGAGGAGAAGAAAGCTGCTTTAAATCCCTCCTGTGGGAGCAAGCGGAAGCGAAAGGGGAGTGCGAGTCCGTCCATCACCAACACCGGCGAGAGCATAAACCATGCCGAAGAAGAGTACGAAAACGCGACCTTCGAAGGACTACCAGGCGATGCCACCCCAACAGATGCACCTGGAAAAGTATATGCCAACTTCGCGCAAAGCCTGACGCCAGATCAGCAACGGCGCTTCTGCGGCTCTCTGATCGACAGTTACGAGTTCAAGGAAGGAGGCCTGATGAAGAAGACGATTTCTGTAAAGTATCAGGGCACTCACCATCACATCATCTCCTACTATAGCCTCGAGGACGTAGTCAGTGGGAAGCTGAAACGGCCTTTCCAGGACGCCAAACTAGTGGACGTTCAACCTAGGGCCGAACTCCTCACCGGGTGGAAAGTGAGCCTCGAAGATGAGGAGAGCAAGGAGATGCCATTGATCACAGGATATTCGCAGCAGATGCATCCTAGCCACATTGCACAGTCGAGTCTGGCTTCAAGCGCACAAGGCGCACCTGCGCAAGGCATAGGCCATGGGCAACCGCAGCTCCACCTACAAGTTGCGACAGATTACTGGCACGGAAGCCATGTGCAGCAGTATACTGCAACCCCAGACACCTCCCAGCACTATACACCACCCCAGCAAACCCCATCGTCATATACACCTCACAGTACACAGCAATTTCCACCCCAGCACACACCAAGCCAGCAGTATACTCCTCACCACCCTTCAAATCCGCAATACCCTCATCAACCCTCACCACAACACTACTCTTCTCAGCAGCCATCCACGCAGCCGTACTCGTCGCTCCCGACCGCAACTCAGCAATACAACCCGCAACAGTCCTCGAGTCAACACTTCGCCCCCGAATCGCACCTCCCTCCCACGCAAGAATACACCCCACGGCAGACAGCGTCTCCATTTGCGGTATTGCCAAATGATCAGGCAGTCCAGCCCAGATATTCGATTTCTCAAACCCAGGGCTTTGATATGAAGCCACCAGTCTTTGATATCATGCCTATGTCTGCCGCACAGATGCACACCCCCGTTCAACAGGTGGCGGAGGCCCCCATCCAGCAGCATGATCCCCAGAGGAGGGCATCGGCCCCAGTAACGATGCAGACATATGTCCAGGCCCCGACCCAATACCAAACGACCATGCCGACTCAGAATTATTATTTGACCGATCCAAAATTCCCGACGGGTACAGGCTATACATACTAGTGCCGCGGAGTGGTAGATGTCGGCTTGACCGTCTGCTCGAGACGCACGTTTAATGCAAGGCTCGACTACTAGCAAAAGATGATGGGGCAGTAGGCTGATGCCAACCACATGCGGGCATAGTCCTTTGGCAAGAGCTTACAGCAAAGCACATTCTTCTTCCATTCGTCCCTCCAACACACACAGGCAGGGCTATTTAGTACCTTATACAACATGCGACGTGATATTCTTAACACGGTACACATCATGAGAAATGATCTTGGTGGAATGATCAGGAAAATGATACCCCCCGGAAAGGCATGGCGAAGATCGGAAACGTTTTCCTCACTTCCAATTTCGATAAATTCAATATATTCATCCATTATATCACGATTACCCCGATTTCTTGGCACAGCCGGCGTTCTTGGATCATGACGAATCTTTTTACATGTTGGGTGGCATAGCATCATTTTGTTTTTCCTTGTGTTTCTGCAGGTGGAGGACAGTGGAAATTTTGCATCCACGATGACTCGGGAATGAGAGGAAGCTATTGTCTTGGTGGCAAAAGGAATGTGAAGGACGCGATGTTCGATAAATGGACTTCTAGGTGAAGGCAGATTATTACTGTCGGGAATGTATCTGTTCAAATCGAAAAATCCCTGCCTGTACTGTAATTGTAGTAATGAGAATCGCAAGCGCAACCTGCCTAGCCAGGAACTGATTTCTTTTTCTAAATCTCCCCACAATATTTTCCGCCAAAGTTGCCCGAGCCAGAGTAGGTGAGGTAGACGAATCCCGAGCACCCGAGGTCCTAACTAGTCCCCTCCAAACGAATTGCATGCGTCGAAGGAATGCCGACCGAGGCCTGCCTTGCCCTTGCCTTGCCTTGCCTCTTTAGATCAGGAATACTGAGGTCCTTTCTGGCCTTGCCCTGGTCAGTATGGCTCGACCTGCTATCATCCCTTGTTGTCCAGGTCTAGTCAGTTTAGTTACTACTGCAATGAGCGATTCATTCATTGGCGGCATAAAACGGACTTTTTCTTTTTTTGGTGGTGGTGGTGGATTGTGGCTACCTATGATGTGGACTAGTTTGAGAGAGGGAAAAGGGAAGGAGAGGGGGATGTGAGTCTTGGAGGGTTTATTTGGATGGGTTGGGATGGGGGGTTTTTTTTGGATGGGGATTTGGGGGGGATGAGATTTGTCTGTGGTATATAGATCTTATTCCATTGGCTACAAATCGGTTACATGTGCCTGCTTAACGAAAGGTATCCCACGGAGTACGAATTATAGGCCTGATATTGTCTATCTATCTCACATGACGCCATTCCTCGCTTCTTCTTCCCAGTTAGAGAGAGAGAGAGAGAGAGAGAGAGAAGGAGCCTACTTTTCCCATGACATGGCATGGTTCGCTTAGGCACTTTGGACAGTATATCCTTGCTTTGACTTGTTTTGGTAGGGTAGTGCACATAAAAAATGTATCTTTTTGAAGAAGCTGAAACAAAAAAAGACGAGATAGGCTATCCATCCTGACCCCTGCATCCCTATATCTGTCCTGCAATAAGGAAGGCTTGTTGGGTGTTCAAGGGGGGTGGGGAGGGGATTGTGAAGCTTCACTTTAACTCTTGGTTTGCAGATTTTGCTTGGTTTGGGATGGTGTGTCTTTGTGCTGGGTTTTGGCTAGTGGGTGGGGAAATTGGTCGAGAGTGTTAGACCACATTTTTGACTTTGTTACCTACTTGGCTGTGGTTGGAGTTGGAGGTCTGGGAATGTTACGGGACGGGACGTCGGGTCGGTAGATAGTATGCAGTATGCAGTATGGACTTGTGCTTTTCCTTTTGCGTTTGGTTTTTCTTTGGCTCCGGGATGTGCTTAGTGTTTGTTGGTTGGTTCCTTGGTTGGTTGAGAATTGGCCTGGGTTGCTTTGCATGTATTCGGAAATGTATAGTTAGGCGAGTAGGTAAGTGAGGGCCTGATGTATGCATGGCCACGTGTAAGAGTGGAGCTAGCTGGAAAGGGAACGGGGACAAGTTAGGGGTGCTGGATTGGAAAAGCTTGGATGATTCGGGCTCGGATTGGCTTTGGTGCTTGTTGTGTGGTTGTGCATATGTGCGGATATAAGAAATCGTACGCTACTTGGTATTGGGACAGTGGTGGATTAGATGGCGTACTGGAGGCGCTTTTTGGTAGGTACATTGGCGCATGGGCGAGCTGAAGAAATGTAATTGCTTGTTGGCGTGCATGCGCGCGTGTGTACAAAGAAGATGCGACGAAATGAATAAGGAAAGCCCATGGAGAATCCTACGTGACCGGACACCACGAAACAAAAAACAATGGAGCATCGTGATTCGGATGGCGTGAGCAGGGGGGCACGGTCATGGCCATGCGAGCAAGGGTCGATGCACAACGTAGCGTCGCCCAGGAACCAGGTACGCTCAAAGAACGGAAGTCCGGGGAAGAGAGAGAAAAAGGAAATAAACTGGGAAATTTGTCGGGATGCGGTGTGTCTGTGTGCCTAATAATGCAGGTCAAGTCAGGTCAGGTCAGCACGTCAGGTAGGGAGGTTAGGTAAGTAAATAAGTAAATATGCAGGGGACGAGCATGACCATGAGCAGCATGAGCACGAGCCTAGAACAGACAGACAGGACAGGACCGAAGATGTGCGGTACGGTACCACTGAGCACAGGAAAAAAAAGACATTGTTTGCAATGCTGTTATTCTCCGGGGCAGTCAGTAGTGGGACCGATGTCGGGTCTTGTTGGGCGGCTCTATTTACGCCTCTTTGCGATTTTTGCTTTTTGGTTTTGGTCCCATGGACTTGGGAATGCGGGGATGGGCTTGGGGGGTTGGGCTTTCGTATTTTATTTTTCTTTTTGTGGATGAGTGGAGGAGTTGCTTTTTCGGGTCTGATTAGTGTCATATGGATTTGAAGTCTGATGGCCAATCATCAGTGTAAAGGCCCCGGGGCGACTGTCCGGCCCAATTGAGAGTGCATACGGAGCAGTGACTCAGTAGCTCTTCTTCTGAATGCCTCTAAGACTGGTTTTTCGGGTTTTACTTTTTTCTGTAGTGTATGTGATTCGATATGTTAGGACCAATCAGAAATAATTTGGGTATGTACTGCATGTTTGGCACCTACGAGTGAAAATAAGAGACTGCCCCAAGGGCGTTGAGTTAAGGAAAAAATACTTCTCTTCGACTGTGAAACAATCAAAGCGTCGATCGAAAGGCTCACAAAACGCCCCTAAACGACCACGCTTTAGGAAAACGTTGGTAATTACTTAGGCATTCCACATAATGTATAGGAAAGGGCGAACCCCTGTGATCTACCTCATATTTTCACTGGTAGGTGGTGGTATGTGGTAGCGGAATGAGAGCATAGGGGATATCTGGTCATAGTGTGTGCTGAAAGAGACTTGAGGAAGAATGGATAACGTGGATGTCATTTGTAGGGTTCACGAGTGCTCGACGATTTATTTTGTTTATTGGACTCCGTCCTGTTGTTTTTTAATACGCAACCATTACTGGAAGATTGATACAGACTCTCAAGACCAGCATCGTTCCGTTGTTATACATACGATTGATTGTACGCACCCAGACATCGCTCGTCATTCTTCATCCACCCCCTTAGATATCGAGAACCCGCTCCTCCCTCTGCCCTCCACAATTCCATTTCGCACTAATCTCACCACTCATCTCCCCCTTCTCCACCTCCCCCTTCCCCCTCATCCCATGATCCAACCCGCCAACCCTAACCAACCAACTCCGCGCCTTCATCTTCCCTCTAACATCCTCCAAAACATCCAACGGACACATAGAGTCCCTATCCCCAATCACAAAAAGCACATCAACACCCTTCGGCAGATCCAATAAAATCTGATCTCTTTTATCCCCCTTGGGCCCCACAAGCGGATACGACACTAAAACAAGATGAATTTCCTGTTTCGGATTCTCTTCCAAGATGTTACTCGCTGCAAGAACCGCAGCCCTGGCCCCCATACTCCGTCCACCAAACGAAATCTTCCGTAGCTCTTCTTCCTCTTTCCCGTCGTCTTGGCTGCCACCACCACCACCTTGACCCTCTCGTATCCACGCAAGACAAGCTTCAAACCCCTTAACCCTTGCCGCCAGATTCATACTCCCCTGGAACGCCAGAACGGGCAATGTGGAACTCCACCCGGTGCAGAAACGTGTCACGGCTGGTGCGGATAAGGTGCCTCCCGCGCCATGGGTGAATATCATCATGTTTTGATTTGCTGCGGGGGAGGAGGGCGTAGCTCTGGATGTAGAATTCGACGGGCCGTAGAGATGGCATTGTAAAGGGGATTTTAAGCTTGTATGATTGATTTCTAGGGTTTTGTAGGGTGTGGAGTCTTGGGCGTGGGGTTTTTGGGTAGTTGAGGGTTGGGGTATTGTGGGTTGTTCTGTTTTGGATGCTTTTTTTGCTGTCGGGGCTTTGGATGGTGGAGTCTTGCTGTTCTTTTTCGTGCGTGTAGATGGCTCTGTTTTGGGCTTTTGGGCCTTGGTTTGAGCTTCGTTGGATCGCTTTGCTTCAGTCTCTTTCTGTGCTCTGTCTGCTCCACCTTTTTCACGCGTAGATAACCGGGTACTGCGCCTTTGGGGCTTCTGCACCCCTTCTTCTCCATCGGTATATTTTCTCTTTGGAGGCATGTCTTCTCACTACCGAACTGAATCTATGCGATTTTTCCTTCCGGATTAGGAGGTCCTGATGATGGAGTCGATGGAATGACGTCCTCTGCTGAAGAAAGATGCTACGCATGTAGTTAACTAAAATGCGGAGACAAGCGCCAATCATCAGCCACAGTCCAGCCACAGAATTAGTTACTATGAACGTACACACACATTAGGACCGTTACACTACATAACACTTCAGCATTTCCCCTGTTGGAAAACGGTTTGCGGCTACAATGACAGCGGGAACGAGGGCCCGTAAGTAATGAGGTCGCGGTTTCGAATTGCGAGAGGCTAGTTGAATATGAAGTCGGCATCATCCTGGTATTCTTACGGTGCCGTCGGTTGTAGTGGATAGTGTGGGGATTTAACAATGGTATGAGATTGCTCTGGGAGGACAAGATTTCTAGGATGGAAGAAATTGAGCTATGATGCATAGATGAGTGGTATCAACAGTACTTTTGCTGTGTGGATGATAATCGGGGTGTCTAACATGGAAATATGGGGCCTATCCGAAGAGGACTCCCGGCCTCAAATGGCACCTGCAAGCGCTAATTGCGCGGGAGGGTCTGGGACCTGTGTCGAAAAAGAAAAACACTTCGTGAGATCCCCAACGGTCCTTTTCATCATAAGTATGTTCAAGTCATCTCATTTCGTCATAGAAAGGCCCAATACAGAGCCAACCAGCCTGTCCTTCGCCGAGGTCCCTTAGGTCTGTATGATGGTGCGCCAGCGCCATGCCGCTACGCTTTTGATAATTTTACAAGTGATATCCTGAATGCCCAAGTAGGATGAAATATGTGCAATGAAATTTTACTCCCAACGCTCGACAACCTCGCCCTCATCCTCTTCTTCGCCAACAAGCAGGTTGCCAAGCTCATCCTCGACAACACCATCGTCAATCATCTGAAGAGCCGTCTTCATGTCCTCAGAACCAATCTCTTCGTATAGCTCTGTGATGCCAGTGACCCTGCATACCCTAGCGGTGCAGGCCATGAGCACCAAGCCAAGAACTGCGAACGGACCAACAGCAACAAGTTGAGTAAAATGACTTTAAAGACATGTTAGTACAATGTCGAGCCGATGCACGTGATGTAAGACTTACAGATACCATTGATGAATACACTTTGCGTCCCAGAATTGTAGCCGAGCATCCAGCTTCTCAACTACATTCTTCTCACCCTCTATCTCACTAATGAGGAGTCCTAGTTGCTTGCGAAAAGCTTGAAGGGACTTGAACCAATGATTTCGGCGATGCTGATTTCGATTCCGGGCGAATAAGAGATTAAGAAGCTCGTGAATTTCAGCGAGAGATTGCCTGTCTTTACCAGAGGCTTGGAGAAGGGCTCGCGATGTGATTTGGGGATGGATATCGATCGGCTCGAAGGTAGGTCCGCCGACCGGGACGGGCTGAAGCCTATTGATTAAGGCCATTTTCGCAATTTGCGATGTGGTTCGATTTAATGGTTGGAACCCCAACTTGAGGACAATAAGTTGCTTTTATCTCAGCTGCTAATGGTTACAACTGATTCAGTCCAAGCTTCACGGGTGTCTGCAGACTATTGCGTTGCGCAAAGTTAAGAGCAGAAGTAGATTCCCGGCCGTTGGAGTATCGAGCCGTTGCAGTATCCTCAATCCGGTAATGGTAAAAGTGTCCACGGATACGGGCGGCCGCGGAACGAGAGGTTGGCGAAGCTGAGAGTTGGCTCGAATAATCCTCCGTGGGAATGTGCAATGTGACGTTCCTCCCGGGAACAGGGCCAGCGTACCGGTCAAAGCGCGAGTAGAGCAATAATGTTGGGCTTCGTCAATGACGTAGAGGGTAGAGCTGCAAAGTTCATACTTTTGCACAACAAGATACAAAAAGAGACGACCACGCGCTGTCTGTAGTAGTAGAAGTCGGGATGGAAGTGGAAGGGAGTGGGTCTTGATAAACAATTGGGATTTAGGGTGAAGGATCGGGGGAAGCTGCTTGGTGTTCTTTTTCAGAGGCACAGATGACGGCACAGCGATCCTTTTTGGATGGTAGAGCAGCGAACGGTGGGACCTGACAGGATCGTCCGTTTTGCTGTGCGGTTTCAGTAGGCTTATAGGATTCGATCAACGGCGTGTGAAACTACAAATTAACTGGTCCGCCTGGATGGGGTGGAAGGCGGGAAAAAGAAAATGCGGAAGAGGCCAACGAGGAGGTGGTGCGGAGGAGCGGTGAGGAGTCGAGAGCACCGTAGAGGATGGTGCACACCTTCTCGTTAAATCTTTAATATCGATGCTCGTGTGTCGAAGAGATGGCAGAGATTCTGAGGTAAGATGATGCTGCCTGAGTTGTGCAACATATCCAAAGGGGTTGATGGAGGACTTGTACGGGCGGTCAGCGTCTAAAAAAGGCGAGGAGATCGGCGAGGGAATGGACTGGCAGACTGGCAACGTGACACAGCCTTCAGCTTCGGTCGCAGAGGATGAGGGCGAGAGAGAGAGTGAGAGGGATCCACGGAGAGACGGAGGGTTGGTGGTGGTGGTGGTGGTGGTGATATGCTGTGCCCTGCAAGCTGATGTATTTTGCTCCCGGGGGCCCAACCAAAAGAAGAAGAATGAAAATGGTGAATGGCAGAGCCTGGTAGGGCTTCCAACTAGCGGCGACGTCGCGTGGTCCCCGTCTGCTAGCCCCCAAGCAGTTTACTCCCCGTCTCCCGTCTCCTTCCTCGCAAATCGGGCGAGTCAGCGCTCCCCCTTCATCAACACCAGACGCCCTCCACCCTTCACTGTCGGCAACCCGGCCGACTTGCCTTGTGATCGAGCCAATCGTCCTCGTCTCTCCTCTTACGACCACTTTGGGCGCACCATCGTCTAAGTTTGATCGCGTTGGCGCCGATTCTTCCCCATGGTCATCTGCCCAGCCGATGGCCCCCCCTTGCTCCAACACCTGCCAGGCACCATGTGGGGTAGCGTAGGGCTTCTGATGTCAATCATCAGCCTCCTGTTGCTTTACACGTTGCCCAGAGACCCGATCGACGATATCATGCTCGAGTTGCATGGAAATGGCGGCTCTTGGTGTTGGAGAAGGCAGTCTGCCTCCGGCAACTCGCCCCGCCCCCGCGGGTCTATTCAATCCATCATCCTTGATGGACCATCAAGATCTGCTGGTGGATGAGGTACGTTAGGCTCCCAGCACCTTCGTGCTCCTTGCCGAATTTCATGGATATGGGAGCATCTGACTCTTGTAGCGCCTCGCTGTTCGCCTTGGACCAGCATGTCCCGATCCATTTGCCCTCTACGGCGGCCAAGGGCAAGAACCACAGCAAATAGACCAACTGCCATCTCTGCATAGCCAATAAAGTTGTGCCCTATGGCAATACTGACGGGCACAACCTCCTCCTCTTCAGGACCCGCTGCCGTTCGGGAAGATGCATTGGCGGGCCGACCAACTCCACACTCTTAGCGAACTGCAATCCCTTCCCTACGGCGCAGCATGATGTGAGAGGTGCCTCCACACCAGCCTCAGCCGCGCCGCCCGCATAAGGAACACCGTATTCTGTTTCATACAGCCGCATTGGCGCCGTCTCCCAATGTTAATGACACCTCTGGGGTACCACACCAACGTCGAGGACACGTCTGCGTCCCTAACTTGTCACAAGGCGAAGGGAGGTCCTAGGAAGTAGCCACATATACTTCTGAATGCGACACGCGGCTTCAAGGCTGCTCACCCTGGGAACAACAAGGTCCGTTCTATGCCCGATCCTTGGGCAAAGGTAGTGGTCCTGGAAAGTTTAGGGTATGTTGGCCTCCGTATAGTGTGATGTTCCAACAGGAATCCCATTCCAAAGGATTATCATGTTCATTCGGAGCGCTTCTTGCAGTAAAAACATCG
The DNA here is from genome assembly GCA_001007845.1 of Nigrograna mackinnonii. Lineage (NCBI taxonomy): Eukaryota > Fungi > Ascomycota > Dothideomycetes > Pleosporales > Nigrogranaceae > Nigrograna > Nigrograna mackinnonii. The sequence goes on along the minus strand of JGVQ01000254.1, from coordinate 255,675 downwards.
CCCACCTTTGCTATACAACCGTCGCTGTACAAAGCCGTTCGCAAGTGCACGTCGTTGAGTCTTCACTAGACCGCACCATCTTCTACCATCATTCTGGCAGCCTTTCCTGGATGATAAGAGCTTGGAACATAACCAGCAGCTACTCTAGCGTTGAAGAAAGCTTTATGACTCGAATTGGCTCATGAATCCGTATTTTTGGCACGTCCGAGAGGAAGGTTGTTTGGGAGGATGCAACATCGGTGAACAACCTCGTTACTACCGTGGCAATAGAAGGCTCGACTTCTTCATGAATGTACATTGAACACTTTTATCCCGCCTATAAATGTACCATGTTATACCAGAATGAAGTACCAAAGGCGCACCCGCTGGACACATTGGATCCTTTCCCTGCACGACGAGTCACACGGGATCGGAACCATTAGCCAGGTCGACATTTTTATGGCTCCAATTTGGACATTCCAACTGTATAGCATCCAATGGGCAGCAGTATGCATGGTTGTGTAAGACTGCACTATCAAATCGACAATCATACAAGTTCTTGTGTGATCCACCATAGTTGCTCTTCTGGATGTCGGCTCCTTGAACTCCGTGGAGATACTCTTTGGCTCGAAGGAGTTTCGCATATTCCAAAGGGAGACAATGAATCACTTTCCCAACACTGGTGGTTGGCGGAGGCCCAAAGGATTATGAATCAGGAGGGCGTAGCCACGGATCTGTTTCTTACGCATGCCTGGAATGCTAGGCTTCCTGTAATTGATGTTTGGGTACTCCAAGTAGGTAGATGCGCTTGAAAGCTCGCAGCGCTTGAAAAGCCCTCGTGACTAAGTCGGATATAGTGACTAATTCCCGCAAAATCCATGCAACTATGCGGTATTCCTTCTTGTCTTCTAGAGATAGGGCATGGCCTTTGGCATCTCTGCATTTTCCGGAATTCTTGTGCTACCCGCGTAGTGACAGGCGAACACGAGTGCGAATTCATAATGTCGCCTCCTAGTATAGAATACATCTGGGAAAAGCGTGCGCCATCTCACATCAAGATTGCCGGACGACCACAGTTCTTTATAGCTCCCATGGCACCTCCGCGAACCTACTCTTGCCCGTTCTATGCCTTCCGTATTGGGTGAATATTGCCTTGGAATTCCTGCAATCATTAGTATATGTCCAACCTTTAGGGGAAACGTACGGGAGCTCGTCAAACGGAGCAATGTCCCATAAGATGGGTATCGTCTTTCTCTAGCTAGGTTTCTGGTGTTTCGCTGCCTGGAACCGTTGTAGCAAACTGATCGCCATTTGTCTTCAATGTTCAAGCAAACAAAATAATATCAGGATCTGGCCAAGGACGTTGATCTCTGGCTGGGAATAACTTCCAGATATCCTCACTTCGCGGTGCCGGCCTTTGCGACTGTAGGCAATCTCCGGGCCAGCTCTTCTTCTCGGTAGAATGGGATTAGAATCAATTCTTGATTACATCTATTATACAGAGAAGATCACGCAAATCTGGAAGTAGGTCAGCAAGCTCTGATCGTTCTCGCTCAAGGGGCAGATATCGGCGCTTACCAGAGGACATCCCAAAGATCTTTCAGGGCATCCCCAAGGACCCCATACGCCCCAAGGCTAACGCCAACGGAGTCCAAAACACCAGATCTGAGTCTCATTGGTTATTAAGAGTATTATTCCGGGGGAAGAAAGATGGCGTACCTAATTCCTGCGAACACCTGGCGGCAGTAGGCTCACTGTGGAGACCGCATGAGGCAGGCGTGGGCGCCCACCGAGTTCAGGTATTGGGACCAGTTCGACGGGCCGCGGTGCGGGCTCCTTGGTCAACTCGATTGGCGTGCAACTGCAGGAGCCCGTAGTAAAGAACTTCAGGACGCGGTACCCGAGCGCCATATTGCGGTGTTAGAGCTGGTTTGTGGGTGAGGGGCCAGGCGTTTGCGGTGAGGTGGTCCTAAAACCTTCGTACGCGAACAGCAGAGTAGCCCAGTGGCCTCTTTCGAGGAGCTGTGAGCTGGTTTGTTGTGAGAGATGTGGAGATGGTGATGAGCGTGCGGAGGAAGACTCGATCGTGGAAGAATCTGTCCAAAACGGATGGGTTCATTGCCGGCAAGGGTCTTGCGGGCAGAGCACGGAAAGCTTGCGGATATTTATGAAAATGTTTAGCAAGAGCTCAGCAGAGGGAACAAGCGAAGATGGACGGGTGTTGTTGCGAGTTCGAAGGCTCGAAGCGTGGGCGTGGCTGTCGTGTTGGTGGGTTGCCTCCAGCTGTGGGCTAACCTACAACACCATTGGCAATGAGACATCGTGATATCACTCACGTGACACATCAACAGGGCAGCGTAAACCCTCGAAGGACCTTATTTTGCTGCGAGGAGAACGGGAACAAGTCAAATCACATCGATCGTCCGCTTAATACCAGTTAAGCACACAAAGATCTGGAATTGCGGGAATCGGCTCTGATAACGGCGCGATATAAGCCGCATGTTTATCTCTCCCGGCAAGTCCACTTGCTGGACAAGAGCTAGACCAATGCCCTTGATAAGGCCGCCTTTGCAATGCGATGGGACAAGCCTGGGGATGCGGCTGTCCAGGTTCCAGATCGGAGCTCTCGTGATAGCTGTTTGCTCCCGAATGACCGGCATTTCTTGCTTTCGAAGAGTTCGTCTACTGGCGGTGTTCATCACCATTGCGGAATTAGCACGCCACTGTCCTTGGTGGTGAAACTTGAGCTAGGGAGTCGACGCACTCTTCGCATATCTTAGTGCTGTATGAGTGTTCTAGTATCATGAGGGTCATTAAAAGAGGGGGTATAAGTGTAGATGGGTGGAGTCGTTTGTGCTTTACAACCTGGTTTGTATCATCCTATATGTCTACGTTCTGTTTCTGCCTCACCGCCGTTCGTTTGAGTCTAACTAGTATATGTTTGCAATCGCCACTAATCTCATGGGCTGCCGATCAGAAGTCGCATAGCCTTACGTCTCACCGCTCTATGTTTTTGTAAGTACATCATTCAAATAGACTCAAGCCAATTTTCTCACGTAAAGAATCTCGATTTTCATCCGCACCCAGAGTCCTGTAACAGTACGTGTTTCATATTCCCAATTGTCCCTTGCTACATCCAAGCCCAGTTCCTATTGTCCAATGCCTCACCAAATCCAAATCCAAATCTACGTACAAGAACCCTCCCTTCTCCCTTTCCCAGACCATGCGCTCCCCCTCCGTTTCAAACAAACCAAAATCCTCGAAGTACTAACTTTAAGCCCGTGAAGCATTCCTACCATTCTTATCACAATTCTTATTCTACATTGATTAATCGTATCGTCTCTTTTCGCCCTCTGTGTTGGGGTTGTACTATAAGTGGTAATCACTACTTTGGCACAATACGGACTCAATAAGGAACAATAATAGGATGTCGATTGGACAATAATAGGATGTCGATTGGACAATAAGAACCTAAGAGAGATTGGTAAGTGTGATTTCATACATTGTATTGTGAGATGTGTATATAAGTCCCGGCTTGTTCTTGTTCTTGTTACTGTTTTCTTGTATGTACGTGGTCACTTTTTTTCACGGGTTCTCTGATTGTAATTGCGTAGTGTGGTTTGGTTTGGTTTGCTTGCWTGCTTTCTTTCTTTCTACCCTTTTCTTGTTTGTTATGAGGACTCATAGGCTTGTCTATCGCATTCGTTTTCGTGCTGGGGATGCCAGGGTCTTATTTCGTCTTCCAATTTTTTGATCTCTTGGGCTGACGCATATTTGCTTACGCTACTGCAGGAGATTCTTCTCACTATTCCACCTATCCTGTCCATGGTATTGTTCTAGCGGAAGCACTGCAGTTCACTCGTCTCGTGGATCCCAAACTGCATTTCCATGGCATTTCATTCAGCATTCACAACCACGTTCTACCTCCCACATACTTTCGCTTTCCTTACTTCTTTCTTTCCCCCGATCAATCTTTCTCCGAAGCTCTGTTCCTCTTCCAGTGTACTTTCTTCTCTCGGTATGGAATGGTACGATACGCCACGTTTCTTATCTATCCCCTTTCCCTTTCTCTTTCCATTCTCCTCCCGTTCCTCCCGTTCATTTCCAATCCCTCCCTCTCTCTTTCTAAATCCTTCCTCGTTCTCGTTTCCAAACTCAACAAGAGTTCCATCCTCGATCCCTTTCCCAAGTCTCCTCTTCAACTTCAGTCTCTATCCTCTCCTTTCGTACCTTCTTCTTCTTCTTCCTTTTCAATCCTCGGAGCGAACCTGAACAGAGACTTACTGGAAATCGCCCTACTTCGGTGCATTTCTGGTTGTTTGGATCTTTGGGTCTTTGCAACCCTCTGCGAATTGGATACTGGATACTGGATTCTGGATACCGGCCGTTGAACTGGACGACACTCGGGAATTAAGATAATGAGAATCTTTGGTATCCCATCACCGGAGCCATGTTCCGAACCATCACGCACCGAATCAAGGATTGCCATAACTCTAAAGTGGAGTACAGCTACCTTGTATCAAGAACAGCACTAATAACATCAAACATCACATGAGCAAATGAAGCAAGGTTTGGTGGGCAAGAGCCTCTGTTGATTTTATGGTACAGAACGCAAGACCGCATGAAAACGACATGAAAAGAAACCCAGGGGTACTTGTGGCATCATAGTCGAAACTCCGTTTTTGATCCGTCAACACCGTCAAACCTACTATGACTGCCATACAACCCGTGCCAGGTCCGTATAAGTACCCTTATATGCTGATGAATGGGGGAACCATCTTCTGTTATATCCTCATTTGAAAAAGGTTCCGTGGAAATCCGAGACAAACAAGGAGATAAAGCCGAAACTGTCGGATACAACATGACTGAAGCTCTGTATTGGCCTCTATTAAATGTATCCGACAACATTCACAGAAAAGAGCAGAGGAAAATGAAAGAAGAAAAGTAAGAAAAGAAAAGATCTGTTGTCTGAAGACAGCGTGAGGAAACACGGGAATCTGCAGAGGACATTGACATGTATGTCCGGAAATGATCGAGGCTATGCTGAGGTTATTGTACTTGATACAAGTATGTGGTTGGTACAATCACCATATGCAACAGCAACAACAGATCAATACCGGTGTACAAGATTTACGGTCGGTACAAGAGGCCGTGTGGGTTGCTAGCCCAACGACGACGGAAAGCTGATCCGTAGGGCCCGTTGCCAGCAGCAGCATGCATTGTCTGACCGTACAGTGGATATCCAGCGGGAGCGTTCATACCGGAACCATAACCACCGACGGTTGCAGGCTGACCGACAACACCAGGATACTGGATGCCCGCGTTGAAGGAGCTGACAACAGGGTCGTTGGCGTAGAACTCTGTGATAAATGGACGAGGAATAGCATCATATGGAACAAGTCGACCACCGTTGTGGTTCATGGCAAACCAATTCTCAGCCTGGTGCTTGGCTGCAGCGGGAACGCCAGCAGGACCTACCGCATTGTATGGAAGTAGGAAACCACGTGGATTACCATGATCATATGGGCTGTCACGGTTCCTATGATCAATTGCGTGTCCAGTAAGACCATTCGGGGGGAATAAGCCGATTGAGCGCGCACTATCAATGGATCGCTGGAGCTTGGCCACATTGTCGGGTGGCGGGAAGTCAACTTCGGTTCCAACAGCACGAATGCTATCAGCCGCAATGCAGTCGGTGGTGGTGCGATACAAGCGTGGTTTGCAGTGGGCGGACTCGTGCATGACAGAGGAATTGCGAAATTTCTGAATCAATGCTTCACGGCCTTGGATGGTGGCATAAGAGATCTCAGCAGCCTTGCCGGAGCGGAATCCATGCCAAGAACGCTTCTCGATATGTTGAATCATGGCCAACATGCCTTGGACATCGGCAAAGTTGATGAACGCATATCCCACGTTGCACGAGGTCTTGAAGTCAATGCGAAGGTAGACAAAGTCATAAGTACCAAAGCAGAACTTGTCAAGCAGGGCCTTTAGTGAGAGCTGGAAAGATGTTAGCTGAAGAAGTCTTGGGGGATTACCAAAGGGATTGACTTACGTGGTCCATCTTGTTCGGAATATTCCTCAACATCACGGTCGTGCGAACATCAGTGCCGTCGAGAATCCTATCCTGACGAACACGGTTGTGTTGGTCGTTGGGGTGATGGCGTGCAGAATTGAGTCCATCAAAGCGTGGCTGGATACGGAAACCATAGAGACGACCTTCACTGTCCATCTCCGGAGACAACACTGGTGACTGGCCAGGACGAAAGAATGGGCGGACGTGGCGTGTAGACCAACGCATGGAACCCTGGATACCCTGACAGGCACTCATGTTCAGGGATTGAACGGCTCGATTAGCGGCGTCGACGGATTGGAACTCAATGCGGAAATTGACCTCGTTATCACCACCTAGGGACAGGGCCTTGACAACGCGAACATCGCCAAATTGGAAACAGATCTTCTCGACGAGGTTCTGAAGATCGGCAACTTTGAACTCACCTGCACGTAGACCTTCGACTCGGAGAGCAAGCCTCATCTGGCCTTCGTACAAGTCAACCGAAGTCAAGTCTTGGTACTTGCACTGTGCGTATTCGCGCTGAGTGATGTGGACTGAGGAGTAGCCCAAGACATCCAAGATGTGTTGGCCCTCGCAAGCATCGCTGAGGCTGTCGAAACGAATACGGATCTCACCCTCATCGACGTCACGATAGACCAAGGGTACACAGTACTCGAATGCACGATACTGCAACACTGTTAGTAGCTGAAGAGAACACATGACACATGCTTGGATGTGTGATAAAGGCATGAGAACTTACAGTCTTCATAACTGTCTCGACAGACTTCAAGTTGTCGGTGGGAGTATTGCTATCCGGGAACTGCAGGACACGAAGGTAGCGAGAGATGAAGTTGGGGTCAGCTTGAGATAGCTGATTTGCGAAGACGGACCCAACGATGGCAAAGACAGATCCATTCTGGAGAGCATAGGCGCGGTCCTCAACAGCATCAATGTTGGCCTGGCCATGACCTTGGATACGGCCAGTCGGCACTGCGGTTGCGGAGTAGTTGGTGATTGCCGTGTTGGGTGAGGTCGGGTCACTCGTGGCTCCCATAGGAGGGGAAGAGTGGGTTGCGTAAGACATGATGGAGAACTGAATAAGAGAGAAGAGTCTGTTTGGGGTGGTGATGGCCAAATCGCTTCACGGTAGTCAAGGGACCAACGGCCTACAAGAGAAAGGGAGAGAAGTGGGTGTTGAATGTGAGGGTGTGGGGTAAGGAAGAGGTGAAGAGAAGGAGCGCCAGGGTGGGCACATTCACCACCCTATATAGCAGGAACCTGTGGTCCGTTCACTCGAGCGACGCCTGCCCTGGAGAGGGATTAACACCAGGAATTGCTCCCCTAGCCTATCAGAATGGCCCGTTGGCCATGGACGTTCGCCAAGTTTCGATAAGCAACAGTCACAGGCTCGCTGGATCGGGCAATGGATGTGAGTTGGATGTGTGAGAAGAGGAGACGACGAAACCCAGCGATACCCCCCCTGGCCCATATCTCTACAACGCGTTTATGGATTTCTTCGAATCCTGCACGAGGAGATTGCTCTCGTTGAGCTCTACAATCTCAGCTACTCGCATCCAACTCCAGGTGTTGAGGTACATTGTGCAGCAAGGTGAGGGATTGGGGATAGCATTGTGTGATGCCTCAACCTTCACTCCTCCGCGCCTGCAGCATCGAAGCCTGGTACGGGTGGGGCTAGTCTATCTAGCGCCATCGAGCCCCTGTCGTTCTCCATGGGCTTGATGCAGCCAGGACCGGCCCGTGGGATGCTCCGATGAGTGCAGGAGGCTCATGGACGAATAGGAAGCCTTCCTGGACGCAGGCAGCTCGAAGAAAGCAGGGGTAAAGACTCACAGGGGAAAGAAACCTGCCCAGATCTGGCCATGAGGCTCTGGAGACGACCGAAAAGGGCATACGTGCCTTGTAGTGTCATGCAAAATCAGGTTTGGCGACAAAGAGTGGCCGGAGAGCAGCGCAGCGCCGTATCTCTGCCCGGAGTAGCGCGTCTGCTGCACCAGATCTGAGGGCTGGGGGCAATGGCGGCTGCCATACGAGCAGCCCGGATGTGGAGATGAGGGAGGGCTTGCGGTGCTGCCACGCTATGGAGGGCCCTGATTGCCTTCCACCCACGCCTGCAGCACAGAGAAGAGAGCTTTGGGAGCCCTAGGCTGAAGCGAGGAATGGCATTTCGGGGGCAGCACCCATGAGCCCACAAATGGCTGTGCGGCCATGCTGTTATAACTGTGTTGTCACCAGTGGGGAAAACAGCGGCCAAGTTTCCAAGGGCAGCTGCAGGAGACACAGTGAGTTCGAGGAGACTGCGAGTATCCTCTGAGGATATGTGCTAAATTGCCCATGTGCTTGTACCATTTGCAGGCTGGACGAAGAGAAACTGGTAGACTCCCGGCCACGGTGGTCATTGTAGAAGACTCTCCAAGCAACTTGCCAATTTTGCGGCCTCAAGCCCACCAAGAGCTTCACCTTCACCGTGGAACCTCTGGCAAGTGTGCAAATCCACATGACACTTGGAGCCTAGTCCCCCGTTGCTTTTCTCCCTCAGAAAAAGCAAAAAAGCATTTCAAGGGCTGGCGCAAGCACCGGTGTCAGTTGCATTCAAACTGCTCTTGCAGAAGGTTGGCGATTGAGCCACTTTTGGTGGGTCACAGCATCACGAAAGGGCTACGGTAGCTGCTCTCCCGGCAAAACATGCAAAATGCGCGTTCCACTTTCATCTTCTAAGAATGGTGACAATGACTTAGTCCACTGACAATGCTGCTTTTTCTAGGCTTTTTCTAGGCTTTTTTCTGCGTCAACAAGGTTTGAAAGGCGTATGGGATTGAGTATAACAGCTGTAGCTGTATCCCACTGTACCAACCTATAAAAGTTAATCGGACGCGTAAATCACAGAGGATCAGGCTATTTAGATGCAAACGTGAGCGTTAAATAATTTGAACTTCTTGATCTACGTAGAGATGAAAGCCTGTATCAAATACAATTCTGTCAGTACGTCTCTATGTTTCTTCTGTCTATGGCTTCGATTCCGGCCTCACGGTCCCGCACACATTTTAAACCATTAGAATCCTTCATCAGCAGGCTATCTGGACCTTCATAATCCCGTGCAGATGAAATCCAGAATCTCTTAGTAAGCAGAAAGGGATGGATTGATACGGTCTGTTGCAATTGCTCTTCATGTGCATGCACAAGACCATTGTCCATCACTATCGAGCAGTATGAACGACTAACAATGCACCAATTGTACGTATTGGCTGTTCCCTTTCATTTTGTGCCTCCCCCTAGCGCAGTCCAGTACCCCGGCCGAACTGGATGATTCTTTTTCGGACATTTGGGCCTTTGCCATGCCGTTTCCGCCGCTTCCACGAGAAGGATGGTCGCAATTCTGAGTTCACTCGTGTATCTTCCGCATTCTAGCCATGGTCTCGGTTTTCTCCCCCGCTTGATGGGTCGAAATTGGATAAATCGGACGTTGTAGGGAAATCAGCGTGGTAGACGCGGTCTTCGATAGAACCGAATAATCGCGGCATAGGATCAATCGGACCTATCATGTTCCTCAAGAACACTTCCATCGTAAGCAGTAGAAGGACCTGTTCATTCAAGGGGATGTAGATGTCGTGAGGATTACTAAAGCGTAAGTTAGCATAGGCTGATTAGTGTGCAGAGGATGAAGGCGAAGACATTGACCGTGGTGTTTGTGGGACCAAAGCAGAAGACCGCAACTCTATTGATGCCAAGAGCCAACCTGATCAAGGCGGTAGAAACAATGTTTATGTGTCGGCAGAAGAGCAATGTCGCTGCAGTTAAATCGCAAATGCGAATGAGACTGTATCTCTGGAATTTGCTTTGCACAATGTCACCCTTTCTCTTGCTGGAAAAACAGTGATTTACGTTGTGCGAAGCAACCGCTGGGGTTGGGGCGCGCGTATAACGCAGTCATTTGGACCGGGGCGCGGTTGTAGCATGCTGACCAGCTCCCGTGGCAATCTTTGGAATGATGTTGAGAATATTATATGGAGGGGAAGAAGAGACTTCTGTGGTGAGGCTGGGACGCGGATGATGGACCCGTGGCATAGGTAAGGAACAACAGGTTCGCAACTTCCATCGACGAAAAGTCGTGGCAGCTCAGCCGCCCCACGATTCAACCCTTGGGCCACACTTTTCTCGCATCTTTCCTTCGCCCACGTTTCTTCACTCACCACCGCTTGAGACGCAAAAACCTCTCGCGATCCCCGTATCTCTTGCCAAACCGCTGCCTCTTACAAGCACATTACCCTTGTTGAACCGATCAACATTTGCGAGCATCATGTCCATGAACCTCCGTCAAGTCGATGCCTCCCGATGGCATACGTCGGCTACTACGCCCACGATTCCAACGCCCAGGTAAACTCGAGGAAGAGACCTAGATTATGGAGGTTAGCGGTTCAAAGTCTCAAAGACAAAGTTGACCTGCGACATATCTAGTTTGCATTAGTAGGCAAAATCCACTTGACGACAGATAAAGAAGTACAGCATTTAAAGGCGTGGGAATCGTATTTCTGGAACGACTGGGCAAAGAGTATGTTTCACACTCCTCTATCTACATAGCTCCTAATGTCATATATAGTCCATACCAGGAACCAAAGGACGACGATTATATCCTTTTTGCTGGGGTTCTGCTTCTCATTGTACAATCTTCTAAACCCGATCTCCCTCCTACGGAACGTTACTGTAAGGATGTCCTTCACGTAATGATACAGAGTTTTAGATTACGCACCACCAACAACCTCCTAAGCCTGGAGTTACTAGCTCGCCTTGATTTGTCATTCATGTGCTTGGTCAAGGAGAAGAAAGTTAAGACAGGCGGCCCATATTTTGATCTGTTTGCCCTCACGCCAGCTCTTTCTTTCTGGCTAATCATGGACGATCCCCAAATTGCTTTATTGACTGGTGTCACAACAATATCTCATAAGCTCCAGAATTTCCGCCTTTATTAACACTCTCCAGATTATACGCACTATTGGTCAACAGATGAAGTCTTCTCCTCAACATACCTCCAATACCTCGACGCGCTGAATTTTCTCATCCTCTTCCCGTACAAGACCATCAAGAGAAAAGTCAAAGAGCATCCCAAACTCAACATAGAAACCGCAACAAAGCAATTTTGCAATCCACTGGCATCAATCCAAGGCGTAATCGCGTAGCTAAATCCGAAGCCAAGGGTGTTCCTGATGATAATAACTGTGATCATCGACTCGCCCGCAATCTCCTTAAAGCAATCTACCGCGTAGGAAAGAGCGGCTGAAGCACCGCAAACTACCCCAAAGGTGACGAATCCAAGGCCAAATATGGGACCCATGAATTGTATCTCTCGGCTTGCACCGACACCCCATAGTATTAGACCGCCCGACATGAGCACGGCTGACAATAGAAGGATCCAAAGGCGCTGCTCGGGCTCTCGAACTCCGTTGTTGCGGCGTGCAAGCCTAACCATAAGCCAATCTGCGAAATGGCCTGACCAGAAGCACGCTATAGACGCGGCTATAAAGGGTGAGAGATAGGATACTCCAACCATGGTCGGTTTGAAGTTGTAGGGTGCTGATCCGAGGATCGAAGATGTTGTAGCATTGAGAACGTTATACCAGGACAGACAAGTTCCATATAATAAGCCGGCCCAGACGATACTTGGGAAGAAGATGAGATTGGTGAGTGCTCGTCTGCTTTGAAGAAACATCTGATAAGGTGTAGGGCGGCCTTGAGCAAGCACGAAGAGTCGAAGCTTAGATACATAGCTTTTGGGCGGCGGGAAGCTTTGCGTTTGAACAGTACCCTCGACCAAGTCGTTTGTTTTGGCAGAAGTGGGTTTTTCGGGTATATCTTGGCTTGAAGTGCTTTTATGAGGAGGTGACCCGGTTGATGGAATATCGTATTCATCTGATTCTGCCGTGGACCGAAAATATAAGGTTTCCTCAAGCAGGAAGAAATTGAGCACTGCGCATAAGGCCAGGATGGCGGCACCGAAGTACATGACTGGATGCCATCCAACTCCGTCATTGATGAAGCCTGCGAAGAAAGGGGCAAGAAAATTCGACCCGAATAGCGTGAACGCATATATTCCCATATAAGCCCCACGCTCGTGCGCGAAGAAAAGATCAGGGACCGAAACTTCGGGTAAGGACTCGACCGGAGCTGCGAAAAGCCCAAGTAACGACCGGTGAGCATACCATTGGCCTGGACCTCGAGAATACGGAGCCCAGACCATTGGAATGATGGAAAGTATAGCTGAGATGATATACGTCCCTCTGCGTCCATAAGTCATGGCAATAGGTTGCCAAATCAAACATCCCCAACCCAGGAAGAGAAACATGAGTCCAGTTCCTAAGTTGAGTTCTCCAACGGTGAGACCAGTATCATCTGCAATCTGGCTCAAGACGGAGTATTGAACGGCCGTTGCGATTCCAATTGCAAAGACATAGAAATATACCTGCCCAATGGCTGCAAACTTTCGCCACCGCTTCCAATTGAGCGGGTCTTCTGGGTCGGCACTGGGTCGTGGATGCAATATGAGCTCGTTGTTGATGTTCTCGGTATCAGGTCCATTGAAGAGATGGATAGTGCCAGGGACATCTTGAGAATGAGGGAGGGGAGACATGTTGAAAGCAAGAGAATAAATTGATTCCTCAAGGAAATTCTGGAATCAGGGTATTGTCTCGCGCCTCAGTGGCAATTATAAAGGAGAAAGGATCGAGCCGATTAGATGGAAGATTTCGGGTAGATGGAGATTGGGTCATATCTTCTGACTTCGCAAATGAAGATGATGGTCTTTGAGCGCTTGGATTGTAGGAGACTCAAGCGGACCGCCTTGAGTGAGGCTTTCTGTTTCACACTCCAGTGAACGGATATAACCAAGTGACCAACCGTGGCTATCATTTCCTGGGTTCCACTAGCCTATTTGGGAGCCGTGGAACGTCGTCGTAGCCGCGCAGCGCGGCCCGGCATGCTCGGCGTGTGGGCGGAGGAACAACCAGCGCGCTTTGCGTCCCGGTTGGTCAGCTCCTATCTTCTGCCACTAATTGCCACTATAACGCCAGTGACTGATCTTGAATGCAGATCCAGGACAAGGAATATGTTCATGTCTCTTGGCGGTACATTATCAGTGAATGAAACCCATTACGGAGGGCGCTTGCTACGAGTCTTGTTCTTGCTAACAAATCATGGCAACTATATTCCCTGTGCCTTCTGAATATCCTTCCGAGATAATTGGATATGCCGAGCCATGGATCGTCAGTCCTGGCGATAATGTTCAGATAAAGGTATCTCAGAAGAAGCTATACTCTAACGTGAACGAAGGCTCAATCTGCGATTAGGTCTCGTCCACGGAACCCAATTTTACATACCGTACTGTTCGTCTGATTCAGGGCCACTCTGGAGATCACGCGCCTGCACTCAAAGAAGAATTTATATCTGAAATAGCTGAAGGGACTGCTCCGGGCAGATTCCAAAAAGCCAGACCTGGATCCTATGGTATCATTCGAGACATTGGATTTGCCGACTCTGATACTGGGTTGGAAGTCAAGTTTTTCTTGAACCCTTACCTACCAGTAACCGGAAACACTCAGACCATTGTCTGTTTCTCCGACTTGAGTCTGGATAACAATATTAGGCTGGCCATAAACAAAGACGGGGAGATTTTTGTACGGGTTAAGGTCAATGGATCCACATTGGACGACATACCTTTAGATTATCAACCAAGCGCGCAGACCTGGTTGCACGTGAGTTTGACGATTCAACTACAAGAGATTACCTTTTGTCTTTCTTCTGTCACACAATTTGCTCAAGTGCCTGCGTTCCAGCACAAGCGCGCCGTAACATTGGATAGTATACCGGACATAAGCAAGCTGGTCTCGCTTACTCTCGCTGGATCTCTTGAATCCTGGAATGAAGAAGCTGTTGCTGTGGAACATTTCAATGGCAAACTGGACGGATTGAGCCTTAAGGCTTTGGGTGATAACTCCCGCGTTCTGGCTAGATATGACTTTTCCCAGAAAATGCAAACAGATACTATCGTGGATAATTCCGGTTCCGGCCGCCATGGTCAATTATACAATGCTCCCAGCCGTGCTGTCCGGGGCTACAATTGGGACGGATCGGAATCCGATTGGACCAAGGCTTCATACGGATATGGTGCGATTCATTTCCACGAGGATGACCTTGACGATGCAGCATGGGCAACTGACTTCACCATTACTATTCCACAGTCTGCTCGCTCCGGGGCATATGCGGTTGAAGCTCGTGCCGTAGAGAAGCCTGAGATTTTTGACAAGATAACCTTCTTCGTCCGACCAAATCCGAAAAGCACAGCCAAGATTGCCTTAGTGCTCTCCACGTTCACTTATTTGGCATATGCAAACGAGCACATGTGGGATTTCACTCGCTCATCTCACCTTGAGGTACCGACAACCGACTTTGAGATCAGAGAGGACGAGGACTTCCGAAGGATGGTCCGGCGTACTGACTTGGGTCTTTCATTATATGATACTCATCGAGATGGGTCTGGCACGGTATACTCAAGTTCAAAACGACCCATATTGAATATCCGCCCCGGATATGTCATGTGGGCGTTCAAACGACCACGCGAGTTCAGTGCTGACCTTCTAATGATTGGTTTTCTGGAAGAGAAGTTCGGAACCGACTACGATGTTGTCATGGACCATGACATGCATACACAGGGTATCTCCGCCGTGTCAAGATACGATACCATAATCACTGGGAGCCATCCAGAGTATCACAGCGTCCAAACGCTCGATGCTTGGACGCATTTTGCCCAGAGAGGCGGTAATATGATGTACCTTGGCGGAAACGGCTTCTACTGGGTGGCCTACCCGATAGAGGGAAATCCACATCGTTTGGAGGTTCGAAGGGGAGACCAGGGCGTTCGAACTTTCGGGCTGCACGGAGGAGATCGCCATCATAGCGGGAACGGCGTTCAGGGCGGACTATGGAGGTCGCGTGGCCGACCCGCCAATGTCCTCTGGGGTATAGGATGTTGTGGAGAAGGACTTGGCCCAGGTGTTCCTTACAAGAGAACTGCCGCTGGATCTGATGCCAAATATTCCTGGATATTTGAGGGCATATCTGAGGACGAGCTTATTGGCGTCTATGGATTCGGTGGAGGAGCAAGCGGCGATGAATTCGATCGCTTTGACCTCGATAATGGCAGCCCAGCGCATACGGTCGTACTGGCGAGCAGCACAGGTCATTCTGACGAGTTCGGATTATTTCCTGAGGATTGCGGATTTCCCATGGTGCACACGCTCGGAACCCAAACAGACAAGATACGGAGCGATATGGTAATCTACCGCACAAGTGGTGGTGGTCAAGTCTTTTCAGTAGGCAGCATGAACTGGTATAGCTCTCTCGGTTGGGATGGGTATCAAAACAATGTGGCCAGATTAACGGACAATGTCGTTCACGCTTTTTTGCGCAGAGGATAAAGTATCCACTGTGCCATAATATAACTTAAACCCTTGAAGGAGATACTCGGTAATGTTTATCATATTAGAAGAACAACGCCTTCTATGCGTACATGACCTAATTGTGGAAAGAATTGTTTAGATGTAATATATACAGGCCGCAATCTCTTTTCTGTATGGTGACGTCTGAAGATCATATCTCCGTAGACTGCAAGGTGATCTATAATTTTTTTCCACACATCTCAAGTACAGGTCGCTGCAGGGGAAATTTTCAGGGCATCTCTAAGAAACCCGAGCGATGATGGACATTCGCCTACTTTCCATTCCATCATCATAATCATCCCCGCCCCCAGCCCCAGGTCGTTTACTCCGTCCGTTCAGGAGGCGACCGCGGCTACTCCACACAGGCAAGTAACTACCTCGCATGGCAGCGTGATCCGAACGAGTTCAATGCAGCCTCTTAGCGTGGCACTGTGGGAGCATCAGCGAGCCCCCACATGTTTTGGAGACCCTGATCCTTCCCCGCACGGTTTCGATACGGTCATCTGGCGACTCAGCGCGCTACGTGCTCTGATTGGTCAATACACATCCCACGATATTTGATGCGGTCGATAGGGATGGATCTTTACCGCGGGCTCGGTACCTGGGGAGGAATTCTGTGGTCTGGATGGAGCATTGTGTTAAAGCGGTCCACTTAAGTAATATCGTGACAAGATGAAGTGGTTCGATTCAATAAATGCTCCGTGCCTTTATACTATGTTCTGGATGTTGTCCCCCACTCTTGAGGCTGTTGTAGAGTCGGTGACAGATATCCGGGGTTATTGCGATTGAGAGGTTCATACACTGACTACACTCCATAGTCCATTATTCTAAACTCTAATGTACCGGGACTGACTTTACGTTTGAGCGAATCTCGGAGTATGGGTATGATATGAGGTGGAAAGTGATGCGCTTACTAATCAATTCACATATTCGTATTGGAGCACGCAATGTCTTCTCCCATTACATTCCAACAACGCATAAGTGTGGCTTATCTCCTACAACGCTACAATTGTTCCCAAGCATACCTTCGATGCGAATACACGATCTAAGACTAATGATTACATTACCAATTTACCACAGCTAGAAGCTCACCAACAAACCGCTCATAATGTCCTCCACGGCACCGAGTATCCTCATCGTAGGTGCCGGTATATTCGGCGCAAGCACCGCCTACCACCTCTCTCTCGCTCACCCCGACCCCTCGAAAATCACCGTGCTCGATCGCTCTCCTTACCCTCCCCATCATGCCGCCTCGACCGACATCAACAAAATCGTACGCGCAGATTACACCTCGCGGTTCTACATGGACCTAGGCTATGAAGCTCTCTCTGCATGGAAGACTTGGCCAATACTGCAAGATTCCGCAGGTCGCAGGTTCTTCCATGAGAGTGGATGGGTCGCATTGAGTCATAAGGGTAATGATTTTGCTGAGCGGATCCGAGCGCATTTCCGCGAGAGGGGGAGTGATCTCACGAGTGATCTCGAGGTTGGAGAAGAGTTGAAGTCGAGATGGGATGGGTTGTTGAAGGATGCGAATCTGGATGGCATAGAAGGGGCGTATTGGAATCCTGAGGCCGGCTGGGCGGATGCAGGCGATGCAGTTGCTAAAATGCTAGATGAAGCTGTGGGCAAAGGCGTTAGATATCAGACTGGCGATGTTGAGCGGCTTATTCTTGGAGACGGCGGGGTTCGGGGTGTAAGAACCAAAGATGGGAGAAGCTTTGACGCTGACATGGTGGTTTTGGCTACTGGTGCTTGGACGAGCGCGCTTTTGTCTTCCGTTGAAGATGAACTGAATGTTCAAGAAGATGATAGAATTGAAAAGCAAGTCACGGCTGCAGGTGTATGCGTCATTCACTATGCTCTTGGTGACTCAGAGTACGAGAAATTGAAAGGTGCCCCCGTCGTAGTGTATGGAGATCGAGGGGAAATCATACCTCCACCGCAAAGCAGTCGCTTATTGAAGTTCACGCATTCGAGATCATTCACGAATACTATTACGACTGCCACAGGGCATCGAATTTCAGTCCCTCCAGATCAAGATCAAACTCTAGTCTCTGAAAAACTAAAGAAGGAGGCAATAGAGCCGATTGTCAGGGCAGTCATGCCAGGCCTAGTCGATAAGCCTGTGGCGTACTGGCGGCTGTGCTGGGACTCGATAACACCATCTCAAGATCAATTGATCACCAAGCATCCACACCCACGATTGAGCAATCTCGTTCTTGCTGTTGGCGGAAGTTTTCATAGTTGGAAGTTTCTTCCTATAATTGGAAAGTATGTTGTCAACGTTATCAATGGTGTCAGTAACGGGGATGAGAAGGACCAGAGATGGGCTTGGAAAGTTGAGACACCGCAACGAAGAGGCGCTCATGAGTCGGTGGTCCCGAAACGCGAACTGAGGGACCTTGAAGACGCCATTTGAAATCGAAGCGTTCCTTCTATGGTGTCCTCTTCGCCTTGCCATTGCAGCATCCCCGCAATATGACGTCATATATCTCCAGCTCCAGGAAGTCGCCAGAACTACGATGGAGCAAAATCTGAATACATAATCATACGAAAAACAATAATTTGCTCCGAAGAGGACTCCCCACCAACACGGTGCTCCAAGAGAACGCGCCAACACGCTCTCACATGACAAGGCGGGGCCCATACAAAACCTTTTCCACACCAGCTTACCACCCCCCACTACAAACAAACATCCATCAACATGTCTCCCCAAACCAATTCGAGAAAACTAACATCACACCTCCTATCACTCAACCAATCACAATTCACCCGAGCAACGCAATCCCCATTCCTGCGCCTTGCAGCTGCCGGCAAGCTCCCAAAATCTACAATCTCCCATTGGCTTGCAAATGATCGGCTTTACATGCTTGGCTATATAAAGCTGACAGGCGAGCTTCTACGCATCATTCGGTTGCCGGATCGTCCTACTGGGAGTAAAGATGCCGGCACCATTGAGGTCAGGATGTTGGATTGGCTCGTCGATGCGCTAGTCAATATCCGGCGCGAAGAGCGGTTCTTCATGGATGTCGCAGAGCGTTATGGGTTAGATGTTGACATCTCAGATCAGACTGGTGTTGTAGCTCAGGAGAAGAAGATTGAGGGTTTGAAGAGGTTTGAGGCTTTGTTTGGGTCTCTGACTATGGGGCAGGAGCCGCACGAGTTTTTACCCTGGTTGGAGGGTTTGGTGGTGTTTTGGGCTACTGAGAAGGTTTATTTTGAGGCTTGGTCGTGGGCGAAGAGGGAAGCGGGGGAGATTAAGGACAAGGATTTTGGGACGGATGAGGATGGGGGTGCTATGAGGAAGGAGTTTATTCCCAATTGGACGAATGATGAGTTCATCAAGTTTGTTGATACGCTGGAGAGCATTGTGAACCAGGGCGTCGAGCAGGCAGTTCAAGGGGACGAGGAAAAATGGAAGTCGGTGTTGCAGAGGGCTGAGGCCAAGTGGAAGGCATTACTAGATGCAGAGGAGGCATTCTGGCCTGACGTTTGAATATTTCGGAAAAGTTATCCGTGGAAGAATGTTTGACTATGTTTTATCTGTCAAAAATAGTATATTTCTAGAACGATGCCGATTTTGCCAGGGTAAGGCATTATTTGAAGTGCATCCGAGCGTCGTTGTTTCAAGTTTCGAAATGCATAGCTCCCTTCTCTTCATCCCATGAAGTTCTCGTGTTTGAAACCCTTGCCGAGTCAGAGCTCGAAACGACAGGAGTACAATTCTCACTGTTGGTTATTGATCTAGCCAAAAGCGCGCGGTCGATGCCCCTCCGCCCATGACTGAGAGCATTGCCCATAGGCTGTGGTTCACTGCTCGCTCCATCGTTGGGAGTGGATTGATCCCTCTGTGCTGATGCTGAGTCTTCATGTGCCCCAAAGTGTTCGAACGGCAAATTCTGAACATCGGTGGCCAAGCGCATAAGGGCGTGTCCGACATTTGGTTTGCTTCGACTATCTTTGGACCATACGAGAACTTTGCGTTCGCCTGTTTTCCTTAATTGACATGCACTCAGTGAGTTGTTGATTAGAATAACGACCAATGCAGACGGGTAGCGGATCCAATAGGTAAATCGGCGGAATCGACGGACCCTCTTCAACCCAATTGCAGCATCTCTGTAGTTCTCAGTACTAAGATGAGCTTGAAGGAGCCACTAAATTACGGTTAGGGAATCTTAACAAATGATACGGAAATTGGTACGAACCTCAATAACTATATAGATCATACCCACTGTCATAATAACGCACGTGATGATAGTACCCTCAATCCAATAGCTCATCACATACGGGCTATCTACTTGATTATGTTGTATGAAATCTAAGTAACCCCCAAAGCCGCCCCACGAACTAGTCATGCAGGTACAGTTATTGAAGGCGCCGACCGTTTGTGCCATTACGAGATAGCAGAGCCAGACCATGTTTGCAAACTCCAAGGGGGTGAAGAAGCCTCGCTGCAGCCACTGTCGGATCGTCAAGCTATGCAATTTCTTAAAATGACGCCTGACGACTCCTTCGGCTGCCTTTCGTTTCGTGGCTTGAGCTCGAAGTGGCAAGAGACGTATCCAGAACACGATTATAAATGTCACGATCTCTTCCAAAATGCGCAGTATCTTAGCTAGGGCAGCTCCTGATTTCGCTAACCCTGTGAGCGTTATATGATTCGTATCGGTTGGCAGTACGGCTTCTTGCTGGGTGTATTGCTCAATCTGAGAACGGAATCTGTGTTTGTTCCGAAGAGGTGATGTAAACCACCAGACCAGGATCTCTGCGAGGAGTAGGCCGAATGCGATGGTAAAGAAGACAAGGTAACCTCCAGTACGACATCCAAGTCCCGCTGTTGGCGTGTTAAAAGAGAGTACAAATGCTCCGGCACTTGTCCCTCCCACCAGCGCAATGGAAGCAACCMCCTGCCACATTTGGCGGCCGTCGAACCATACAAAACCGTGGTCAACCTGACCGAGGACGAGTGCTGCTCGTGCTTCATCTACATCTCGAAGCCAATTCCGGCCTCGGTCTGCTAAATAGGCTTTCTCAATATCGACTAATATGGCATGCGCTGCGCCGTATTGAAAGCGAGTCCTAGCTTGGCCAGCAAATCCGCAAAAGTAATCTCCTTTGATGTACTTGGTATGTGAGTTGATCCTCTCCACCCAGTAACCCATTTGTTGAGATTGTGGCAGTGAGCGGAACGATGAGATATATTCGCGTCTTGTTACCTCATCTTGCAAGGAAACACATACGAGATCTACCAATTTGTTTAGTTTCCTCTGAATGTCATCGGACGCGACAGGATTCCTGTCAAGGATGGAACATAAGATGAGAACAGGGAACCAGGCCAGGAAAAGTCCCATAGCGAGATCGTGCGCCTGTGCGTTATTTCCGAGGTCACCGAAAGCTAGGCTCACATCAGCGGTGTGGATGATTGTAAAGGCAAGGTTGGAGTACTAGCCAGCTTCGATTGATATCCCGAGTGAGACCACGAACCAGAATGTCGATATGAAGACTGGTACAACTCCCCTTCTCCTATTGCAACGGAGGTCGTACGCTAGTTTGCGACGCATTTGACTGAGCGTCTTCTTTGTGCCAAGTAGCTTAAGGTCCTTGCTAAACAGCATAATCCTGAGCAACCCCTCAGCCTCCCTCGTCATCGAGATAATCGGCTTCATCTTGTATTGATTGAGATTCATTAGAATGTAGAAGGAATCTCGAAGACAAGCAAAGTCGCTATCTTCCGCCGGAATTGGGTCACTGTACGAAAGCGCCATATCAACTGCTCCAGGTAAATATAGAAATCATAAGATGGAAAGTCTGATCGCCTTACCAAACAAGGCGCACTTTCCCGAGATCTCTATGTCCCAAAGGATGAATGCAAGACTCGAGATGGGGCTCCCAATCCACCTATTCATAGCCTTGATGGTTCTCCAAAACGCGTTGCTTTCAAATGGTGCCTGTAGGAGGGTACCAACAATCGGGAGCACCCATGTTGTGATGGTGGCAGCTGTCGTAGGCCATGGATACCATTCATTCCCTCTGCCACATAAAGTAACGCATCCTTCGTAGGTAATTTGAGTGAGTGGATTTGCTGGAATGAGTCTGACGCGACCACTATAATTGTAACGCTCGATCAACGCAGGGTCATTCATGTATCTCTCGCCGCATTCTGTAAAGTTGGTTTGTCGCATAATCCTCGAGAGTAAGGTCTTTTGGTTTCCAAGGGGTTTGGTGGTGCACCAAATACAGTCTTACGACTGATGGAAAGATCGATGTTGTGGATATCGTCCTCTTCTCATGGGGTGGGGCATGACGCAAAGTCATGCATCGAGCAGGTACAGAGGGGTGGAAAGGATGTACAAGATAACATCATCAAATTCTTATTGAGGGTGACAAACAAGACGCTGATTTGCTGATCGTAGCTTTGGTGGTTCCATGGCTGCAGCCAATGTAGGACAGGTGAAATTGTGTTTCAGATAGGACGTTCCATACCTTTTCATCAAGGCACAAGGGCGAACGGACTTGATCGGATCTGAAAAATGGTGGCGCACCGATAGTGCCGCCTTTGTGTTTCTAGGAAATACGGGTTCTAAATGCAAGGTAAGTAAACTAATAAGTTTCTATTAACTCGGCGGTGATGGAAATGACTTAAGCGTAGAGGTAGATATCATCAAGCGTACCTGTAACCGAGAATGGATCAGTAAATTTATTTTCACAAAATCATTTTCGAGAACAAGGGTTCTCTTGCTTCAAGTGCAATTATCTTGATTTTTTTTGGTATTTTTCATTCTGTAGATTGATAAGACTACCCGGGTATTCTGGAGTAAAAGCGCAGAAAATACATGAATCGTCAAAAGGAACGTTATGAACTGTTGATCACGCAGCCCAAATTCAACTTTGCCACAGACAAAAAGGTCTGGCTTATCCCTTCACTCAAAACCCATTACAACTAGGAACATTTCTCTCGGCTTGCAATGCTAATTCTGATAGAGCATGGGAGAAACTTTACATCATGCCAAGTGCAACGCCGAGCATCCCCAATCCTACACCTGCAGCGCCGACGCCCATGGTTGGTGCGGCACCAGTGCTTGAGGCTTGCGACTGGGCATTATCGGTCTGGGTTGCACCCTGGGAGGCAGCTCCGGTGCCGGTAGTAGCAGCTGTGGCAGCATTGGTGTTGGAAGCAGCAGCATTGGATGGGGTGCTCAGGGCGTTGGAGCCAGAGACGGAGACAAGAGTTGCGGATGCAGCATTGGAGACAAATGAGGTGGTGGTGAATGAGCAGGAGCGGAGAAGGTCATTCACATCTGTTGATGTATTGTCAGATTCAAGTTTCAAATACGGTAATGAGGGGATAGTACTGGCAGGGTGCTGTAGGGAAAAGTGGAGGGGATATGGGGAATGGGGAAAGCTGGTGGGTCGTACCGTTATCGCGTCCATCATTGTCGAATTGGGCTACACAGGCCTCGCATGCTGGGATTTGGGAGTTTGCGCCCGATGCATTACAGACGCAGTCCAAGTAAGCCCGATCATCGTCATCATCGTTATCTGGAGGAAATGATTAGTCTTATTACTCATCAAATCCAGGGTTTACGGGTGATCGCCTACCGTGCTGCCGATCACAGGTTCGCGAGAGTTCTACCACACCGGAGCAGACACTGCGGCACTGAGTCGGAACATCATCGTTGTCCACGTCCTGAGCCAATCCGACGGCGGAAAGAGCGAAAGCCAAGAAAAGATTCTGAACAAGCATGGTGACTGGAGATTGGTTTTATTGGTCAAGGGGTGGTGATGATTGTCGAGGAGGTTTGGTAGCGACGGTTGTGGCTGTAGGTATTGAATTGATGCTTCGATGTCGATTGAATAACCTTCTAGAACGGCGAACTTGTCTCATCTTTATATCCAATCCTATAATCTCACACGACCTGGATACCCTCAGTGCATTCCCCCAAGACTGACATCATGTTCACGGGGCTCGGCACGCCAAACAACTTGGCAATGCCAAGTCTGAACGAAATGCCACCGAATGGCACCAGTTTTCTATGCGGCACAAGCCTCACATTACGCATCCGGCCGACGACGCCCCTTCCTCGCCAAGCACATGCCTGTTTCGAGCCGACTTAGAATTGCATTTTGCCGAATGAGCTTTCGAAACAATCTTGCCAAGCAAGGCTGTGTCGAAATCGTCAGGGATGGCTAGACGAGAGCTTAAGTCGACGAAGGCACGTTTCCTGGAGTATCCTCATTGTCGTACGTATGCAGAGTTGCACGGAACGCGCAAGCATGCTTGGGTCTCGAGAACTCGAATGTGTTGGCAGAGGAGCTCGATCCAATAGCAGTCACTTATTGTTCTACAGGTCACGAGTCCTTTTCCCCAGCTTTGACTAAGATCGACCCGATGTAAAAGGTTTTTCCGGAAAATCATCGCGGCCCCGCGGCCAGTACTTACGGAGTAAGTTACCTACAAATGCTTCTCCCCTTTTGGCCTTGGTTCAATTGCCGAATTGGAGAGGTGGCAAGTCATTGAAAAACCAAAAATCATCAAGCATCCATTCCGACGGATTGGCCAAGTCGAAGTTGTCGAGGCGCAGCTCTTGGTTCTCAAAACCACCTGTTGGTAGTGTTGAGGCTGAATCAACATTGGCGGTACTTCGGAGCTGAGGAGCATCGTTGCTGTCCTCTAACCTGACCTGTGGCTTGGTCAGTCCTATCACGGAGAGATCTGCGGCAACGCGTACCTCTTTCGCCCAATATTCATCCTTGGGATCGTCCTGCAACGACAAAATTTTATATAGGAGCCGCGAAGCTCTATCTGCCGCTTGACGCTCTAGGACTTCTTTGCGAGATGGGTCGAAATTGATCTGCGCAAGACTATATGCTGCACTGACATACCAATACTGCTTATTCCCACGGCCAGGGCGCAACGACCGCTCTTCCAAGAGTCGAAGTGCTTTATTCAATACATCTTCGAATAGCGATTGTGCAACGCTTGTGACCAACCCGTCTTGAAGCTATCAGCGAGTTTGTAAACGTCGAGATGGAACGACTGACCTTTATGCTTGCTTGCATGGAATGCTATATGACAGATGAGAAGTGAGGCACGGTAGTAGTCCGATCTGATGCAGCAGAGAACAAAATTTTGCGCTTCAATGAGGGCAATGTGCCGGTTGATTAATGCTGCAGATGACTCCAGGCACGTCAATATTGAATATCGGTAGTCTGATACTGCTCGATGCTGCATTCGCAGCGCTCTTTCGGTATGCAGGATCACCATGAACTGACGAAGCTGAAGATCAAGGTGTGACCAAGCCTGAAAGGATCGCTGGTCAGGCCATTTGGGCAGCTTATCGAGTTGCGACTGCACCTGTTGCTCGTAGTCCAGTATCTCCTGAAAGGAAAGTGTTGAAGTGATACTATTGGTCAATGTACATAATCGAATCCGTAAAGGTGCCGTCTGCATTGTATAGTGTAGAAATGAGGCATCCGTGAAGGAAGATATTGGGGCCGATGTGGGGAGTTGTTCCATATTTGGTTCCAACTCAATATCATTCACATTACAGGGAGGGGCGGAGTCGTACTCAAAGCTTGAATGGGCTGAAGGCATTCCTGTAATTTAGTTAGACTTGTAAGATCATACATTGGAGGAACTGACTAATCACCTCTGTCGATTGATGCTTGCACTTCTAGCTCAAGAGAAGTCGCCCACAATCTTCGTCGTATCTCACCTTCAAATACGGTACACCTAGTGCCAAAGATCGATGGATCTCGGTGCATACCAGTGGCCCTCATAAAGGCCATATGTGCTTGCACTTCTTGATAAATCTCTTTCGTTTTAAGGCATGTCGTGTGTAAGGCTAGGAGTCGCAAGCATCTGACTTGAAGCGTGAACAGATTCCTATGTTTGTTGCTTTGTCTCTTGAGCCAGGCTTCGCATGCTCGGATCCATATTATTGCTTCGCTGCGAAAACTTGAGCCATTCGGGTTGTGTTTAGTTATCTCGTGGGTGGATGTACAGAGGACACATGCCATAATCGCCAGAATGAGCGCTTCAAAATCGGGATCCGCTCCGGACATTGATTTCCAATAGGCTTCATATTGTGAAGAGAATGAAGGGATATGAAGAATCCGATAGGTTGTTTCGAATGTATTCAAGTACTGGTGGACTAAGATATCAACCGTCGAGCGATCTGGTACAAGACTTCGGAGATCTGGGATCGAAAGCACTCTATTAGAAGGCCTACTTGCTCGAGCTCGGTCCTCTAGGTTCTTAATCTCCTCTTGAACCCGTTGAAGTGTTGAGTCTAGATAGGCACCCTTCATGAATGGCCGAAGTTCTGGGAACTGTAACCGTTTAGCCTAGAAATTTGCTAAAAAGTAAATTGAACCTACATGCACAACGAT
The DNA here is from genome assembly GCA_001007845.1 of Nigrograna mackinnonii. Taxonomy (NCBI): domain Eukaryota; kingdom Fungi; phylum Ascomycota; class Dothideomycetes; order Pleosporales; family Nigrogranaceae; genus Nigrograna; species Nigrograna mackinnonii. Next base: position 229,743 of record JGVQ01000254.1, on the reverse strand, counting down.
AGTGATCGGACTTGTTGGCCCATAAGCAAAGATGTGATAGTTGTTTCCTTTGAAAAGACCGACTAAGCCTTGATTATCTGTATGGCCTCTTGCAGATGGCCGGGAACGTGGCACCAGATGCGCCACTTCGGAAGTTTCAGCAAGAGATGACAGCTGTGCTTCTAGAGATCTTATGCGGCGTTTGAGCCGCTCCACGTTGTCTTCTCCGACGTTCTTAGGTGTTTCATCAACATCGTGAGTTGGTTCCTCCGTCCCACAAATCGATTGGGCTGGAGGATAAGAAACATCATTTGTATAGTCTTGAGAAGTGAACCCAGGTGGGTCAACTGAAGGATGGAAGACTTGCTCTGCCCCATAGGCACACTTATCGGCAATACCTCCATTGATACACCGATTACATGGAAGTTCCCTATTACACTTCAATTTCCGCCGCCGACAATCGTTGCACGAGAGTACAGCGCGTCGTTTTCGCTTGCGGACCTTTAAGTCCGAATTCGGAGAACCGCCCATGACATCAAGGGAGGCTCGGTGAACTACTTCCTTTAATGGAAATCAAGAATTGACTTTTACCAACTGTGAAAGATATCCGAGATTGAGCAAAGGCTCAAGATTTTTCGGAGGGTGCTGGATGTATATAATTTTGATGCTCGGAGATATTCTGGGAGACTAGCGTTGAAAAGGAAGGAAGAGGGGTAGAAATGTCCGAGGCTGCTCGGAGAAAAGCATCAACTCGGATTTACGATCGGATGTAGGAGTAGAGAAGAGGATCTTCTTGCATAGTCCGATTCCCAAAAGTTAAACGCTTTATAATGGCTTCTAAATGACTGGACGTCGTGAGTTTTTTTTCTCCATGTCTCATAATTAACTCACAATGTCATCAGCGAGATCAGCTGTTGATGCTGTACATTTAGAAAATGGCTCAGGCACCCAAGAAAAGCATCGAACGGCTGAAGAATTCGTAATTGTATACAAATATTCTCATACATATCTCCTCACTTGCGGTGTTCCGCACGCTCTTGTCCTGACTAGAAGTCGCTAGGTATCCTGGGATGACGCGAATGATCCAAGAAATCCTTTGAACTGGTCCCAGCCACGAAAATGGCTTACTACTATCCTCATAAGTCTAGGGGGCATGATTACCCTCATGTCTGGCCCTATGATTTCCCCAGCATTGACCGTAATTGGTCGTGATTTGAGAATCTCGGAAGCTGGCGCATCGCTCGCATTTTCTATATATGTTCTTGCATTTGCATTTGGCCCAATGGTGCTAGCTCCGTGCTCTGAAATCTTTGGTCGAAAGCCTATTTGGGTTGTGGGGACCGCATGGTACTTGATATGGAATACATTCTGCGGATTTGCAAAAACGAAAGAATGGTTGATCATAGGGAGACTTATGTCAGGCGTGGGCGCAAGTGCCGAATATGCGGTATGCACCGCACTGTATTATAACGGCATCGGCCAGTAATGTTGTCACTAGGTTTCTGGAGCTATTGCAGCTGACTGCTGGAGCGCCGAAGAGAGAGGAAAATCCATGGCGATCCGAGGATTCCTTCCGCTGCTGGGTCCAGCTTTGGGACCTATCGTGGGAGGGGTTACAGTTCAGTACTTGAACTGGCGGTGGCTTTTCTGGGTCCTTTCAATATTTGATGCCTTGATTCTTGCAATATTTCTGATGGCGCTACCAGAAACTCACGCGCCGACAATTCTGTCTAGAAAAGCCGCAACATTGCGAAAATCGACAGGAATCCTTTACTATACCGAGGGTAATTTGACTGATCCTACATTTGGCCTTAGGATTCGATCGAGCATGGTCCGGCCACTTCGCATGCTGTTCACTCAGCCGGTGATCCAGATCGCTGCTCTCATTCTGGCGTATCAGTATGGTATATTATATATAATGCTTTCAACGTTTTCTATCCTGTGGACCGATCGATACAAACAATCTCCTTCCGCTAGTGGTTTACATTACCTGGCAATGGTCATTGGCTGCATCATTGCAAACCACTTGGGGGGCTGGACAACCGACCGGATCTGGGCTCGACTTAAGGCGAAAAACGGAGGTCACACTGAACCAGAGTATCGGGTGCCATTGATATTTATGGGTGCGATTCTTATACCCGTTAGTCTTCTATGGTACGGATGTAAGTGCCTCGAAGATCTCGTTCCGTTCCGCCAGCATACTAACAACAGCAGGGGCTGGCGAAAAGCTGCTGCACTGGATAATGACTGACATTGGCATTGCCTTGTTCGGTTTCGGGTACATGATCAGCGGGTCAGCGACGCAAGCTTATGTTGTCGATGCATTTCTAGAATATAATGCCTCTGCCGGTGCCGCGTCGCAGTTGCTACGGAATGTTTTTGCGTTCGCATTCCCTATCTTTGCACCTGCGCTATATAACTCGCTTGGCTACGGCGTCGGGAATACACTGTTGGCTGCTCTTGCAATCGTCTTTGGAATACCAGCTCCGTATATTCTCTGGAGATATGGCAAGCGCCTGCGACAAAGAGGTACATCGTGAAGCAATGATCGATCGAGGGTGGTAGGTTTCAATATACAAGAAGAATTGACACGAAAAGACGCAGCCGTGCAAAGTCAAGCTTTCAGCACACATCCGGAGTATTTTGCTATTACGTCTCAGAGCACTTTGCAAGTATCGAACGGAAAATAGCAGAATGGTCCTATTAAAATTAGTATGAACTTATATTCTCGTGGGACTAGTATGAAACGTACCCATAGGCCCATGGTCGTCGTGATCCACATGGCTCCACAAACCATAGATGCCACCCGATCGGACACCGCCGGGTTGGACTCCTTCCAACTGCCATTGATCTGCACCCGCATAACTATGTCGATTAATTAGATCACGGTGAAGTTTAGTTCTTCTACTGTATAGTTACCTGATAATAAAGCGCCATCGCACTTGCCTGCCTCCTGGGACGAGACAGACCGATCCTCTGACCAGTATGGAGGGGCGCCCAGTAGGACGACCGTGAGATGAGCCGTTGAAGTAAATCATGGGCAGATCTTTGCAATAGGGTAGATCTGTGCGAAGTCTCGGGTCATTGCGCAGCTCTTCGGAGTCATTGATTTTCAGTTTCAAGCGCATGAGATCACCACATGCCTCTTCATAAGCCCCCAGATCCATTTGGTATTCTAAATGATTTGCAAAGTTGTAGTGGACCAAGGCTCTATAATCTAGGAACGCGTAGGTACCCACCCAGACTCTTGTCACCCCTGCCCAATCATCCTGGTAGGATGGCTGTATGGGAAGAAGGTGGGGGACATTGTTCCTGAAGCCAGACGGCATTTGGAGATAGGAGTTGCTGGCTGTATCGAAAATCCGGAGCATGAGGGAGGTGATGGCCTCAAGCGTCTGCCAATTGACCGTGCCACTTCGATCTTTCATGAAAGGACCATATTCAGAATTTGGGCCAGTCACCGACCAATCATAAACAAGTGCTCTTGCGGATGCCTTCGCTTGAAGGGAATCCACCTCTCGTTTAGTGGAGCCGTAGAAAATGTGAAAGCGGCTTGCCCATTCGGGGATGGTAGATCTTCTACCAAGCATTGATCTAGTGATTGGTCGTCCAGTGTCATTCATGAGGTCGATGGGCAGGGACAGGGAGTCAATGTCCCTATGATAATCATGGACTATTTTTTCAGGGTTCGGGGCGACCCGGAAAACCCGGTCGAGAAAATCCAAGTTGAAAGACACGCTAGAAGACGAGTCCGAGGCAGCTGAATATGATGCTGTGTCTAAAACATCCAACAGAGTAGTTATGACGCTCTCGGGATTCACGAGGAGTGCTTCATGGCTACTTTGGCAGACAGCGTTGAATGCACAACATCTTCGACGGAGCTCGCGATACCAATCCCAAGCTCCCTCACGTGGTCGATTTGCGGCGCGTGAAGTGGGTACAAGACGCTCCCATGCATCTTTCGGGTTATCAAATAAGTGCAAGAACGCTGATCGCCAGAGGATTTGATTACTGGGGTGGATAAAGGAGTTGGCTCGTCGGCATGTTCGTCCGAAGTGAACAACGTCGTGAGGACTTAGGAAGGACAGGACAAGCTCCAAGAGCTCTGGTGCCAGCTCAAGAAGCCCCCCTGATGGCATGGAATGATCAATCATGGTATTTTGGAAGATGAGAAAAGTCGGTGTACAGAAAAGCATTGCGATTTAGCTCGTCAACGGAGTTAAGGTTTCCGAGATAGCTCGCTCAGCTGTCGAGATCACGTGCTGCTCCCAGCTTCCAATTTCTTTGAGCCCTCCAGCTGGAGATTACTAGCAACATCCATGGAAGAGAGGCGGGGGKCACAACGTCACCTTCACCAGCATGATAGTTTGCCCAAAGGCATAGCAACAAGGCCTATTACATATTCCGATCTGCTTCGTAGTAACGCATGTTCGGAAAGGTTGTTTGCCCGTCCTGGGTCGGCTGTTGCGACCCCGCGCGAGTAGGTTTCCTGAGGTGGATGTGCCAGGAACAAAACAACAACCGCCAGCATCATGTAATGCCTAATGGATATGATGATGGCTGTTCCGGGAATGCCATCTCTGTTTCCCATGACGATCTGCGCAGCCAAGCTTGCTGCCAGGCACATGGCGGGTGGCTGGCTTTGATGGCGAGTCTAAATGGTAACGAGCAACGTCCGTGGCGTGTGACGTCACGCAGTCAATTACGTTCACCCACGAGTTGCACAACGCAACACAACGCATTTTCAACACATCAATAACCAAGCAACACAGCATTTCATGTGCGCAATCACGAATATTCTCTACTCCCATGCTTGTGCGTCATGGAAAATCTTGACAAACTGACAGCAACTGGCCTACCTGTCTTCGATCTTAACGCAGAAAACCTTGAACGCAAAGACTGGTAACATCCTCTCACCCCATGTCAGACTCCCAGCCTAATTAATACTAGGTCCCAGACACCTCTAGGGCCTCGAGACTCATGGCCAGCGGCCTTGAAGTGCCTCGTAAACTCTTGCCTCCTCCCAATACCGCACTGCGCCGCGATCTTCTGGGGGGATGAACTATCAATAATTCATAATTTGGCATGGGGAAAGGCCAGTGATAACTTGGATGGGCAGGGAAGTGAGGCATACGAAAGCTACTCGGGAGAGGCTCTGAGTTCGTTGAAGGCTGCTGTGCGTGGTAGGACGGTTAAGGTGGGTAAGGAACACGAACAGTTCAATTACACCAAGATATACTCTGACCCTAGCTTAGCATGTCGATTCTTCTTCAAAGACAGTCCAGATTATAGCCCAGATGCTACTATCATTCTGAGTACTTTATTAGACGAAGACGGGACTCGGCAAGGCGTTCTTGCTCAACTTCTGCATAATTCGATAGTTGAGAAATACCTTCCTCTCTCTGGATTAGACGAGCTTGAACGAAGAAACCCAGTTCGTCAGACTAAGCCGAAGGGTGATCAGCAGACTAAGAAGGGAAACACTGATCAAGTCGATTCCAAGCAGACTCAACTCTTCCAAAGATTTGCAGAGCTACTCCCTAACGGGCTGGCGATTCTTGATAGCAATGCTGAAGCTGTTTTCGTGAACGATAACTTCTTTAAACTTACGACGAATCGTGGTTCCAAGGAGTTTCGAGCATGGCCCGAGAGTATCGACCCCAGAGACTATGACCGCGTAATGTCCGATTATCGCAAAGCCTTTTCATCGCGCGAGGAATTACGCGTTGAGTTTAGGTGTGCAAGTGGCTCGGCCGCCGAAGAGGGCGAATGGAGGCTTTTTCTGTTGCGACCGCTTGGAGAGGATAAAGAGTCTGGATTCATCTGTGCTGTGGTAGATATTACCGAGATCAAACACGCCCAGCTCACCCAAGAAAAGGCTGCCACTGAGGCTCAGGAACGTAAGGAACAGCAAGAAAGGTTTATTGATATGGTGAGTCTTCACTTCACACTCAATTGTTTGCTAACCGCTGACCTCGCCGGAGGTGAGCCATGAAATCCGCAATCCGCTTTCTGCCGTCCTTCACCTCGCGGAAGAGATAAAGGAAGTCGCTCGTGAGATAGGGGCCAATTACGAGAATGGCAAGGAGCAGATCGCAGATATATTGGATGCCACTGATACAATATTACTATGCGTGTCCCACCAAAATACTCTGGTGGACGACATACTTTCATTTTCAAAGCTTGACTCGATGATGCTATCCCTCGTTCCGCGAGGTAAGTCTCTAAGCACGAAAATTATACTCGGCAGCAGCCTCTGATTCCAAGATAGAAGTACGGCCGAAGTGGGAGTTTTCGACAGCTCTTAAAGTATTCAATTCAGAGTTCAAGGCAAAAAACATCAAGTTCCGCTATGCCATGGATGTTTCATATGAGAATCAAGAGGTAGATTATGTCTTAGCAGATCTAAATAGGATGAAACAAGGTATTCAGCCCGTCCTAGATATCTGTGATAGAAATTTGACGCGTGTAGTCTTGGTAAACTTGATCACGAACGCCATAAAATTCACGGCCAAGAAGGATGGAGACCGGAGGATCACAGTTTCAATTGGTTGCTCGCAAGAACGCCCAACATCATATCCTCCAAATGTAGTGTTCTTCACCGAAGAGCAAGACATTTTCCACATAGATTCTACGATGACGGCGGAGTGGGGCAATGGACCGATACTTTACCTCATGGTAGCTGTCAAAGATACTGGAATAGGTATCAGTGTTGAAGACCAGGCGAAACTGTTCGAAAGATTTAGGTAAGCAGCACCTTTCATCCACCTCTGCCTTGATGATTTTGTTAATAGCACCAAATTCTAGACAAGCCACGCCGAAGACACAAGAAAAGTATGGCGGATCTGGGCTTGGTCTGTTCATATCCCGTAAACGTACGTCTTCTCTTCCGTGATTCATAAATCACTTTTAACGTTCCTAGTTTGTCAATTGCATGGTGGAGATGTTGGCGTGAGCTCAAAAGAGGGTGAAGGTTCTACCTTCGGTTTCTTCTTTAGAGTCCGCCGCTCTGATGGCTCGAGTGAAGACGGAAGACCACCATTTAGTTCCCGCACCACATCCGATAGTTCCAGCGTTCCTAGGCGGGCTTTGACGCCGAGACCAGGATACAGTCGCTCAAATTCTACGCTCCAAGATATCAAAGAACGACAGGAGCGCCCCAAACCCAGTACACTTTCAAGTCATGCGGGTGTGGATCCAGACGAGAAAAAGGAGAACAATAATGATTCACTGGAAAACCCTCCTACTGAGTACCGAGGAGAGTCGCACCCAGAAGCCAACAAAGACGAGCGATTTCAAGAGACTGAGAGGGCAACAGCTACGATTCGGACGAGAAGACCGTCCGTGGCAAGCGCTATTGAGGGGCATCTTCCCGATCTCAAGTCGGGGGAGACGGACCGCCAAGCAGACGCCGCTGCAGATATATCCAGGGAGCAAAGCGAGGCCCCCTACAAAAAGCGGACTCTACTGTTAGTCGAGGATAATCTCATCAACCAGAAGGTCTTGAGGCGACAGCTTCAATCACGCGGGTTCGAAGTGTTTGTAGCCAACAATGGGCAGGAGGCTATTGACGCCGTAGAACAGCGAGGAAGGGTCAAGGAAGGGGCTGCTGATGACAAGAATTACTTCGATTGTATACTTATGGACCAGGAGATGCCCATCAAGGACGGAAATGCCGCGACAATTGAGATTCGGGAAATTCAAGATCAAGGAAAGGCAGGGAGAAGTCCCATACTTGGAGTATCAGCAAATGTTCGCGAGGCCCAAACAACATCTATGTTGGATGCAGGCATGGATGCAAGTATTAGTAAACCTTTCAAGGTTGATGATCTGGTGAAAAAGATCGATACCATTTTGCCGAACAGGTAGTCTTGCAAATGACTCGGAGGGAGGCCACAGAGACCTTTCGGCCCGGAGCCGAAATATGAGCTAGGCATTGGATAAGTTTGATGTAGCGGAATATCCATTTTAATATACATGTGTACAATATAGAAGGATTTAATTCTACTGATATAGACTGGATTGTTCTATGATGCGAAATACCGTTTCGCTGGGACGATAAGTAAGAAAGAGGGGCACTAGTCGTAGACTGGTACATCCCACTTCACCCCACTTCTGGCTGTATGACAAGCTCTGGAACAGTACTAAAGGCGCTCCAATATCCACTTGACCTTATATCTCTACTTCAAGCCTGTCCAAAATGTCTCTACCCTTTCAAGATAGAGTAGTCCTCATCACAGGAGCCGGAAGCGGCATAGGGTGCGGTAAATCCTCAAAGTCCACTGAAAATCCCAGCCCGTCTTCACACCACAACAGTACCCGTCCATGCTCCCACATAACGTAGCACAAGCTGACACTGCGTCTCCATCACAGCCGCGCTACAGCCGTCAAACTCTCTAGCCTGGGCGCCACACTCGCTCTCTGCGACATAAACTACGACAATCTATCTGACACGGTAAAATCATGCTCAACGAGTACGTCACGCCCATACATGGACGATGTTGACGTCTCTTCAAACCAAGAGGTGGTCAAATTCGTGAAAGAGACGCATGCTAAATTCGGCGCCATCCATCACGTTTTCAACTGCGCGGGCGTCAACCCTACATCCATTCCTCTCGAGGACACGACTGATGAGTACTGGGACAAGCTTGTCAATGTAAACCTGCGCGGCGTTTTCAATGTAACTCGTGCAGCAATTCCTTACCTGCAATCAGGATCCTCATTTGTAAATGTCTCATCCATCTCGGGGATCCGCGGGTCGGCGCAACAGGCTGTGTACTGCACCACCAAATTCGGGCTGATCGGATTCAGTAAGTCTATGGCTTTGGAGCTAGGGCCGAAGGGTATCCGGACGAATGTAATATGCCCGGGGTACATCGACACGCCTACGAATGCAGGAATTGTAAAGGGTGGCGAGGCGGTAGAGAGGATGAGAAATGGAAATGCATTGGGGAGGTTGGGGACACCTGAAGACGTAGCAGATGTAGTGGCATTCCTGTTTGGCGAGGAGAGTCGATATATGTGAGTAATTTTGACCTTCCTTATTTTTGTCAACGTTTTCGTCCGTCATATACGCTGACTTTGGCACACAGGAATGGGAGTGTTGTTGAGATTGATGGGGGCATTAAGATGACCAGTACGACCTCTAAATAAGGGGTAAAGATTTTTCTGAATACCTAGACATAGAGATGATTTGAGAAGACAGTCCCGTTGTGTTTTGTGTCTAAACCTCTCAGTTTAATATCCATATGATTATCTACACCATGAGTAAGGTCACGTGTATTAGACCTAACAACGCCCGCATCAAGCATACTAGTTAGGGGAAGTTTTAGTTGTATTCTGCGATTAAAACGAAACACCATAGACAAAGTCGTTATGGAGGATCGAATCCATCATGCGGCACGGTCATACGTCATCACGCATGCAAAACCAACACCAACAGGGATCCTGTCGTTGTTGTGCCGCTATGTACCAGGCAGCATCTGCGCTAATTACGATCTGTGCTTTCATACAGCTAGTTTTTGAGTCTTATAAATGGGCACTGTCTCAGGTCTACAAATTCCTCCAGCCCACCCTCTCTTTCGCTCCTAAATTTCTACTTCTCAGTTTTCGAACGGAAGATTGTCCTAGAAATTAGAGAGAACGCTTTTAAGGAAAATTTAACAATGACAACGGAAGTTCCTCAAGACCATATCCCTCCACTTCCATACAAACGCCTCGACATCCTTGAGGCGGATGCACAAACGTTGGCGGTGTTCATAGACAGCTATGTTCAGCAATTCGCTCTTCTAGGCCGAGTCAGTGTTGCGCACCGTCTACTCTCTAAGTTGCACAAACATGACAGTAGCCATCGCCTAGTCACCATATTATCACCCCTCCAGCAACTCTGGGACTTGATTGACGACTGGCCCGCTGGTGAGAAAGAGGTGGTGCACAATCAAATTGAGTCGGGGCGGAAGAAGCAGAGACAGGAATTTGAAGAGAGCGGCGAGCGCGCGGGGAAGCAGATCAAATTGGATATTGAAGATGGCCCAATTACCAGGGAAGATGTACATCGTCATATTCACGAAGATGCGCAGGATTATGCGGTGCACTGGTGGTGGCCTGGTAAACCTGCTGGAGACCATACAGATGAGCAGCGCGAGCAACATAGACGGGGCCCACACCAGCCGGGGCAGCTCTCATCGCCGGCCGAAAAGCGGGAGTTTATAAAGAAATTACTGAAAAGTGTCGATGAGCCAATGCCCGAAGACTTCATATTCCGCGTGACCGGTCCCGCTCCTGTAGATAAGGCCTCTGGTCTGGTAAATGCTTTGGACCTGAGATTGAGTTTAGAAGAGGAAGATAGCGAGGAATCAGGACATGATGAAGATTTGCCAACTGCAGAGGACATTCTGAAGGAAATATCCAAGGGCTTAGACACCAGGCGAGCAGTTGAAGAGCTCGGACAATCCCGGCGTGCGTGGAAGATACTCAAAGAAGGAGCACTTGCAAAAGTCCTGAATGTTGATGCAGAAAAGCTATCCGAATTCGCGAAGGAAGTAGAGTCAGCACTGGAAGAACGCATAACCAATGGCCAAATATCGCCCACCGATCTCCCTATAAGAGAGGTCCTAGACATCATAGACAGGAACAGCACGAGAGGCAAAATGGCTCTAGAATCATACACAGACATGAACGCAAAGCCTCCAGAAACAATCAAACGCGACCCAGCCACCGAAGCCGAAATCGAAGAAACCGAGAACCGATTAGGAATCCAGCTGCCGGAGGACTACAAGGAGTTCATGCTACTCACAAACGGCCTCGGCCCCGCATATACAGGCATCTTGTTCGATGCGCCTCTACACCCCATCGAGGATCTACGCTGGTTCCGCGATGACGAGGATTATTTCTACGACCTTCAACTCAACGTGCCAGCCGAGCTCATGTGGATCGGACGAGGAAACGAATACCCATTCTGGGTGCAAGTGGGCAAAGCCATAGAAATCGGCGCTCGAGAAATCGACAACACTTGGCTCCTACCACCCACCAAAGCCGCAGAAATACGAAAGCGCGTTTCCGACGTCCTCACTTCCAATGACTACACTGAAGAGGAGAAGAAGAACCTCCGAGCTGCTGTAGAAGGATTTGCGGGTAGTTTCGAGAAGTTTGAGGAGATTGGGTGGATTTGTATGACTTGGGCATCTGGAGGAGCTGTCACGATGCGTCCGTTCCCGTGCTTTAAGGATTATTTGTTGAGGACGGCTAGGGAGGGTGGGAAGGAGGAGGGCGGCGGCGAGTTTCTAAAGCGGATGCGTGCGTTCTTTGCGTACTCGTTGAGAAAAGAATAGGGCGTTAGGTCTTGCTTGCTACTCCAGGTACAAAGAACATTCTACTCAGAAAGAGCAATTGTAACGGCCCTCCGTGTGCATGATGTTCCGTAGTAGAACCCCATCTGAAAAATCAGAGTCTAAAAAAAAATTAGCAATGGCCCAATACTACAGCACCCGTTCAGTTACCTTTGAATACCACTTTCCCATCTCACTCTCATACAGAAACCAGAATCGCACACCAAACCTACAACCCCACCCAGAACCCCCCATCACAAAAGCAGCACACACAACAAACACCTCTAGAACTAAATCCTATGCGAATCTCTGTGCGAGCTGATGAACGCTCAGCTTGTGCAGAACCCAGCACCCATTCTAAGCTTTTAATAAGCTACGAGGCTGAAAGACGTGAGCTGAACCCGCTCCAGCCATGTTCATGTGCACTTCCATAACGAGCGATAGCCAAGCCATCAATACTGCAGGGCAGTCTGTATACGGCAATGCAAAGCGCGCCGCGGAGTTGGAAACGGTGGAGGCTGTGCCTATGATGTTTTTTGCTCGTGGACCTAGAACCTTCTATCTGGGATCCCGATGTACAGCTCCAAATCTCTTATTGGTTCGTATCTATTCGACGTTCATGCTATGGTATCATCCTGCAGCTCCGCCTGTCTACCTACCATTCTTCAGACGCCGTGTTTCTGCCCTATTGTAATAACGCCTTCCGAATGAGAACCCAATGCTCGCTCAAAAAGAAAACAAATGATTGTTTTACAAACTCCATCCATGTATGCACCAAGCAAGAGGCAAAAATGAAAATCATCCGGGGGTGCCAGGTCTGAGGCAATTCAGCAGAACCTTGACTAGGACGGATCGATCAACGGGCTTTGAAACGTATGCCGACATTCCATTGGCAATGTATGACTCCGCTTGTCCTTTCAACGCATTTGCAGTCATTGCCACGATAGGGGCCCGGATGCCAGCGTCGCGAAGCTCTTGGGTAGCGGAAACTCCGTCTAGCATCGGCATATTAATATCCATGAGAATGATCTCATACGATGTTGGGTGCTTGGTCGCCAGAGCCACAGCCTCCTTCCCATCAGTCGCTACATCAACGTTCTCAAAACCGAGCCCTTTTAGCATCTTAAGCATGACCCTTTGGTTGATTGGGTTATCTTCTGCCAAAAGCAATCTCTTGTGTGCTGCAGCCGCCTTGAGATCATCAAATGGCATGATTGGGGTTTGTATAGCCAGAATTCTTTCCTGTATAGCATCCATTCGCTTTAGTCCTTTGACTTTTTTAAGCTTCGCTGTGAACCAAAAGACACTTCCACGGCCTTCTGGGTTTGGGTGAAAGCCAATATTGCCATCCATCAGCTCTGCCAAGCTCTTGCAAATAGATAAGCCTAAGCCGGTACCCTTATATCGCTTTGTAGATGAGTTGTCGAATTGTGTGAAAGGGGTGAACAAGACACCGGACACTGTAGGAGGAACGCCAATGCCCGTATCTACAACTTCTGTAAGGATGGTGTATGATTCAACATCTTCATCCCGTAAAGTTGCATTTACGCGTACGTAACCATCCTCGGTGAATTTTGTCGCGTTCGACAGTAGGTTTTGGACAATTTGACGATATCGGAGGCTGTCTCCTTGTGCAGCTTTTGGGAGCTTGGGATCAAGAGTTTCTTCTAGCTTGACCCCGGGGCTGCAACAGGTCTGGTAGGTCCTGAATACAGATTGGATAATCTCCGGGACATTGATGATGTCCTTGCTAATGGAAAAGGAGCCGGAGGCGAGCTTTGAGTAGTCTAATATGTCATTAATTACTTGCAATAGAATGTCCCCCGACTCCTCGATGACTTTAGCGAGCTCGAGCTGTTCTTGGTTCAGTTCTGTGTCGAGGAGAAGCGTTAGGGCTGAAAGCATTCCTGTCGAATGTCAGATTGATTTTTGCCTGGAAGAAGGCTGTATGCGTTACCATGCATTGGGGTGCGAATCTCATGGCTCATATTTGCCAGAAACTCCGACTTTAGCTTGGATGCCTCCTCGTACGCAGCAATCATGGATTGCTCGGCCTTTCGCTTATCGCTTAAGTCTCGAGTGACTTTGGAGAACCCAAGGAGTGTATCCCCCCTATACACGGGAGTGATGACAACGTTGGCCCAAAACTTCGAACCATCCTTCCGATACCGCCACCCTTCATCCTCGACCCGGCCATCCCGCAACGCATCGGCTAGCTCACGGCCTGGCTTGTCATCATCACGATCTTTTTGGCCATAGAAGTTCGAGAAGTGCTTGCCGACGATTTCCTCGCGCTTGTAGCCCTTGAAAGCTTGAGCTCCAGCATTCCAGGTAGCTACATTGCCTTGTGGATCCAGCATGAAGATGGCGTAATCCTTGACTGTTTCAACCAGAATCCGGAAGGTTTCGTTGGTGTACATTCGCTCCTCGAGCTCCAGTTGCTTCCGATGCTCCTCGGTGGCATCTTTGAGCTCCATTTGCAGGTATCGTAAGTTACCATGGTGGAAGATTGGGTTCACTCCTACGCTCCAGACTGTGCCATCGGCCCGTATATCTTGAAGCTGATGTGATCTCTTGGATTCTCGGGCACCCCGGATGACCTTATGGGCGAGATCAAGGGGAGGAATGGTCAGCTCGCGGCTGAGGAAGTGGTCAATGAGCAGGCCCAGGACCTGATCCGGAGGCAAGTCCCGAGCGAGATGAAGGTAGCTGTCAGAGATTTGGAGGATACGGAGGGAAGGATCCAAGATAAGGGTGGGGACTGGGGTATAGCGGAAGAAACCAAGGGCGGAATCGTCCTCACTGGCCTGCGGGAGATCGTCCTGAGCAGCGGACGAAGGAAAGTGAGCGGAAGGGACAGTGGAGGAGGGAGTGGTTGTTGAGTGCGAGTCCGACAGATCGGTCATGGCGCCGGATTGGAGCCGCTGGGATGGCAATGGCAGCCTAAGCGTCCTGGGACGTTTAAGAGGACGGTGGGAGGGGGAGAAATCGTATGATTTTTGCAGCTCGCAGGCAGGAGCCCGGGGGCCAGCTTTTGTGTGGCCTCCAGCAGGCGTAACAGGGCAGGCCATTTGCAGAGGACCGCAGTGCAGGGAAATTTGTGTTGCCGCCTCCGCCCAGTAGGTCGTGCCCACTCTCCTCCACCCTCCCACCTCCTTAGCCAGAACCCCCCAGACCAGGCCGAGTCGGCGTCCCGCACGCCGCAACAAAACAGCCGATAAACTTGGACACTCGACACTGGCCACTGGTCAGTTGGGCACTACCCTGGTGGGACCCCCTCGAAAACCCCCTCGCCTCGGTCAGTTCCGTGCCGCAAGGGGGCTCGTGCTTGCCCATTTCTTCCCCGGCCCTGATCCTACTCTGCGCTGACATAATAATCCACACATGGGAAAACTATACTCCAACGTCATGTCTGCTGATCCACTCCATCTTCATGGAATTCCACAATTATCATCTTGTCTTGTCAAGACGGAAGAATTTCCTTTCCGCCATATTGATCGTGTATATTGGCAAAGAATCAGCATTGCGGCTTTTGACCAATAGGATCAGACTTGAACTGGACTCATTTGTACAGTACACACACGTGTGTGTGAATTCACGACTTGTAGACAGCACCAGGAAAGTCAGACAATGGGGCATTATCAACTTATCTCTAGGGAGCACCTTGAAATAGAAAGATTTCACCGCTATCAATCTCGTTTCTAACATCTCAAGTTGGCTTGGTCAAAGACTGTCGCTTCCATATTTATACCCACTCTTCCCTTCCTTCTCTGCTTCCTCCCTCCCTTCATCCACCTCACAAACCCCCCACCCCCCTACCTCATTCAACCTGGCCCAATTCACTTTAACATCTCCAACCCACAGATTGTGAAAAGGCGGGGTTGCTACTACTCTTACCCTGTCACATTAGCAACAGCATTATTTGTGTCCTGGGTTATGATCACGCACTCACTGCGACACATTGGAAAGAGCCACCGACTTTTAACATTGTCTCCTTGAAGAAGCCTCTTTTTCCCTTTAGGCGACACTCATATTCGCAAGCTAGCTCTGGATTCGCTATTTCATGCACACAACGCCGCCATGGTTAAGCGACGCCACTGCAGTCCCTGTCCGGAGGATATAGAGAGATCAGCACCAGCACACAAGACTACCATGACAAGAGCGAACACTGAGCCAGCTTCTTTCAGCCAATCTGACGTGACACAGGTTGAAACATCCTCGTTCGAAAATCCTCGGTCAACGACCAGTCCTTCGGCTCAACCACAAAAAACAGATACAAGTCCGCAGTCCCCTCCCATCAGCGCAATAGAATCTACTAAACATATTCACAATTTAACCTCTAATTCCGGCAGTGTAGATGCCGATAACGCTGAGGAGTCACCCAATGACGGAGGAACAGGTGTGGCCACACCAGCCGCTTTTGACAATGCTGATGGTTTCTTAACTCCGGCATCTCGAGAAACAAGTTACGATGGCACTGTGGTACGTATTTTGTTCTGAGATATCGTTTTCTAGCTGAAGTTCTCTCAGATTTTACCCGACATCGCCACTAGAGTTCAGAAGGACTTGGTCAACCCAACCACCTCCACTTCTGCTGCGGACAAGTTCCCGATCTTCCGGGATGGCGACGTACAAATCAACTCTGAATTAGGACACTCGCCTATGGCATTTAGTTTGCACCGTGTGGTTCTCGCGCGCCAGTCACGTTGGTTCTCGGATTGTTTCCGAGAGCACGACCCTGATATCACTCAGTCCCCCAACTATTCTTTTGCTATCGAAGAGACCGGAGGCAAGGTACGGCTTGTGAGACTGCCTTCTCGAGATGGTCCCAGACTTCTTCCCACCGGCCAGATGAAGACGACTCCGGAAGTGGAAATTGAGGCTGAGGAACCCCGTTTCGATGGACATCCTACGTGCCCGGCGCCAGAATCCGGGGTATCACACTCTAGAAGCAGTACTAAGAACGATGCAATCCTTCAGGCTTATCGTCAGATCCTTGGCACATTCTACAACATTCCTCCAGACATCTCGACTAGTAACATCAATCTTGCACTCTTGCAAGCTGAACAGCTCGTAGTTGTTGCGACTGACTTGGGATGTTTACAACTCATTCGACCACACATCGGCAATATTTATGCACAAGAACCCAAAAAGTTATTTGCTACAATAAGAAAGGACCCTATCCGCTGGCTATTACTTGCGATTTCCCTGGAAAATATCTCGATCTACAAGGAATCTCTGATCCACATCATCGGCTCCCACCCAAATTCGAAATTGAAATCTAAGCTTGGTTTACTCCCAAAACAATTGTATGCATACATCGTCCAGAGATCCCAGGAACTCGACAGTCTCTGTACAGAGGTAGAGCGGGATATTCTTATGACTACCATCGAGGTTGGCAGCGGGCCTGTATCCGCACAGCATGGAAGCCAGTTGGAGACATGGACTATTGTGCAGCTTTTCAGGGACGAAATTGCACGTGCATTGCACTCTATGACTGAGAAAGATAAATCACTTAAGCGTGGAACGTTGTATAGGAGAATTTATCGGGGTGGTTGCGAGTATATGGAATACGAGGAGACGCGAAAACGGTGTCAATTCATCATGCAATCGACATGGGATGATCTAGGGGACGATCTCAAGGTATTGAAGCAATATGCAGCCGAAACTGTCAAGCATTTGGCAAAGAACAACCTCATGATTAATCCGGAAGAATTCGACATCGGGTATTTGACCTGCGTGGATATTCTAGCGGAGGATATTCCTTGGATCCAGAGCTCTTGACAGGCTGGTAGGCTGGGTGTGGCCAGTCGTTGTATCCCTTCCTCTTTGAGATTCATGGGGCAGGCACCAGCGCATTGAGTGGAAGATAACGAGAGGTCTTGATTTGCAGCATTCAACATTCTGAGACATTTTTGGACGTCTACTTGATAGAGTCCCCCTTACGTGCTTACTTCTGCAACAATACTCTTTGAAATGGGGAGAATTGACATATAAAGGGGGACTCTAATGCTTGAAGTAATATATAATATTGGTATCAATCTAAACCGACTAGAGAAAAGGCCTATCGACGTGAAGTAGACCCGAAACCGGTGCTTTCGTGCCTTGTCGAGGAGTAGCTCGATCCTCCCGAAGAAGACCTAGAACTACCTTCTCCGTTGTTCCAGCTGCTGCTACCGCTTCGGCCGCCCCAGCCAGAACCAGTCTGTCTACTGCTGTTTCCGGCGCGTCCAGCGGCATAGCCCGCAGCAGCTCCACCAAGCGCTCCTGACCAGAAACCGGGCCTCCAACCCTCAGTCGATCCGTAGTCGTAGTTCCGCTTGGGGTTCTGACGCGGTGGCTGATAATCGTACGGTGGTGGAGGGTCATCATTATCTCCACCACCCCATCCTCCCCATCCACCACCGCCACCTCCACCTCCACCTCCACCCCATCCAGGACGGAAATTAGCCCCTTGAACAGCGCGTCTAGCCCTTGACCAAAGACCAAAAGCTGAGAAGACAATCCAAAGCGCCACACCAATCCAGATCAACCAGAATATAGTAAGACCGACTTTGCCAGGCTTAGGGTATTCTTCATCATCACCACTTCCCGGCCACGGCCTCCTGTTGCCATACTTCTTCTCCCCCTTCTCCGTCAACAGCAATCGATATTCTACACCACAGCTGCCTTTCAGGATATATGGATCGTCGGCGTAATCGTATCCTTCGCAGATGACGTCCGTAGCACCGAGCTTGAATTCTTCGGGTAGAGATGCGGTACATGTCCATTGAATATCTTCTTCGTTATAATCGTAGCCCGAGTTCTTACAGCGCATTATATCGACATCGTAGAGACCTTTGGCGGATCCACCGATACATTTCAGCTGGAAGGGTTGTTAGTTGGCTGAAGATTGGGAAGACGGGTAATAATGCAGCAGGTGAATTTTCATGGCTTACCTGAGGGACGGCAGGAACACGTCTGTGACTAGTTTGTTGGCCTTTGCGAAGCGTGAGGCTTTGGACATTTGAAAGTTTTACTTTGTCGGATCGCAGAGCTTCTGCGCCACCGACCAGTGCGGATGAGCCCAGTAAGGCTGGGTAGAGGAGTTTGAGGTAATGCATGCTGTGTGTCGCAGGCAGATATTAGGAACGAGAGGATTATTTAGCTGTCGGAATATGCATGTGAACCCATGAGTGGCGACAATGTGAAAGGACACGGTAGACTGAGCTATGGTTCAAGGCATCAAACTTTGTGAAGTGTCGAGAGCGCTTGGCGTTCGTCATGCGCCCTCCCGCGTGCGATGGGAGGCAGGGGAGACAGGGGTCCACCCCTAGCGCGGTTTTCATAACACGAGGTCTGAACTTCAGATATTCGCTGGGTAGGCTGCGACTCTTGTAATTTCCAACAATGAAGCAACGAATAACCTATCTGGTCAGAAATCCAGATGATTTCGACCCAGAGCAGATACATGTGAAGGATGGCTCCTTCACTGTTAGCTCAATCAAGGCTGCAAAGGAACATCGCTTAACATTTGGGTTGAGCGAGCTACCTCGCGAGGTATGGAATTCGAGATTGGAGAATAACATTTCATATTCACTGACCTTGTATAGCTTTCGAAAGCGTTCGAGCAATGGCATGAGTTACATATCCGCTGGGCCTCCGAACATCCATATAGTGGCCCAACACCCTTCCTCTCACGTGTTTCACCTGGTTTACATGCCTTCTTTACTCCGCAAAAGGATAAATCAGAGTTGGTTTCCTTATCCTGGGTTGTAGTGATCTGATCTAACGATTCATAATAGTGAAAACTTATGTCCTCTTATAAAAGAAGTATTCGGTGAAAACATTCAATGTGGCAATGCAAAGGAAGCATTCACACAACTACCCATACTCTCTGAACGCTTCTCCATGTCATCGTCTTCCCAATTCTACTCCTACATTCCTTCCCTGAATGGATTGATCAAGTACATTCAACAAAATCTATGTTCATCTTCCGCCTGCCGGGATGCAGCATCATCCCTCATTTCTGCATCCTACGTAGATATTGATTACGATACGATTTCACACGCTGTCGTTCTCAATGCGTTCTGGGACGAAGCCCCATCTACACAGACTTGGAGCGAAACCATTTCACTTCCCAGCAAGGAAGAAACTATTGAAATAGGTGTATTGACTAGGGAGCGCATCCCGGACCCAGAAGATGTCGCCTTCGCAGGATTCCTTACGGTTCTTGGGCAAGATCAAGACCCAAGTATGTATCCTCTCAGACGTTGTCCCAATATCAATCTAACCAGTGTTGTGTAGAACCCACACGTTTCCAGGCCCCAGCACGGCACTACCCCCTCTCAGATCAACCAGCTCAAACCTTCAGGACACGCTTCTCAGTCCCAACAGGCCTGCACCCCCAAATAATCCTCACTTTCCCAGCGTCCTCAATTCAGAAGCGCCCCGAAAGAACCTGCAAACTGCACGCTCACTTGACTCTACCATCCTACGTCTTCATCGACAAGTACCAATTCAGCGACTCCCTTTTCCTCGAATCCAACAATCTTAAGACTTTACGCTCCATATCTGGCGCCACAGATCTCGAGGCTCCAGACTGGGTAGTCCCTCAATGGGGGAGCGCCGCATTATTCGAGCTTGCGACCCCAAGGTCTCAAACTAATGAGGCTACGCAGCAGCTGCAAGGAGACTGGAACGTCACGATCCCAGTGCATCTACGTTACCTTCCTGCTTCTAATGCCTCTCATACCCCGGTTCCTGTTCCCTGGCCTGTTGTCTTCTGGGCCTGTAGGGCGGAGGAGGGAACGAAGATGTCAGTGAATCCGTTCGATAGACTCCATCTTGGCTACGAAGCGTTATTTGGACCAAAGACGCGCTTCATGCACGTCGAGCCTGAAAGGGGCGGCAATGGAACGGGCGAGCTGGTGGAATGGGTTAATATTCCTGTGTTAGATCTTAGAGAGACTGACTGGGTAGAACCGGTCACCGTGGGAGCTGTGTTGCTAGCCTTCCTGGGATTGTGCTGGGCGCTGTTCTCACGCAGTGGGAAATCATTAGCTTCTAAACAAACTGGAAAGATTGTCGCAAAGAACGAGGGGAAGAAGAAGCAGTAAGATTGGATGGTATAGATAGACATTTTGATTGTCCTAGTAGATGATTATTCTATCCTCCTCTGACTTTAAGTCATATTTTCGGACGCTACACTCTCAGAGTGGAGCTCCTGGGTATCTAATTATTTCCTTTTGGAAATCATTGCATGACTGCTCAATGTAGTACGATGACTAGGGATCGTGCGCCTCTTATGTAGGCACGTATTGCCCTAAGATATTCGCAAGGGGGTCGGTGTATACGACACCTAAAAGCTTTCTCCACATTTTACTTATTAATTAGACTACCATGACTGGATCAACGGGCGCCGCAGTCTGCAGGACCGGCAGTGGATTGTCCGGGAAGATGGGGTGGAGTGCGTAAATGGGGCTTAGGCTTTCCTCTCCGTCGAATAACATGAGATTCTGGATTGGCTGCTCTCGCTTCCCTAATACGTTTATGACATCCTGTGCCAATTGACCGCCGAGAAACGCAGTGACAGGAGCTAGCTCACTTCCTAGGTTCTGTAGGAAGCTACGCAAGAATTCCGACCGTAAAGTCTCTGGGGGTAGCTGGAGCTCGGCATGCTTTTCGGTAGCAAGAGTGGTGAAAAGCTGCAAATCAGCGTGGGAATGCGAAGGCAAGATTCCATGCTGGTTTCTCTGGTAGTCCCATAGTGCGCGAAGGCAGGTGAGAAGAGGGTGTACTTTGCGTAATTTACGGATGTTGTTTGCCATATCGGGCGGTAGGGGACAAGTATTGACCAGGAGCAACGGAGTGTAAAGTTCGCGTTTCGTCACCATTTCGATGACTTTACCACTTTCCCTTTTCTCAGTCGTAGCAATGACCGATCGTGTTGCAGATTCAGCCGCAATGCGCGTTGGCCGGTTCGACTTCTCCCGCTCAACCACGAAGTCATGGCTGCCCAAGTCAGCAAATATGAATCCATAAAATCCATGTGCCCCGCCCGCATAAAATGGACGTTGTGCAAGACGTGCTCCAGAATCTAGACTGCTCAGAGAGAGGAAGTCGAGGTCGGTGGCTATGATGACGTCGTATGCGGCGTAGAAGTTCACATCCTGTTCGTTCCTGATATCTTTTGTGATGACGTTGACTTGGACGCGAGGATTCAGCTTGCGGAGCTGCGGAGCTGCGGCTTCAGCACGCTATACCATGTTAGAGAAGATATGTAGAGCTGTCACTGTGAAGACTGACGTTTTTTCCGACGTCCTCGTCCGAGATGAAGAATTGTGCTCCCAAATCTTCCTCGGTGACAACCTCGTGATCTGCAAGAGTTATTGAGCCAATGCCAGCAAGTACCAGGTTCTTTGCGACCTCATTGGCAAGTGCTTTAATCGATACGAGAAGAATGTTGGCGGTCCGGATTCTGGTGCTGGGTTAGAAGTTGTGGACAGACCTAAGCTTGGTGGGAGAGCTGACTTCTCTTGTGCCTGGACACCCCAAAGGCGAATCTGGCGATCGTACAAAGCGATTTCGTCTGTTTGTCAAGCTTGAGCTTAGTTTTGTCTCTCACGGTGCTAAATAGGTCTTACCAGCTGAGATGGTGTCAGCTTGAGCGATTGCTGCCACAGTCTGGCCTGCGGCATCCTGTGCCGGGAAGGTGCCATTGGCAGTTTCCGCAGCTGGAACGGCTGCGGCAGAGGGCTTTTCAAGTCCTTCAGTCATGGTGTGATATGTACTGTGTGCGTTTGAAGGTGGGAGATGGCAGAGTACGGGAGTGAATTGAGGCGAAACAAAAGCTCGGTCGGTCCCTGGCTTGAGCCTCACCTCGACCTTTACCTCATGGCTCCAAGCTAACCACGCTAACTAACTAAACGCGGCCCGTGCGCGTTGCTGTCAAGCCACGCGGGGGTGGCGTGGGTGGCTTATCACTGATTGCACTGCTCCTGCCCCCCGGCCTACTCTCACGACCCTCTAGCTTGGCCAACTCTGCCTCAGGAACAACAGAACCTACACCTCTGCCGCCCACGCATACAAAGAACCGGGACGTGGTATTTGCTGCTTTTGAAGCGTGTAAATTACATTGGGCGGTGCTTGCGTGCTCACCCAACCACACAGACAGCCAGCTGTAAGGCCACAGTGGGCCCATGGGAGCCAACCTCAACGTCATCCATGCCGAGACCGCCAGCATCGCCGTCACCTCCACCTTCCGCCTTCCCATTCATGTCCGGCAACTTTGACTTCCCCAATGCCTCCACGTCTCCGCCACCGCTGTCACTAGGAAGTACAGTGTTTGATCAACTGGGCCAATTCTTAGCCTTGGGGGACCAGGAACAGCAGGACCAAACGCGCAGTGGGACCGAGACTGAAGACGTCCCGAGGCCCCCTCGACGACGGCGACGAGCAGAGCAGGCCCCACCGCGTCGCATATTGCATCGACACATGGAGGTCCCGAGGGAAGCTCAAGAGACCGATCCATTACTAAGGAGGCCGCCACCGCCATCGTCATCCTCTACCGTGAATCGCCCTAGAGCAACTCCAAGTGAACGCTACCTTCGCCGCTCCAACACAAGGTTAAGAGAGCAGCCGCCCATGAACATGGATTCCGCAGCAGAGATACTGGACTCCCTGCATGATGTCCCTTTTAACTCTTTCAACGGTACTGGTCCTAGCGTGCGCCCGCGGAGCCCGACAAGCGAGCTTGATGGCCCGCGTAGACAGAGCAAGAGGAGGAAGCTCGACCAAGACCCAAGTAAGCCGCCGCCATATGATGGATTCAAGTATGGGTACAAAGGCCAAGTTGTTCCCGGAAGGCTCAGGATGCAAATTGTAAGCTGCGACGGAGGCGAGTATGAGAAGTACAACCCTAGCGGACTGTACCCTGTTCAGAACGTCCTCAAGAACGACAAAAGTGTTTATTGCAGTGAGAGGTCGCGATGCAACCTGCTATTGAAGCATATTGGAGAGGCCCCGTTTGCATTGGAGAAGGTGGTCATTCGAGCTCCAGATCGTGGATTCACCGCCCCGTAAGTTCGCTACGTGTTACTCGTATTTCCCTGACCTGTGTCAGTGTGCAAGAAGGTTTGGTGTTTGTTGCAATGTCTTCTGAAAATCTTGTCTCGAAGACTTCTCATTATAATCTTGAGTACGGATCACCGTCTCCACGTATCTCTCCAGCTCCGAGTTCTCATGGCGACCAACACCTATCCCTACGGGAAGCTGTAGACGATCCATATATATGGGAGAGCTCACGTCAAGGGGCGCGGGATACGATACGGGATACGATGGAGGAGCGGATTGAGCGGTTGAGACTACGCACCCGTCGACTGCAAACTGAATCATCCAGCCGATCCGTTCGAGAACGTCGACGGCTAGAACGAAGCGCTTCCGGCTATGAAGACGACGGTACTGGCGAAAATTGTGATTACCCCAACACAGAATCCTATGCAGCAGCAGCAGCAGGAGTGTCAGCCCCTACGCCCCCGCCCTTTACGATTGAGGCAGTGAGCGAAGATGAGTCTGATGAAAACGAAGAAATGCCCAGCGCTGCCATAATGGCTGATCGCCTTCGTCGTGAGAGTCGTTGGCGCCCAGACAGTGATGATGAGTCTGACGACCTACTACATCGCTTTCCACCCCCACGCCGAGCGTACGCCCTGGAATCGCTCGACAATTTCGGCGAGCGTCGTTGGAGGAACGAGCGTTATCTTGACCCCATCCGGGCGACACGGCTTCGGGTACCAAGCCGAATCGAACCCAAAGACTCTCAAAGTGAGGCAGACGAACTAATTGCCCCCCCTGCTAAGTTCTTCATTGCCAAACATAAGAGCAAGATCACTATCAAATTTCACCCTGCTGTGTAAGTTCACATCTACATCACCTTGCAGGTGCCAGCGTGTCTTCGTCCTCGTTTGGGTCACTTTATTGACTTGTCAAAGGTCCGGGAAGTACATTCTCCTGAAGCTGTGGAGCCCGACCCATGATGGCAACATAGACATCGAGAGCGTCCAATTCTATGGGTACTCCGGTCCACGCTACTTTCCGGCCATGCAGCCCCGTTAGACGATCCGACCCGGCACTGTAGCCGAGTCCCTGACCCCTCAAACTGCAGCTTTACGAACAGCTCTTGCATATTTACGACAGATTCTATCACCACTCTAATGAAACGTCGGGGTTTACTCGGCCTCCACGCCCAAAAGAAACATCTGGATTAGTTCCAGCTAGGTATCTCCTGATCATTCGGACTGCATAGTCTATCCGTATCATTGATACTGGACTTGATATTATTCTGTCCTGAGGTTCTCTTGAGTGCTTGGATGATCATTTCATGTCTAAAGATACCCCAGTATTGAATACCACAGTTGGGCGGCGCTTCCCGCCACTATCTAGGCAGAAATACACTACGAATTGGGCGGACGCGCGATCCGATCCAGTCACGTCTCATCAATCTAGAGTTATGATCATAGCATTTGACAACACAGTGAAAAGGTAACACCAGGGACCCATGCCTTTCTTGCCCAGCGTGTCCCAGGTGTAGTATCCCTGCCCAGCTTACTACCTAATCTTCTCTCCTGCATAAATCGACTAACACAGTCTACACAACCTGTACCCTCCATTTTCCACCATACAAAATCGTGGCTGGATACGAATACTTATTTTAAGCGCAAAGCCGAGACATAAGTGACCCACCAGCTAGCGCTCGTTTTATGACATGTGCACCATCCAACCACCCATATACTGACCAACCGCAATCATGACAAAGTATGTTCCATGCTGTGTGACTCATTTGTCTAAGAAACGATATGCTGAACCAGAGATTGAAGACTTTTAGCGGCACGGGCACGCACATATGGCATGATGTGCGGGATTTTACTGTTTGATATATACAATACAAGTAAACAGAAAGATACATGAAAAGCATGCGGGGAGCATGGTCGATATGTAGTCGTGAATGTATGAGTAGGGATGAAGCACGTATGATCTCCACGAATACCGCATGGAAGCCGTTTGCAGGCGGAAGCGATGCGGGTCGCACAGTGGCAAGGACAAGGACGATCGCAGGATAAGTGCATTGCATGGTATGGCGAGTCGAGGCTAGTCTAACGCTCCGTAGTAGGACAGGATGGCTTGCATTTGATTATTTTTTGTTATGTTGTGTGTGGGTGGTGGACGTTAATGCTTGGTTCGATGTGTTTTGTGTGGGTTACAGGGATGTTTTTGGGGGTGGTGTAATAGTGGTGGGCGCTAAGGGATGCGGTGTTGTGCATGGCTTGCATGTACATACATGTGTCGGCGAAGCCCAGGCGGGGGAGAAAAGACGAGATGAGAAAGTGACGGTTTTTTAGGATGTGACGAGGCTGGCTGCGTTTGTTTTTGAACGCTCGGGACAACTCGAAATGGTATTTGGATTTCTTTGTGGGTTCTTCTATGTCATGCTACTGGTTTGTGGAGTTGCTAGATAGATTAAATGCATATACATACATACACACAAATCCTCATGACACCTTGTGTACTTTTTTTAATTCGTGACAGGCATGTTTATTACTTCTTCATTGACCTTCTTATTTCAAACCTGCTTGAGTTGCATAGCAGCAAACTGCATTTCCAGGTTTCTACAGCTTCGTGGTGAGGATCGAGCCGTCCTTTGATTCCAATCGCATCGCATTGCGGCAGCTTCCCGCGTTATGCAGCAAGCGGTCGGGCTGCAAGATACGACTAGGTGAGCAGCATCCTATTGTAGAAATCGGCGCGAGATGCGGACGTAACGATGCTTGCCAGGGTTTCTGTCTGATGTTGCAACCGATCGAACTCGAGAGATCTCTTTGCTCCGACCTGGATTCTGCAGATCGCTTCCATGCAAATGCAGATGATGTAGGATCGACACGCGGTCAGAGATCCCCGGGTAGTCTTATCCAGGACTCACCGATCAGCCGTGCAGCTGATCGTTGAGTCGGGCAGTGTGCAGTGAATGTTTCTGGGTCTGTGGGACGCGCTTGTCTCTGTAGCATTCTGGGCCTGCGATTGCGCAAAACTGCTACCGTTGGGTGCGAGTTCAGATAAGAGTAACGGATGCTGTAAGGAGAGTTTACCAACGTCATATGCAGTGTTGGTTGAACACCCTGGCTCCTGAGCTGAATGCGATAACGGATTCTCAGGCAGGCATCTCTATGGATGGTGGTTTGGTGGAAAGCCTTCCTGGAGATGG
Source organism: Nigrograna mackinnonii (assembly GCA_001007845.1). Taxonomy (NCBI): domain Eukaryota; kingdom Fungi; phylum Ascomycota; class Dothideomycetes; order Pleosporales; family Nigrogranaceae; genus Nigrograna; species Nigrograna mackinnonii. The sequence continues at coordinate 203,199 of JGVQ01000254.1, read as the reverse complement.
TCAAACGAACGGTCCAATTGTTGGTATTGACGGTCGTGGTCAGTGATTGTAAGACATAGAGGCGTGCTTTATCGAATGCCTTGCACAACTGGAATGTTTAGAAGATTCACATACAGTAACATACTGGTCCAGGCACCCCTAAAGACCAGCCTGAGAAGGGGTCTAAACTCCCCGAAATGTAGATGTATGGCTTGAAAAAGATTAGCGTTGACTGAAAAAATTCTCTTACTTCAATGTTCCCAATTTAGAAAAGGGACTTCAAAGATTTATTTTTTTGGCAATACTCACAATGATGAAGCCACTTCAGAGTAATATTCGAAAGCTAACCGACTATCATGTAGTAACCCCACTCGATCATAGAGTTCAGCTAATTGACGGGCATTGTGGGTAAAGCAAATCCAGAAACTCGAGAGGCAACAGAACAGTATTACTTCCATGGTTGATGATGTCGATGATCCTAGATGAAGCTGCTCTTCGTAATCAGCTCTCTCTCCGCTTTTGATTAAAAGATCAATGCCTATCACGTTTTGTTAAGGTAGGATAACCTGACAACCCAATCATGGGATATAGACTAAGATGAGGAACACATACCAAGTAATTCTGCCCAGAAAATTTCGCTAGCATCTGAGGATCATCTAAGACTATATTGTCTTCGGCTTTTGCATAGAAACTAGTCGTTGGGGAAGGCTGTAGCACAATGTAGCAGCCTTTGGCCCAACCGCGGACCATTCATATATAACGCCATGACTAGATGCGAGATCTATCTCATGTCCGTCTTCACTCATATATACATTTTGAGATTCATGGTCTTCTTAAGGAGTGCTGACGTTACTGATAGGGTCCATGATCACGTGACCATCGTATACTGCCGGGTTTGACGTGCCGGATGTTGCGGTGTGTTAAAGCCGAGTGACAAAGGATTATCGCCGGTGGTTACTCATAGGTCAGAAGTGCTTATTTTTTATGAACGTTCTGTGCGAAGCCTCGGTGGCAAGGCCGGGGTAGACGGATCCGAATTCGCAGCCAATTGCAATTTCGTCAGTCTTGAAAGCAGCGAGATGTACTCTCGAAGATAGCTCTAGTGTGAACAGTAGAAACCAGACAGAGTTATTAATTTGAACAGATTGTTTGGTCAATTGGACGAGTCAGAGAGCGAGCAAAGCGGAGCCCCGCCAAAGCAAATTATTACTAATCTTACGCAGGCAGCCGTGGCCCATGCTCCAGCGAGCTCGGATCTAAAAAGTCAAAGTCGAGCGTTCGCGTCGTTAGTTATCGAAGACTCGCCTTCGCCTCTCCGATTTTGCCTTGCCTCTGCTGTACACAGAGAAGGGCATATCAATCAGTCTCCCGATCAATGCTCCACCAGCAAATCCCACTGCAGCTCCCCACTCCGTTTGCCCACGGCTACCTGAGCGCGTCGAGCGATCACCGTCAACCATTATGCGGTAATAGTGAGGGATGGGGCCCGATAAGCCCCCATCGATTCGACTTCACGCCATGCTTTCTCGATGTCTGGATAGCTACTGTGGCCGTGGGCGGGATTCTGGGGGGGGCTGGTGCCATCTGGTATCTGTTGAGACATTGTCCTCCGCAGCCTGTTAAGAAGAACTGGCACTTCTACGCAAAGCTGGTATGCAAAGCTCACGTTCTGAACCGCTCACACCTGAAGTTTTCAAGTACTGACGTCAAATTCTTTCAAAGACGGTCCTTGGTGCCCTTATCGCTACCTCCGCCGTTCAAGCCGCCTTACAGATTGAATATTACAAGGGTATCTGGGCTGGAGATTTTAGATTTTGGACGAGCATCGTTGCAATCGTCTCGTTATGCGTCGTATTTTATATCCAATATATCGAACATTGGAGATCACGGAACCCGAACGGAGTCGTCTTATTCTTCTGGCTATTTTACTTGATAGCACACGCAGTCAAATTACGGTCGTTGATTACGCAAAAGCTATTCGCCACCCACGTAGCATACTTCAGCATTGTATGCGTTACTGTTGGGCTGGCTGCTATCGAGTTCGTTCTTGAATGGCTAGTTCCCAAGCGACTGAGCGATTACGATGCATTAGGCGACGAGGACGAGTGCCCGTTTGAGTATGCGAATATCTTCGCCGTCTTAACATTTAGCTGGATGACACCAATGATGAAGCAAGGATACAAGACTTTCCTTACTCAAGACGACCTTTGGAACCTCCGGAAACGTGATACTACAAAGTCGACCGCATCCTCGTTCGATAGGGCTTGGAGGCATGAGCTTGAAAAGAAGCATCCTTCATTGTGGCTGGCGATGTTCCAGGCGTTTGGGTCACCTTATATAAGAGGGGCAATCATCAAGACCATTAGCGACTGCCTCAATTTTGCACAACCGCAACTTCTGAGACTACTTATAAGCTTCGTGGAATCTCACCGGACCGAAAACCCCCAACCAGTGGCACGAGGGGCTGCCATTGCTCTTGCAATGTTTGCCGTGTCGGTTTCACAGACCGCGTGTCTACACCAATACTTCCAACGATCGTTTGAGACCGGTATGCGTATAAAGTCTGCTCTGACTGCTTCCATTTATTCGAAATCGACTCGGCTGTCCAATGAGGGAAGAGCTTCAAAATCGACTGGTGACATCGTCAATTACATGGCTGTAGATACCCAGCGTCTGCAGGATCTCGCTCAATATGGACAACAGCTATGGTCGGCTCCTTTTCAAATTACGCTGTGTATGCTTTCTCTATACCAGCTCCTTGGCTTCAGCATGTTTGCTGGTGTTGGCGCCATGATCATCATGATCCCAGTCAATGGTTGGATTGCGCGCTTGATGAAATCTTTGCAGAAAGAACAAATGAAGAATAAAGATGCGCGCACACGTCTCATGACGGAGATTCTGAATAACATGAAATCTATCAAGCTCTACGCCTGGACCACTGCTTTCATCAATAAGTTGAACTATATCCGGAACGACCAAGAACTTCGAACCCTTCGCAAGATTGGGGCAGCGCAAGCTTTATCTAACTTTGCATGGTCAACCACCCCCTTTTTGGTTTCTTGCTCAACCTTCGGCCTCTTTGTTCTTACCCAGAACAAGCCTCTCACGACGGAGATCGTCTTCCCCGCTCTTACGCTATTCAATCTATTGACCTTCCCACTTGCCATTCTTCCAATGGTAATCACTGCAATTGTAGAAGCCAGTGTTGCAGTTGGTCGTATCACAAGCTACCTACTTGCTGAGGAACTCCAAACGGATGCCGTACTTCGTGAAGCAACGGTAGACGAAACCGGGGATGAAACAGTCCGTATTCGAGAAGCGACGTTTACATGGAACAAGCACGAGGAATCTCGCGCCCTTCATGATATCAACCTTTCCGCGCACAAAGGAGAATTAGCTTGCATCGTGGGCCGTGTAGGATCTGGGAAGTCCTCCTTGCTGCAGGCTGTTCTTGGAGATTTGTGGAAGATCAAGGGCGAAGTTGTTTTACGCGGAGATACCGCCTACGTTCCGCAATCTGCTTGGGTAATGAACGCGTCTGTCCGAGAAAATATTGTTTTCGGCCATCGTTGGGATCCACAATTTTATGACAAGACGGTGAAGGCGTGTGCTCTCCGAGACGATTTCGCCTCCCTCCCCGATGGAGATCAGACGGAAGTTGGAGAACGCGGCATCTCTCTATCTGGAGGCCAAAAAGCTCGACTCACTCTCGCGCGAGCTGTCTACGCACGTGCCGACGTCTATCTGCTTGACGACTGCCTGTCTGCCGTAGACCAGCATGTTGGGAGGCATTTAATTGACAACGTGTTGGGCCCGAAAGGACTATTGGCAGGGAAGACGAGAATACTTGCCACAAATTCTATCCCAGTGTTGATAGAAGCAGACATGATTGTGTTGTTGCGAGACGGCAGAATCTACGAGAAGGGTACATATGGCCAGCTGATGGCGATGAAGGGCGAAATTGCGAACTTGATCAAAGCTTCGCAGAACGAGGACCAAGGGGAATCGGATAGCCGAGCCTCAGAGAGCGTCATCAGCGACGAAGAAACGGTTGTGTATGGCACGAGCCCAGCATCCGACGATGAACAGGAACGGGAAGAGCGTGAGGCAGCACAAGAGAATGTGGCCCACCTAGCTCCATTAAGCACTGCGAACGGTGCAGGCCGAAAGAAGAGCTACAACACCCTGCGCCGCGCGAGTACAGCCAGCTTTAGAGGGCCTCGAGGAAAACTACACGACGAGGAGGGCGGCGGGCTTAAGAGCAAGCAAACCAAAGAATTCTCCGAGCAAGGCAAGGTGAAATGGTCCGTCTATGGGGAATACGCTAAGACGAGTAACCTTGTGGCAGTGGGCATCTATCTAGCGCTTTTGGTTGGGGCCCAGACTGCCTCAGTAGGTACGTGGGGATGCGCTGCTACATGTCGTTTCTCACATTTAGAACCTTGGCTAACGTCGCGATAGGCGGCAGCGTGTGGCTTAAGCACTGGTCTGAAATCAACCAGCGTTACGGAGGCAACCCTCGTGTGGGCAAGTATATTGGTGTGTATTTCGCCTTCGGAGTCGGATCAGCTGCACTTGTGGTTGTACAGATGCTCATTCTCTGGATCTTCTGCTCCATAGAGGTAAGTGTGCATGGTTCCTCGGCATTACGTGCATGAGACGCACAAATGACCTGACTGACTCGATACGCCAGGCCAGCAGGAAACTCCACGAGCGGATGGCGTTTGCCATTTTCCGCTCGCCAATGAGTTTCTTCGAAACGACGCCAGCTGGCCGCATCCTAAATCGATTCTCCAGGTATGTGGTAGTCCCTCCATGGCCCGCCCCGCGCGGACCGATCATCTTGCTGGTTGAAGTCTGTCTCCTGGCGAGAATCTCCCGCCCGCATCGCCCGCATCGCCCACATCCCTTCCCCTCTCTTGTTGCAGTTGCAGATCGCTTGCGTTTCGCTGTGCGGTGCTATGCTTGCCTGGGTAGCCATCTCCTGCTTTGCTCCCACGCTAACCGTCTTCTTACAGTGACATCTATCGTGTCGACGAGGTCCTAGCTCGGACTTTTAATATGCTCTTCGTGAACTCTGCCAGAGGTAGGCAATGGTCTCACGTGCACCACGTTGCTCAACGCGGCTGATTGGATCGTCTAGCTACTTTCACCCTTGTCGTCATTTCGGTCACTACTCCCGTCTTCATTGCCCTGATCATTCCCCTGGGCGCCCTGTACCTCTACATTCAGAGATACTACCTTCGTACATCACGCGAACTTAAGCGTCTCGATAGCATTAGTCGCAGCCCCATATACGCGCATTTCCAAGAGTCGCTCAGTGGCATGAGTACTATCCGTGCCTATCACCAACAAAAACGATTCGAGTTGGAGAATGAATGGCGAATAGATGCGAACTTGAGAGCATACTTCCCATCCATCAATGCAAACAGGTGGCTTGCAGTTCGTTTGGAATTTATCGGATCTGTCATCATCTTAGCGGCCGCTAGTTTTTCCATTATCTCTGTTGCCAGTCACAGCGGGCTATCTGCCGGGATGGTTGGTCTTGCAATGTCGTATGCCCTCCAAATCACGCAGAGTCTCAACTGGATTGTCCGCCAGACAGTGGAAGTTGAGACCAACATTGTCTCGGTTGAGCGAGTGCTTGAATACGCAGGGCTGCCGAGAGAAGCTCCAGAAATCATCTCCAAAAACCGACCTCCTATCAGTTGGCCAGCTAAAGGTGCTGTTTCGTTCAACAACTATAGCACCCGATATCGGCCAGGCTTAGATTTGGTATTGAAGAACATTAACCTTCAAATCAAGCCCCATGAGAAAATTGGGGTGGTTGGCCGCACTGGCGCGGGCAAAAGCTCCCTCACCCTTGGCTTGTTTCGAATCATTGAACCAGCTGAAGGCTTTGTGAGCATCGATAATTTGAACACAAGCACCATCGGCTTGCTGGATCTTCGCAGGCGGTTAGCCATCATACCGCAGGACGCAGCTCTGTTTGAAGGTACTGTACGGGACAATCTTGATCCTGGACATGTCCACGACGACACAGAGCTTTGGAGTGTACTAGGTATGTACCGATACTTGCCATGAGCCGTTAGGTTGCATTGTATGTACGTAGCTAACCGAAGCATAGAGCATGCCCGTTTGAAGGAGCATGTCACAAGCATGCCAGGGAAGCTGGATGCTCGAATTTTTGAAGGCGGTAAGAGTCCCCTGTTTTATCTTCTCTCATTTCGCACTTACATCCGCTAATCCATTCTGAAGGGTCGAATTTGAGCTCTGGTCAACGACAACTAGTCTCCCTAGCGCGAGCGCTTCTGGCCCCTAGCAACATCTTAGTTCTGGATGAAGCAACGGTACGTTCACGTGGGATCTTGCACACGGACATGTAGGCTAATGTGGTATGTAGGCTGCCGTGGACGTCGAAACCGACGCAATGCTCCAAGCGACCTTAAGGAGCAGCATGTTCAAGAACCGGACTATTATCACCATTGCTCACAGGATCAATACAATCTTGGATTCGGATCGGATCGTCGTACTTGACCATGGCACCGTTGCTGAATTCGACACGCCCGCTGAGCTTGTCCGACGCAGGGGATTATTTTACGAGCTTGTCAAGGAGGCCAACCTGCTCAACGCACTAGATGTGGTACAGGCATGATTTCACTGTGGGGTGGGCGGTGTTTGAGCATTATCGTGTACGGTACCCGATCGATCCGCCTAGAGCCATGTAGGTCTTCTATCCGGCAATGCAAGCGCGCCCAGCGCCATCTAAGTATGGAAATAGAGCGGATGTGACACTGCTGGCCGGCTGCACGCGGCCTTGGAAGAAGTTCTACTACTGCTATCGGCGCTATAGCGGGAAAGGTCAAACAAAAAGATATCAAAAAGTTGTCCATGTTAATCTAGTGTATCACCCTGTATAGCTTCTGGACAGTCAAATTTACGCTGTTGCGGATCCTTCTCGTTTTGGTCATTGCTGTGCTCGTCTGCGGTTTGCTATCTCAACGCTGCACAGGTCCTGCAGAGGCACACAGGGTCCGCCCAAGTGCAAGCCCTAGAGTGCGTAGCTACAGCTGCTGATGCGCCGTTGCTTGCGCACCTGCTCAGCTTCCGCTCTGCGTCTGCTCCGCGTCCAGGCGCCCACGCAGAGTCTGGGTGGCCGGGTTACACGGCCAAGGAGATTCAACATGTATACTTGTATGTGGCGGCCAGTTACAACTGCACACACATGCACCTCTGAGCCAGTTAGGCCGTGCGTAGCGATCCCTCTCCCGATTGTCCCGATACTCGAGGTCCAACGACCGGGAATCTGGTCGAGGAGGCATCTGAGGCACACTCCAGCTCGCATGTAGTCTCGCCTGTGAACGTGGGAGCGTTTTTCCCTGGTCACGAGAGCCTCGAGAAGGGCCGCCCCCCCCTATTGTAAATGGAGATGCTGATGTGTAACAGATCACTTTTGCGAGCGGGAGCGGGTCCCCACCAAAAAGCACTCTGGCACACGGCGACCGCTTATCATAGGCGGGCACGGCGTTTGACAGCATGTAGTGGCTTTGCGTTTGCTTTTTGTGCCCACAACGAGGGGTATTTGTGTGAGGCGTCTGTCAAAAATTGCGTGGCGAAGACCCAAACAGGGCTGAAAGCTCCCACCCCGAAAGAGTGAGAGAGACAGAGGGAGAGCTTCCACAGCATCGACACGGACATGGATATCAATCTCTCTTCCCTTGACCACCCCCTGGTCTTCGATTGGACATGGGCACTTGGTCCTTCTGGAATCTTGCAAAATGATGCTCGACATGCGGAGCATTGACGATGGCCGTACCTGGTCTGGGTGCGAGTTCCACAGAATGTGTTGCGCAGACTCGGTGGCGCTCTGCCCCTTGCAAGCCATAGCTGGTCGTCACGATTGTCTGGGGAGTTGAGACGACCCCAGTCAATGCGAGCAATCTAAAAGCCCAAAGCCGGCAAGTGTAATGGGGGGAAGTAGACGTCTGCTTCCCCGGCGCCCGTTTTTGGTGTTCACAACTTTGGGGATCCCGGGCAGATGCGTACGATGCCCATGACCGTTGGACAACGTCGTTTGCGCCATGAAGTCAAACGGCTGCCAGCCTCCTCTGACCGCTCCAGTGCATCAATGATAGGCCCTGCCGGGCTCTGGTTGTACATGGCTTCCTGGCCAAAGTTGACGGGGTCTCTGGCTGCGATGTCGAGGACGGAAGGCTGCTGCAACCAGTGAACCACGCCTGGGCTTCCCGGCCAGCTTCTGCAATAGTTGGGACTCAGATGCTTAAAAGCAGCTATCTGCCAGCTAAGGATTGCCTCCGCAGTTATTCACCCACCCCATCCCATTCCCATTCTCCATTCCCACTTCTTCTCGATTTTGGCCCCCCTCCCCCCTGTTGTGCCTGATTTGGTGAGGCAGGACTCAGACTCGTCCTGATTGCGCGTGTGTTTGGCGGAACTTCGACCACTTATCGGCCTCGTCTTGTGCAACCTCGCTCTCGTTTCCGCTTCACTCCACGCCCAACGCAGTGCCAGCCAATCGTCGACGCCCTCTGCTCTTGTCCGGGGCCCGTTTTGTCCATATTCAGACGGCAAGGCCGTGACTTTCTCCCCACTTTGCCTCCTCAGCCTGTCCATTTCTTTTGCACTTTCGTCAGTGTCGGCGCTCTTGCCGTTTCGCCTCATGAGCCTGCGCCGGATACCATAAGGTAAGCCTTGGTTTGGGACGGCCGTGGTCACAATTGCAGGGCTGTACTGCTCCCGTCTCTGCTTCTCTGCTCGTTGTTCTTTGCTTTCCTTTGCATCGGTGGCGAATGCCTGCGGCCCGCCATTGCATGCGGTACATCGTAGTCAGTCACTTCATCACTCGTAAAAACGGCGCGGCTGTAATGCTTTCGCCGTACGTCCATGAGCACATTGCAACCCTGCTGATACGCCACCACTTTCTTCTCAAGTCCCCTTCTACAACAACAAAAGAGACTGACCACTCCACAGACACAACATCCATTGTTTCTCTTCTCTCAATCTGTGTTCGATGCGAACTCATCCTCTGCCGGTGCCCGACTCCCACTCACAGCAGAAGCACATAATCCGCATACGCCCCGGCTCCCGATTGAGCTAGGTGCAGCCCAAATGGCGCGACAGAAAACCGAATCTGACCCGAGTGCATCAAGAGACCCGCGGCCGAACCCATATGAGCAGCCGGGCACGATCTATTTCAGTGACGATATCGATCCCTATGGATACGTCAACTACGATGGCCCCGTGAGTGTACTCCCAATCCCTATTTCCATCTTATCAGTTTCCTATATCGCTTGGCCCAGCCTTGTGGGACATCCGTATCTTGCACACTTTGTGACTGGCGTTCATATAGACTGGGCTGTACGGTACTGTACACAGACGGTCTACCAGCCTAGTGCATTTCTATTACACCGCGCTAGCTCATAGTTACACCGTCACAATGCTAACTCGCCTCCTGCGCCAATAGCCCCCTGCATTTCCTTCCTATGACCCGAAGGACAATACAGTGGAACCAATTCCAATTGCTACCCTCACGTTCACTGGCGGGCGTAGTTTGCCCATTTACCAGCCCATTGCTGGCCTGGAATATCTATTCCCGAGCGGGAGGGAATCTCAGGGTAGCCAGTCTCAGCCGCCGGAATCAAGTTCAGTTACAGCAAGAACAGACGGAAGGCTCCCTACGAGTATGGGTATCTAACCATTTTTTCTTTTCTTAAGAATTCATTGCTGAAACCACTGCAGTTACTGAACAGCAAGTGTTTGCGCAAGAATCTACTTCCACCTCTCAAACTTCCCCGCCCAGAGTTCACGACAATGCGCCCACTCCTGAAGTAGTCGAAAGGCCCAGGCCTAGACCAGCACCCAAGGCAAAGACAGTGAAACGAAGTCGCTCTACAGCCAAGCTCGGTCAGGAGGATGCCGACCGAGAGGAGGAACCCACAGCAACTGTCACCAATGTGCCAACACAGTCATTTTATATTGGAGACGACAAGGCACTAAGAACGTTTTACGAAACTCGTCTTGGCGAACTCACACTCAGACCGTTGCGCCCGATTGTCACAGAGTGGATCAAGCTACTTGAGCCACAGCGAAGGAGAAAGTATAAGAAATATCACAAGCGAACGCCGGCAGAAGAGGGCCCAGGTAAACAACCTGATTGGTGGCCCGCTGATGTCTTATTCAACGAGCCTTCGCATCTAGAGAAAAAACGTGCGCGTCTTTCCTCTCACTCATATTCTATGCTGACATCAATTTAGCTCTTCTACGCCTTGCCGCACAGATCATGTTCATTGGTAGCGATGGATGGATTGCCAAACTCAAGAAAATTGCGGAACATCTTATTGACATGACTGATGCTGGAGACTTTTCGTCTGCAAAGCCAGGGGAGCTTGGACGCAAATATGGTGCAACAATGAAAGATCGCGCAGTTAAGGAGATACTGCCTGACCTCTTTGATGCTGCGCAGTCTCGTGAAGACCATGATGCACAATACCCTAAAGATCACCCTGAGGCAAAAAAGGGGAAGCAACATACATGGAGTCTCGCTCCCAAACCGACCCGCAGTATCTCTTCGAGAGTAAGAAAGTCAAATAAGCGACTTCGACGCGCTCGCGTAGAAGATGGCCCACAGTCCGAGGATCCAGTAAAGCCAGTAGAGGTGTGCGACGATACAGAACAGGATGATGACGCTAGTCTCGAACTCGAACCCGACTCTCAGCCAAAGGTAGAACCGGACCCAGTGCCAGAGATCAAACAGAGCCCTCGGGAACATAAGCGCTCCACTCAGGTCTTCCGGAGGAACAAAGACATCTCCACTACGTCCACGACTGTACAAGTAACGCTGCCGGGGCAATTGCCAAGTATGCCCACGGTGCAAAGCATGCCATATTCTCTTCCAGGACCCTTCCCTGCTGCACCTTCCCAGTCATTTGTGCAATCGATGGACAGCCTTCGTCTTGGTCAATCATTTGATGGTAATGCAAAGGCTAGCCACAGTGAATTTACGATGGCTCCATCTACCGCAAGCTCCCAGCCGACTGGTGTTTACGACTACCAGCCAATGAAATGGGACCTACACTCATACCAAAATCCCGGTATACCACAATATATGCCTCCACCACCACATGAGCCGACCTTCTATCCTATCATTCAACATCAGCCTGCTCACATGTCACCACCCTATATGCGAGAGGAAGAGCGTGATGACTTCCTAAACGTCGACTGTTCAAATTTCACGTACTTCCCGGCCAGATATTCCAGGGGTCCTGTCTATCCGGTTGAATCACCATCTGAACCAGGTATTGAAAGCAAATTCGCAGTGGCTCACCCGCCCGAGCCTGTACCATGTCCTTCCGTTTCTCAAGACGTGATCATGGAAACTCCCGCCGGAGTAAATTCCTCATTTGGATCACATTGTAGTCTCGCATAATATCTCTTTTGGACCTTCGCTTTCAACTTGACGGCACGCGCTTGTTTCTGATTGTTCTTCTCATCAAGCTGCGCTCTTTTCTCTTTGCGACTCTTTCTTGATGCTTCTTTAGCATAGCGGTAACGACTTCTCTCGGAAAAAAAGCGACAATACGATGACACGATAACGACTCTCCTTCCTGTATCAACCGGCTAGCTTTAAACACTGATCTTCTTTACAGCATGTCAGCCCTGCAAGATGTGGTAGCTGTACATATCATGCTCCAGGACGCAGGCTTGCTTCGGCATCTTTAGTTGAATGCTCATCGCTTGCGAATATGCATATAGCGTATCAACTACTTACATATTACTTTACTCGCGTACGATTCGTATTATCTAGACATCTCTATTAATGGAAGGGGAAGGACGTATCTGGTAGGAATGATGGGGAGATTTGGTTTTCTTTTTGGATCTATCTATTGGAAGCAATAGCGGATATTCTTCACATCTAATATAATGGATCATTTGATGTTATGGACATGGTGCTTTCTGGGAAGGGTGACAGCAGGAAAGGCAGAACACAGAAGGTGGTGTCGTCAATCCGAGTCATATCGACATTTTTGGAAAGAAAATAATGAGGAAGCCAGAACACTAATGACCAATAGTTTCTTTATGGTATTTCCAGATTTTCTTCTGCTGTCTTGCGTCGAAAACTTTGGAAAAGGTCCTAGCTACTGCGTAGAATGGTATCGACCAGTGGTTTATGGTTTGGGTTCCGCCTTGTTTCGTTAAGTTATGTAGCTCGTTGAGCGTGATATGAATCAACGCAAATTGGAACTCTTACTTTTCTCATTTTAAGTGAATAATGGAACTATCAACCTTGAAAACATTCGACCAAGAATCCCATGGTTCTTTGCACGTGATATGGCGAAGGTTGCAGGTGGCCGGGAATGCCAAGACTGTTAGCGGCTGCCCTGTGCGGCGTCCGAGCTTCAACTTCTTGAAGCTCTCCGATTGTTTTCGCGACCTTTCTCTTTGTTACCCACCACACACTTCCTTCTTGTGTCGCGTGTCCTTTCACGAGCACGACTGACCGGGTCGACAGAAGCAGCGAAATAACCCAGTCTTGTTGAACCCCCCCTCGCGCATGATCGAAACCGAAACGAAAACAACACCGCGACAATGTCGTCAGGTCTTCGAGGTAGAGGAGGTGGACGAGATCGTGGACGAGGCCAGAGCAACCCGACGCGCGGCGCATCTCGAGGCAACCGCGGCGGGCCGCAATCGGCCGGAGACAACAATGCTTCATCAAGCCCATTCTCACAGCGCGGTGGGCACCGAGGCAGCGACTGGGGTTTACGAGCAGGTCGCAAACCCGTACAGAGCAGTCGCGGGCCCGGCCCACGAAACAGCCCTCATGGGAGAGGTTTCTTCGGTAAACAAGGCGACAACCATGGACCAGGCAGTCATACGTACGTGTCCCCCTCCCCCCCGTGTTCACACTGGTTCTTGCGAGTGTGGTGCTGTTGATCGAAGTGGTCACCCTCACCATTGTTGACGTCTGATCTCTTACCATCAATTTGTGCGCCAGATATCTTACCTAAAAGCAATGCTAATAAATCCACAATATAGAAACTCGTCTACGATAACAAGGTGGAACTCGACGCCGTACCCCGAAGATGACTATGCCGAGAGGAATAGATATGTATGTATTGATAAACGAAAGTGGATCATGCTAATAAGATATGTGACTAGCTTGAGAGCAAACGAGACGATCTAAAAGCGCAATACATCAAAGAAAAACGAATGAACCCGGACGGTCAAATGCGACTCAGTGAGGCAGTCAGGATCCGAGGCATTTGTCAGGACATGTGTTCAGAATACCAGAGAGTCAAGCGGATTTTTGAGCGCGATCTAAAAGCGCCTGAATTTGTACGTTCTTCTAAAATTTTAATGGCTACTTTACTAAATTGTCTCAGACCGCGGAGAGCCTCAAACTCGGCAACAGGAAACTACGGGTACCTGACGAATCCCGAATGGCCAAGGCTTTTAAACGCCCGACACCTGGCGTAGATGGAGATCTTATATGCGACATCCGACCACCACCTGTTTGCTTGGTACGTATCTTAAATTATTGAGTTATTGTTCTAATATTCGGCAGAAAACATTGAGGCAGATCTTTGGTAGAATCGACGATGAAGGGATAGAATTTCTTTATGGTTGGCTATGGGACCGATCTCGTTCCGTGCGGCAGGACCTAGGAATCCAAACCCCAGAGAATAACCAGGAGATACCGATCATACTAGAATCATACGAACTTTGCGCTAGGTTCCACTTCGTGGCTCTCCACTTCATGGCTCTGTCTAGTAGCGACGATTATTCACACCAACAGAATCTGGAACAGCTAAACCATACCTATATCTCATTGATCCAATGGTACCGAGACAACAAGAATGCTCGGATTATTTCTCCCAACGGTGCGGAATTCACGGCATATAGAATCATCATGAGCCTTGCCACTGGGCATCCAGTAATCGAACACGAGGCCCATCAAGACTTTCCAGAGAATCGACGAGTCCAAGCGGCTATCAAAGTTTATCGCGCTGGAAAGGCTATACTGCAACGCCCTAAAGCCTGGGTTGAAGCACAATCAAATTGGAAAGTCTTCTGGGATGCGGTTACGTCTCCAGAAGTCTCTTACCTAATGGCCTGTGCTGCTGAGATTTCGTTTCAACGTATCCGCTTCGTCGTTATTAGCACCTTACACCGGGTGTATCACCAAGGAATAAAAGTCAAAGTTCAGGATTGGACGGTATCGCATCTACAGGCTACACTCGGACTTGACTCACCGGAAGATGTTCGAACTTATTGTGGCCTTTATGGGTTTACATTCGGAATAAACCAAGATGACGAGGAATATATTGATCTGAGTTCGGTCGAAAAGAAGGAAGGCGGATTAGATGAGCCGTATGCGGCCAAGCCGCAGGCTTTTTCCCGGAGGATTGTCGAATCTAAACGATTTCAAAGGTCACTGATGGCAGTGATCGAAGGTATGTCCGTATCGAAAGCGCGTTCTTGTGGTTTTATTGTTTTAGAGTCATCTATTTTTAAAGATTGTTATACTAAAGGTAAGGTAGGTGCAGAAGAAGATACGCTATTTGTAACAGATGGCTCTATTACAGAGCCTATAGAAACAGCTTCCGCTACGGATAACCAGATAGCGACAACAGCACATCTCGACGCTCCGAAACTTAATCCAATCGCCAACCCCTTTCAGCCCAAGACCGAGCCCTCTGGATTCTCGACATCTTCCCAGGCCCCAACCAAGCCCAACCCCTTCTTAACGAATACCAACGATAACGACCCCAAGCCGAACCCGTTCGGGACGCCTTCCTCAACAACGCCATCGGCCGTACCTTCGACCGCCGCAAACCCTTTTCAAAAGCCGTTTTCTGGCCAGACGGTCCAACCTGGGGTTTTCGATGCTTCCAAGAATACTATCAAATTCTCTACACCGGCCGGCCTAAACAACCCCTTCCAACACTCAACCACCAAATCCTTTTTTGCCAGCTCCTCCGCTCCTCAGGTGTCTAGCCAAGCTTCTACGTCGTCTACATCGCAATCTGCAGCTCCTTCGGTATTCACAGGCTTGAAATCAGGCGCGGGCGAATCCCAAGAGGTTTTCGCCAACCCAGTTGCCCCAGGAGAGACCACGAGTTTGAATCCCCGCCCATCAACGCAATTGCTCCCGACAATCAAAGATCAGGCTCAAAAGACGGCCTCAAATCCTTTCTCCGCCTTTGCAACGGCTCCAACGGTTCCAACTCCACCCACAAAAGAACCCCTAGCGGCCAAGCGCCCAGCACATGCAGAGCTGCAACGTCAATTGCAAGAAGAGCAGGACCGCCAAACCCGCGAAGAGCAAGAACGCCGAACTCGCGATGAAAAAGAACGTAGGGTACGAGAAGAACAGGAGAGTCGGGCCCGAGAAGAGCAGCAGCGACGGGAACGTGAGCATCAGGAACGTAAGCTGCGTGAAGATCGGGAACGTCAGATCCGTGAAGAGCAAGAACGCCAGGCACGACAACTGCGACAAGCTCAAGCAGAACTGGAGCGCCTTGCGAATGAAGAGAGACAGCGGATCGCGGAGGAGACTCGGCTGTACGAGCAGGAGATGGCTAGGTGTCTCGAAGTTATAACACGATCAGTCTTACTCAATGAGGATGACGGGCTGATGATGCAATATGTAATGATGAACGTTGAGAAGTCTTTCAAGAGCGTTCAGCAAGAGATCCGAACAGAAGCAGCTGCCAAAGTTGCTGAGGAGAGATCCCGGGCTAGAGAACACCAGGTGGCTCGTGCCGCACTGGCACATTGGTGTCACATTGTCCAAAAGAACAAGCAAGCCCGTAAAGCACGTAGTCGACGGAAGTGGCTTCGAGAAAATGCTGAGCAACTGCTGGCTCTGCGAGAGCAACAAGAGACGAATAAAAATCTAGCCGTGGAGAGCACAGCCATAGAGCTTGCAGAAAACCCCACAAGGACGTTCAAAAAGCCATCCGAACCAGCGAGTGCTCGTCGTACCGACAAGAACAAGGCTCGTGTTGCTAAGAATAAAGAAGCAAAACGCCCAGGGGATCGAGCCACCAAAACCGTCAGGAAGAACGCAACGCGTCTGACAAACGGCAATAACACTAAGAAGGATACCTCTTTGCGTGTCCAAGAGCCCTGCCCGATGAATTTTGGTCCAGACCCTAGGCGGCCCATTGACCGAACACAGTCAGAGTGGTTCAAACTGAGGGCGATGGGAATAGATCCGAACAAATATCGAAAGCGCAGTCACGACTCAGCTTCAGAAGGTGAAGATGCCTCAGAATCGGACCGGAAGCGCGCTCGAACAACTACTCCAGCGTCGAATCATACATCACTACCACCACCCGCGACTGATGAAGAACGTCTTGCTCGATTCCGCCGAGTACAACAGGCGTTTTCCCGGCCAACCTCTGCGGCTTCTTCCCGTCATATTGAACGCAATGGATCGCCTGTTGAAGGCCGGAGCTCAAGCAGGGCCATCACACAAGCTCGAGCTTTTATGGCTGCCAACCCCTCCCCGCAGGCCTCCCCGCCACAGGTTCAGCATGAATTCAGCAGAAGCGTTCCAAACTTGTCGCTTCAACAATCTAGTAGAGGCGTGCCCTTTGGAAACAGCATTGGTGCTGTGACCGCCAATGATAAGCCGGCTTATTGGAGTCGCACTAGCCGCTTTGTCCCCAAGCATTTGTATGGGAAAGGTGGCAACGCCGTCCGAGAATACTTGAATCAATCTCGTGGCAGCAACGGGAGCAACGGCAGCCAGACGAGCGCCGAGCCTTTCCAATTGTCATCTCCAATCCCGACACAACAATCATACTACCCCACTCAAACATATGACGATCAAGGGGAGGAGGCTGATACTGAGGAAGAAGAATCCGAAGAATCCGTGATCGATGAAGAGCTAGATGATGATGAACATGACGATATGATGGAAGAGTATGATTCCGGTGAGGGGTCGTATTCCGAGGAAGATTGGATGGAGTATGATCTTCGGCAGAACAATCTAATGCAGAACGCGCAGCAACAAAATGCGCCGTTCAAGCCGGGAGCCACCCAGGACGATGCCATCGAGCTGTCTGACTAAAAAACGACTCGCCTCTCGAGTATTCGATTGCACAATATTTATTTTCCTGGTCCCGAGTCAAGGGGAGGGGACGTGGTTGCCAATCCTTACATATACCATGGAACCAGTCGCCTCCGCGTCCGTCGCCTACTTATTCAGCGTTACTCATGCCGAGTATGTGGTAGTCAGACATGGACCAAAAGTATACACATCCTATAAAAACCATATATGCATAGCGATCGGCGTTACAAAATCTTTCTTTTCGGCGGCGGGGAATTTTTGAAAGCGGAGTCATATACCCAAACAGGCGGAACTCACATGAAAATCGGAGTATTCTGGAAATTGGAATGGATAGGCATAAGATTTGAGGCATGAGTCAGGGAGAGAAATTTCTCAGCATTCTCCCTCAACAAACACACTTTTTCCTTCGGATGCTCTTGCCCCGACAGCGAGCCTCCGAAGGAACCCATGAATGAGCGATCGAGTCAGCAAGCGAGCGAGCGAGTCAGCCAGCGATGGAAACATTTATTTTACTTCTCTCTTTGCCACCGAGCCGAGCGAGACATGAGATGATGATACCCGTACCATTGGTTTCCTTTGGATTTTTCTTTCGACAACGATTAGCCTGGGATAGCACAGGAAAAGGAATTGTGGAGTGCATTGCAATGCTAAAGGGAATGGAATGCGGTGCCCAGCGAAGTTGGTGGAGTGTGCTGGATTTTGCCCTGCTAGGATTTGGACATGACATGGATGGTCATGGATGGATGATTATGCCAGGAAGGCATATTGGTTGCTCCAGGGCATCTGTATTTGCTTGAGGTGGAAATTTGTGGCAGGKGGCAGTTGGTACCTAGCAGGGCATTGGATATATCTGAGCAGATTTGACATGGAATGAATCAATCTTGTGCAAAACTCATCAACCTTAATCTCTGGTCCTCGTGCTTTTCGTGTTTTTTTTTTTGTGTGCGTGCGTGCGATGTTTACTTATTCAACAAGTTATTCATTTGTAGCTGGTTCAATGAACTAAACTACATACACCACGGTACGTCCATGTCTACGTCTATCAAACGCACTATGTATGATAGTATTCGCAAAAACAGCCAGTGCATATTATAATAAGCTTGCTCATATTACCCTTTCTACAGTCTACAATTCTACGAATAACAAGGCATGGTATGACATGGTAATGTATGCCAATTATTCTCCATCTTCTAACTAGGTATTACATTACATGCATGCATTGCATAGGTACAGTACATGTATAACCACGCAGTCAGTCAAATCGTATCCCAAACCGTATCCCAAACCCAATCCAGTTCAATGGTTGCATACGCCGACCGACCATGCAACCGGAACCAGCTACCATCAATCAACAGGCTCCGAGATAAGTCTATGT
The DNA here is from genome assembly GCA_001007845.1 of Nigrograna mackinnonii. Classification (NCBI taxonomy): domain Eukaryota; kingdom Fungi; phylum Ascomycota; class Dothideomycetes; order Pleosporales; family Nigrogranaceae; genus Nigrograna; species Nigrograna mackinnonii. The sequence goes on along the minus strand of JGVQ01000254.1, from coordinate 184,744 downwards.
TTGTTGTGAAGAAGGTGGGATAGATGTGAACCCTTCCTTCACCAAATCTTGCTGACGCCATGGCTAACCTAACCACCTGACAGTCGAGTGGCAAGGTCGAAATGATGTGCTAAAATAGAGAACATCGTGACTGAAAACATGGGGGTTCTTGTCCACCCATCCATCCACCAACCCATTCCCCTAGGTTCTTCTATGCAATGGATAAATCGCTTTAGCAGTGAGATTCGTTATGCGCTCCTTAACCTTCATCGTTTCTTTCTCTCTATAAATGTGAGGTGTGCTGAATGTGATTCGTGTGCTGCCATACGCAGGTGCACAATATTGAAAGAGGACGAGAGCATGTCTATCCGCCTTTCTTCTCTACGACCTCAATGTGTTCTACGCCGTTATCGGTGTCCTTGATCGGTTGCTCCGACGCTTGACGCCGAGCTTGATGTGGCTCCGTGACGGGATCGGAACGGATATCCGCCATCTCGATATCCCTCGGATCCACCGTCGGATGTTGCTGTCCTTGGTCCTGCACAGTATTTGGAACTCGGCCGTGAGGCTGAGAATCGACGATATCCATGGGATCGCCTCCGACGGTATCACTACTTGCGTTGCTAATCGCGCCAGCCCAAGCTGCCATCCCACCATTAACTTCTTGCATCTCCATACCAACGTCTTCATCTTCAATCTCGGTATTCGGTGTAAGGGTTGTGGATGAATCGGCCGTTTGTTCGTGCTGATGTGGTTGCTTGTGATTGTCGATGTTCCAGTCAGTAGCGAAGGCAGTTGTTGTGCCGCTGTAATGGGCCCAGTCGTCCATGTAGCGCGGGGGGTCATCGGGCTCATCATTCCAGCCACCAATTGGCTCGATGGTGCTCGTTTGGTCGTCGAGGTTCCATTCACTATTTTGTAGCTCTTGGAGGAACCTTACATTATCCGCATTGACAAATTGGCGGAGCGGGTCAGTCAGAGGTTCTAGAGGAGCCGAGAGAGCAGCCTCGTTAGCATAGACCAGAAGCGCAGTAGGGTGCTCAGAGCTAGCTTTCTTTAGGACCTGAGGGAGCGTCAGACGCTCTCGTAGGATGTAAGCATCTGAGGTAGCCGTTGAGTATTCGATACGCCACCACTGTTTGGCACCCAGTATATCAGATTTGATGTCCGGATGGAGAAGATAGTAGACACCAGGACGTGTCGATACACCACAAAGTTGATAAGGATATTTCAATGGGTTCTGTGAGGTCGAATGGGCCTCGGACTTATCTTCTTGCGTTTCGTCCGGGTTTTGCTTGGCATGTTCTTCTTCTTCTGCTTCTTCGTCAAAGGGAGCCTTGAATCGATCTGAAATTGCATGGAGATGCTGCCGAATCTTGGTTTTCTGCTCTTCAAGTACTGTATCTTGTCAGAAGCCATGTCATCGGCTCAAATGTACATATACTTACCGATGAGTTTCCGCTCGATATTGTCATAGACGGATTGTAGCTGCGAGAGAATCGTAGCATTCCTTGGGTCTTCGATTAAATCGTCTTCTTTCGGTTGAAACGCTACCATGCTAGTCTTTAAGAGCTTGAGGGTCTCTAACTTTTGCCCATTGCCCGTCTTAGTGGCAGTATGATATTGCACCTTGGCAGCTTCGGCATCTAATTCCTTAATCTGATCTTCATATTGTCTCATTTCCTGGAACATGGCATCTACGACATCTCTGTTCTCTTCTAGATATCGATCGACGTAAAAGGTCCCGGGTATTCTGCAGTTCAGACCGGGAGCGTCTGACTTTGACGACTCTAATCTCAAGATCAAAACATTACTAATGTCCACAATGTGTGCCTTTCCAGCAGATGACGAGAGTATATTCTGATCAAGTACATCATAGAGAGTCAGGTTCGCGTCACGGTCTTGAGAAACCACTGTTGCATCGAGCAAGAATGACTCTTGATTCTGTCCGCCTGCATTGACCATAGATCGGAGCACTCCGTTAAGAGCATTTGAAGTATGGGTCTGATATGCAATCCCCCAGTTCACGAGAAACTTGAGCAGGTCATCGTCGACGCGATCAAGTGAGATTGGCGAGTTTGTCCAGGAATCGAGTTGCTGAAGGGCGCCAACGCTTCCGTACGCCCTGTCGGTGCTGTCCAGAAATGACATCAATCGTTGTGCTTCGAAAATCAACTCGGTGTCTCGAGAGGTATCATCAGCACCATATGCCACGGTACGTGCTTTGGGGGATGCGGCTCCTTTCCACCAGTCTTCTCCCACGCCATAGTTCTCCTGGGATACTTCCGGTGTGAGCAAAGCGTTGCGAAATAAAGGTATGGAGTGAAGTATGGTCAGTAGTGCGGGCAGATAATCGCCGCTTGGTAGTGGCTTGATTATGGCGGGGCCATCCTCCTCGCGCTTTCGCTGACTGGGAGCAGCGTCGGGTATGAATTCGGCACTCGTCGAAGCAGGTACAAGCGCCCATTGAGATGAGTCGTAGTACTCTTTAGTAGCAGGGCCAAAGGCAGGTTGACTACCTATCACTCCAGATTCTTGCCTGTCTTCAATACCTGATCGACGTTAGCATTCCCTTCTCAGCTTTGAGCAAATGCCCATTCTAGTGTAACTGACTTTGTATCGGTGCATCGCCTGGGTGCGCAGGAGAGACGCCAGAATGGTGACTTGATCTTGATGGCGGTCGGCTCGGTGCTACGCTTGGTGCGCCACTGTGGGGGTAGTTGTCAACGCCTGGAGCATACTCGATATTGAATGCTGTATTTCAAAGAACGTTAGCCATAATCGTATATTGAACCGCCTGTGGCAGTTCAGGCTCGAATAGAGCAAGCACCTACTCGGAATATTACTCCCTGTGTCATCCGACTGGCCATACCTGTCTGCATTGAATACGCTGCTGTCCCAACCCTGCTTATCTTCCTAAAAGCAACGTCAGTGTCGGCGTCTTCCTAGAGGGAGACCCATGAACCTGACCTTGATAGCTTTTAAACCTTGGTCGAAGAACTTATTGAGCGCCACATTAACGTCATAGCCAGAAATCTGTAGCTTGTATTAGCCACGTTACAATTTGCGCGGGACGTCATGATGAACCTGAAGAAACTTGACGGCCTCCTCATGTGAGAGTTGCCCAGTGAACGCTTGAAGTGTTGCAGCCTTTGTGTCAAGGTCTGATGCCATTGTAACAAGTGCTGGCTGGGTATTAGAGGCGTAGGGAGGAAGGAGGCAGTGGGAGGATAAGGCTCTCGGAGCTGTCGCGGGGACTCAGGTGGTTGAGCAATCGAATGTGTGCATGTAGCGGGGCAGGAGGATCGGGTCCGGAATTAAGAGGTAGCGCTACCACTTCCGAGAGGTCGTGACAGATGCGCCGGCAGGCCTTTGCGTAGTGGTTTGCATGTTCGTGAAGCAATTGCGGAGCTCTCTCAACCTTGTCGAGCTCCCCAGGCCTTGTCCAAACGCGATGACGCTAAGAGAGGCCCGTGCTTTCAGCTGCAAGTCACACTGCGGTGAGGTTTCCGAAGGGCTCAGAGCTCAGAGCTCAGAGCTCAGAGATCACTGATTAGGCCTCTCCGCCGCCCTCATCACACATTGCGGCGGCAAGCTTAACTTAAACCCCAAATTCAATACCTCTGTAATGAATCAAGAACATCTTTGTCTATTTTACAGCTATTATTTACTGGGTATCTCTGGGTCATTGCTAGAATCCATCTCCGTCTCCACCTTTTTGAACCGTACAGATATATATACATTTACAAGATAGTATCCACCAAAGTCTGAGCGAATTGGTTTTACACTGACTTCTGCTCTTCCGCCGACGTCTCCTCTTCTCGCGGGCGGCCTGCATCTTCTGCAGCTTCGACCTCTTCTTGTGCTAGTCTTGGCCCCATCTGACGAATTATCTCGTCGGCGTCTGGTCCACGGGGGCGATAGATATGCCGCCCAAGGAGATCGTCAATTTTGTCTTGGTCCTCTCTCCAGGCTCGCCCTTTCTTGCTATACCGCTTAATCATCTCGCGAAATGATTTCAACTGAGCTGACCGCTCCTCTGCGCTCTGCCCAACCAGTTTCTCTCGCCTATCCTTCAGCATGTTAAAAATCCTTCGATCGCTACCCTTTTTCATTTCCTGGATGTGATACTCGATAGACCAGTTGTCCGAGGTAGTAAGATTCTCTGGCCGAGCTACCTTCTGTCCATTAACGCGGTTCTGCACTGTCAGGGTCCAGCCGACCAAAGGTCCTTCATCCGTGTCGTTGGATGAGTCCGTACCAACTTCAGTGGTGGCTTGGTCTACGGATGTTTCATTGGCCTCATTAGTCAAGGTATTTGTGTCTTCTTCGTTCCCCACTTTTCCTTTACTCTCATCCTCTACAACTTCTTCATCAACACGATCTTGAATATCCTGCCACTCGGCCTGTACTTCTGGATCATCTCGTCGGACGCCAATGATGTTGCGTTCAAACTCTCTGCGAAGTTTGTGCTTCGCGTTTTGAATGGTATCTGCTTGCTCCTCTGTGACCGGTTCTGCAAAAACATATAGATATGGCACAGCTGTTTCGCGAGCCTCGACAAATAGTCGTATAGACTTTGATCGTCAGTACAACGTCTTGTTAGGCTTTGGGAAGAACTTACGGTCTCAGGAAACTTCTCGATGGCGCGTTGAAGAATTTCGTCCAGGAGTCGAATGCTAAGTTTGAATTCCTGATCGCCCAAGCAAGTATCTGCCTGTCCATGGATCACTTTATCCATGTCCGGCAAACTGAGATATTGAAATCCAAAGATTCGCTCGATATTGTGGTACGCGACGAATATTCCGTCCATGCGCCCCATGCGAACTTGAAGAGAGTATTTGAGCAAAGTCGCGCGCGTCATGTCGTAGAATTCGCGCTCGTAAGACTCCCACTCACCTTGGTCGTACCGGAGTTGGTAACCAGCGCCAGTCTCGTACTCCTCATGGTCCATACGGATTGACACAACCGCCCGGGTCTTCAGGTCGAAAACACCCGTCCCAGGCAATCGGCTATCCCTTGCATCCAATTGTGAGCGCATAAGAAAATTCCCTAGGGTAGAATAATGGAAACATTTCCCCGAGTCATCCCCTTCTGGTATACCGTCAGGGTTGGATCTTCGATATCGCTCGAATTCATCCCGGGGACTCGTCAGTAGCTTCTCTAGAGAATGGCCGAGCCAACTCATGATGTTGGGACTGTCATAAGACTTTTCAGCGTCGATAGCATACATCCCATTCTTCCATCTCAGGAAGATGGCACTTGGGCCCTTTGTTATCTTTGAGAAGTTCGGAGAGGGTTTGGGGAATTCCCGAGAGAGTCCATCGTGATTAAGCTCACGGAAATGAGAAAGAACGTAGTGGAGATGCTGCAGGACTCCTGTCATGCTAGAGGTTGATCCGGTAAATTTTGATCCTTGTGATCGGGCGATCGCTATAAGATCTTGGTCTTGAGAGGACGTTTTATACTCGGTAAGAGCATCGAAATCAAATTCAGTCACAGGCATGATTTTTTCCAAGTAGGGGTCAAAGTTGTAAACACGAGACCGAGGGTCCTGCAAACGATAGACGCCTCGATTGAAAAGCACGCGATCCAAACCGTGAGAAAGCATAGGCACTGGAGGAATATCCACAGGCACAGCCGCAAATTCCAGCTCATCGGGCGAAAGTATGTGGATTGGTAAGTTTTCTTTCCGATTCCGTTTGGCTTTGGATTTTTTTTCTGGTTTTACATTAACCAGCAACGCCTCCTTTATAGACTGAGGGCGTTCGGGCTCCGATTCTGTGGAGCCATTTTCTTCGGTGGCAATACCTTCCCTCTCGGAACTTGTGGCTATTTTCCTTATGCGTTTCGAAGATGATTTGTCGGCGTCGCGTGCGGAAGTCGGTGCTGTTCTTGCACTGGCGATTTTGCGGAACCTCCTCTTAGTTGTCCTGGAACGTTTCGACCGCTTTTTCGTGCTTGATGTGAGGGTAGGCTTATGATCGGACGAGAAAGCGCGAATCGGCTGGCGGAGTGCATTGTGTTGAAGTTGCGAAGCCTATCTAAACTGATTAGTGTAATGTTCGCCAAATAAGTAAGGTGGAAAATATTGCTACCTCTGCTGTTGAACCCCGGGATAGAACGGTATACCTTATCGGGGGTTGATTTTGCATAGCCACTGGACCCGCAGGTTGGCCATTGTCTGTGGCCGCAGAGATGCCATGGCCGGTAAGGTTGACTACGTCTGGCCCTGACGAAGGATCTAGCAGGCGGGGAGAGGCTGCACTCAGGAGACGCCTCTGCACTCGGGGATAGTAAAGGCAACGAGTAGTAGCGCAATAATAAGGGCAGGCGTACGAGGGAACAGACTGCAGCAACCTACGCCTCGACATTAGGAGGAGTGGAATAGACAAGAGAGGGCCACGCTTAGATATTACAACATGAAGGCTCAAAGCTCAAGCAGAGAATGTCTAGACGTCAAGACAGTCTAAGTCGCGCGGCGCGTGTCTCCCAAAAAAAAAGTTGGAGTCGGGCCGGGCAGATGTTCCGAATGCCGATGTTAGACGGTAATCGGATGGAGGCGCCCACGCGCCCACGGCATCGTTCCCAGAGGAGTGGGCGCACCAAACACCAGAAGCAATTGTAATTAGGACATATCGAGGTAGACGTTCAGAGGTTAGGCGAAATAGAGCAAGTGTGTGTGACCCTCCTTGCCCTTAGCTTTGCCAGTGTTTGCCCTAGTGCCCAGCCAAGTTCTTCTGTCTGCGCTCTCTCCCAAAGAGCCCCAACGTCCCGACCGATCAATAATCCATCGTGCCATCCGTCATCTCATGTCATGGGAGGCCGTGGTTGCGGTGTTGTGCGGCTGGCGCCTCGGCCCTGACCTGCCCTGGCCATGCCCTGGCCCCGGCCCTGCGCACTTCCCTGCACTGCACTGCACTGCGCTGCGCTCGCCAGCGACCCTGTGGACGATTGCGACGATTGTGATCTGCGGAGAGACGTAATCCCCCCATCGTTTCAGCGTCAACCGACAACCAAACGGCGGCTTCAAAACACGATTGAGTGCACGCCGTGTCACTACTGCACCCGGCGCGTCTGCTCCGTCTGTTTACCATTGTTACCTCCTGCTTCTAGAATTATCTCCCGTCGACCCGTCGCCCATCGCCCCGTCGTCCTCCGGAAAACTGGCCTTTCTTGCCTGAGGTCACCGCAGACAAGAGCACACTTCCCGATACTGGCTTCCCGACAGCGCCCGCCGCTACATCGTTGCTGTTGCTGCTCCACCCTGTTATGAGGGTCAATCTGCGCTGTTGATTGGCTCCGCCCAACCTCAACTCTTCCTCACGTCCTCTCCCCGACAATCGCGTTATCGAGTCGCTGCACATCTTGTGTCCGCCCACCCCTCTCTCGCTCTCTCCTCCCATAGCTATTGCTACAACCGCCCTCTCCGTCTCCGCATGACAATCACTCGCCTCTGCTGAGCTCCCGTCGGGCTGCTGCGCAAGCCAGCTTGACTGCTCACCATGTCCAAGGACAACCGCCGCCGAAGCTTCTTCGGCGCACTCGCCAATCTTCAAGGGAACAAGGACGAGGATGAGCCTTCGAATCTCCTGCGGAAAAGGCGAACTGCATCCTTCCGCACCACCCTCTCTACAGCAAGCACACAGCGGGGTGACGACGAATCGCTTGAGAGTATCTCAATTGCGGCAAGCCCAGCATCTCAGACCCGCCCTCCATTGTCGCGAGGGAGTGGAAACCGCTCCAGCTCCGTCTTTGGCTCCCTCCGAGGCATCCGTCTCCCCGACGACACCGACGAACCGGCCTCTGCCACCTCGACTCGAACTCTCTCCGGAATTTGGCCTTCCACCGACGACGCACAGCGAAGTCGTCCTGTGCTTCGTCATGGTGAAGTTCAGACTAGTAGTTCCATGTTCAGGAAGAAGAAGGAATATTTGGTGCTGACCGAGAAGCATCTATTCAGGTTCAAGTCTCAGCAAAAAGCGGCCGAAAACTTTCCCAAGTACATCTCCCCCACCCCACTGATCAAAAAATCGCATTATTCTAATCTCCTCAGCATTCCCGCCAATTCCCGCCTATCCACCTATCGGCATACACAGAGTCCTTCAATTGGGTCCTCATTCGAGCTCCAGTCGGTCGCATCGGACAATTCTGGAGACCGTGATGCTGGGACCCCGCTACGACAGATTGTTGCAGTGTATCAATTGGATGATGGAAGGCCACACTTCGCCTTCGAAGTCTCATACCTTGATGATGAAAGCAATCAAGCCACAGCAATGACTCTCCAGTTCGGAGATCCGGATGACATGAATGCATGGCTCAAAAACATCCGCGAGGCAGCCAATCGCGTCAGACTGGCAGATTCAAATCCATTGAGTGCTTACAATTCGCACTTGGCAGCCAGAGTTGTTGAGGCAGAACGCGATTATGTGCCTCCCCATTACGCTATTTACAAGGTCGTGCAACGCCCGGTTGGTAAGACGGGGACACGGTCATCCTCAGACGATCTTGCGAAAATGGTCGCTTCTGTTTGCTTTCTCGCAATTGGCGTGCACAAAATTCATCTAATACCGTTATTCAAACCTCCCTCACAACGCTCATCGAGCCCGTCGTTGGGATCTTACAACTCCCATTCGTCTCATGGCATCCTTAATGTCACAGAATTACATGTCAGCGAAGTTGATGACACTTTCGAAATAACCTTGCGGTAAGGCTCACACATGGGCTATCTTATGTATCCTACTAACTTTGTCAGACTTCCCTTACAGCGACCGAGAGTACTTCAGCTAGCTTCGCTTGCATCCCACGACATTGCAGTAAGGCTCCGCTACGTTGAGGAAAGTCTACGACCAGAATGGGAATCGCGGCCTTATCAATTTATCGTCCCAACCGATGTGAAACACGACATTTTCCGCCAGACGAGCCCACATCCTAATGATCAAAGTTCTCTAGATCGCACCCTCATTGGATACTGCGTTGCGTACGATGTCAAACCAGAGAATATACGATATCAAGTCACCTATCCGCCAGAAGATTCCCCAAGGTTCGAACTTCTAGGACCGGCTGGGCGTCGGAGTCATTATACAGTGCTCGAGCTACTTGCGGTTTTAAGGGCCTTACGCTACAACGAAAGTTTCGGCGGAATCTCTTTTAGTGGTGTAAATTTGGATGCTTTGAATGGTCTCTGTGATGACTACGGGGCCGAGCATGTCTGCTCCAAGACTAAGCGAGGGACACCTGTGAGAGTGGACGTTGAGGAGCTCAACCGATCCTGTCTCCTTGTGCAGGAAATCCGTGCCGTAGCAATCACCAGTCGGAAGCTTCGGCGATTGGACTTCTCGTCTTGCATTACGAGGAAACCCAAGGACCGGTTAGAATCATCGAGTAAGACTCGTGATATCGGCTGTGGCATAGTGGAGGCACTGTTTCCTCTCTGCAAATATCAAACCACCAATGTTGATTGGATAGCATTGAATAACATACATCTGGGAGACACCGACTTAGATTACTTGGTCGCAGCAGCTGTTGAGAGGGATTGCCATTTGCGTGCTATTGAGCTTAGTGGCTGTGGTCTGACTGACCGAACGTTGGCGTTGATACTTGATTCTCTTCGGACCCAGGAGAATACTCTCGAAGCCATCAACCTCTCCGCGAATCCGGTTCGGTTATCGCCCTCCACTTTCGACTATCAAATCGGCGTTTTCGGTTACCTCACAAAATTGAACCTCTCACATCTTGCACGTACATCCGGGCCAGAACCTTTGATCTCTCTTGAAACCTTTCAGGCATGGAGACTACAGGAGTTAATTCTCAGTGGAACTTCGTTGAACTCTGCCATGGTTGACGCAATTGCAAGGTTTGTTATTCTCATAAGTCAAATATGTTTAGTTCCCGCTGACAGAAAACCAGTTATCTTATAAACTATAAACAATCCAAAGGTCTACGAGAATTGCGCTTAGATCATTGTTATTTGACCGGAAAAGATGTCGCGTACCTTCTCCATTCCATGACCGAGAAACCCGGCACAGCCCGAGAACTTCATTTCGATGTCAGCGAAAATTACATTGAACAGCACCTTGAAAAGCTCACGAGTGCCATCGCGAATGGCCTTGCTCCGTCGAGTATGTCTATTCGATTGATCGAATTCCAAGACGAGGCCGATTTCCGCAAAATGATTTTCGCCCTCGCCGCCAATACAACAATTCGACAGCTGGACATTTCTCGTGCATCCCTTCCGTGCGATGCATCAGAAGAAACTTGTGTCGCATTGGAGAAACTGTTTGCTGAGAATACCACTCTTGAGTGGTTAGACATATCAGGAGAAGACGCACGATTAGAGACGACTAAGCTAGGAGTAGGCATCAATCGAGCATTGAGGGGCCTTCAGGACAACCACACCTTGCGTGTTCTGTTTGTCAAATGTAAGTTGTACATTGAATTAATCCGGACCTTTTATGCTGACACTTGATAGTTCAGAAGTTGGGCCTGCAGGGAGCAAGCACTCTCGCAGACGTCCTCAAGGTGAACACCACGCTGCGTGAACTCTATTGCGAAAACAACGGCATCACCTTGGGTGGATTCACGGATCTCGTGAATGCACTTCATCGCAACACAACTCTATTATGCCTACCTAGCATGCAGGAGAGTCGCCAGATGGCGTTGAAGCAGACTGAGGATCAGGTCAAACAGATGCGAGACGATTCATCTTCACAGCAACAAAACAGGACCGCGTCTGTCAGGAGTAAAATCGCAAGTAAGGTTTCGGGGAAGGCGCCTAAGGACAAAGCACAGCCGATGGCCCTATCAGACCAAGATATCAAAGCTGCACTCGGGCTTGTCGACGAGAGTTGGGCCAGGCAAGAGTACCGACTGGAACAGTACTTGCAAAGGAACTATAATATCGCCAACGGGTTTCCCACTGCATTAGAAGTAGACGACGAGGAGTTTGAGAGGCCCGATACGGCGTCTAGTCTCAGCAAAATCGTGGAAAAGGTCAAATTCGAGAGCACCCCAACGATTGAAAAGGACGTGCAGCTTGGCGGCGTAGCGGAAGAGAAATCAGACGTAGCAACAAGCCTCGAGAAAGAAATTGAGATGTCCTTCTCAGAGAATCGGGACGCTTGGAATCGACCTCGACTATCATCTAATGGATGATGGATTGGGTGGTTTTAATAGGCGCCACTCCATTTCCAAGCATGCTGAAGCATGCTTTATGCTCTTTCCTTGAACTTCTTTTCCCTCTTAGTCCTTCTTGGGCGACCATATTCTGCATAAGGAGATGAGATCTCCTCACGGATGATTTTCTTTTGGGTGGCGACTCGCATTGCATTGGGCGGGCATTCGTGGCGTTTCACTCGGGCGCAACCGATTTTGCGAGATACCACCTGCGGCCCTTAATAGTACATCCACCGGTGCATTCAAGGGGTTCGTTTGGAGTTGCGCCCTTAGTGGGCTAAAATGGTGTGGGATACCTCTATAGACGGAAACACGCTTCGGCGCCAGCAATGAACACAGTAATAGATACATTCAAACCATCAAAGCCCGTCGCCTCTGTGATGCCGAAAGATAGAAAAAGTAATTAAGACCAACCAACACATCATACCGTACATGCACAGGCAGTGACCAAAAACCCATGCAACCCCCACGCTCATTGGTCGGGCGCCCAGGATCCACTAATCAGGTCGAATCACAGACTGCCAAACCCAGCAAACCCCGACCCGACCCTGTCCTGCAACTTGACATCACAGCCTGGGGAGGGAGATTCCATCTATGCCCCCATCACCCAGAGAAAGCAGACCAAACGACAGACATTTTTTTTTCTCTCAAAGATTTGGTCTAAACTTTTAACGATAAACCCCGGAAGAAAACATGCGACACCATGGCAGTCTAAGCAAAGACGAGGAAACGAATGCGGCTGCTTGGGAAGCGGCGAGAGGGGCGGTCACAGGGGCTACTAAGGTGAGGGGTTGGGTCTTCTTATGTGTTTCTCCCTCTTTTTAGGTTGTTTTTTGTTTTGTCCGTTTCTCGAGTCAGTTGTCCCTTGTCTTTTGTTTCTGTTTACTGGGTTTGTTAAGGTGATCGGTCGGCTGGCTCTCGGCTGGCGGATTTGTACTGCTCTGGGGTTGAGGAGCGTTGTCGACTGTCTTGTGCTTTGTTTCCTGTTTTGGAGGGTGCGCTGTATGATGATGATCGATGCTGAGAGGAGATTTTGAGGCTGTTGAGGACTTGCTTGCTGACCTGTTTTTGGTGTAGTGGGGTCTTTTCGCGGCGGTTGCTGGGGGTGTAGCGTATGCCTTCTCTCCTGTCTATCGAGGGCTCACGGTTCAATTCAAAGTGTAAGTTCTTCTGATTACCGTTTTTCGCAGGCTGTAGCTCAAGGATGATTGTTGGGATTGTTGGTCGTGACTATTTGGTTCTTCTTCATCTCCTAGATCCCCTTCCACCAATGTTAGATCGTCACGCTCAGTACGAAACAGCTATATTCAGATGTCCGGTATGATTCTCGGCAGCATGATTGAAGCCGACAGACGAATGGTTGCATATGAGCACCACATTCGACACCAAAAGCGAATCGCTCGCGACATGGAGGTATGGAGAAGGTACGAAGAAGAGTTTGAGAAGAGAGGCACGCCTGGAGTTGGAGGAGAGGGAAACGTAAAAGGGAATGAACCCGAAGTATGATCGTATTTATTCAACAATTATACATGTCGTCAGTCACGGCCGTTGTATAGAAATTGGGGGTTTGGTAGAAGGTTGGGGGATTCAATGCGAAGGCATCAATTTGTACTATTACATGATCTTGTGGAGTTACGGCTCTTTGAAGATATCAATTAAAGATTTGAATGACACTTTCAAGCTAATCTCTTACCCCATGGAGCATGAGTTATACATAGCACTTCCAACCATTGCCCCTACTCAGCTTTGACGGCCTCGAGGCCCAAATTGCGAGATTCCCTCAGTTCTTATGCTGGGGCTGGGAAGGACATTGTTTGTTCGAAGGTCTGAGACTGTTTGTCTTTATCTGGTCAGTTGTCCCCCAAGTCTGTAGCATATTCTTCGTCCGTCTCCATATCCCAGGCCTCACCCACGCATCTAAAGTTGTCGTAATCATCGCTATCATGAGCATCATCATCATCATCATAGGACTGCCCTACTCCACTCATTGCTGCGACGCGGGTCAGATACCACTGCATCTCCAACAGTCTAAGATCTGGAAGTGGCATGGTTTCTGGGTCATCTGTGGTGAGAGTGATTTGCTGCCCCGAAATGATTTTTTCATTAGTCTCGTTGTCGAACAACTTCGTGTAATTCGGTCCATGGTCCTGTGATGGTGTAGGAGGGGGGTGCAAGATCGGAACTTGAGCACCCAGAGTATATGATGATAACCAGTGGAACTCTACGTCCAATTGTTTCCCATCCGTTGATTGTCGAATTGGCTTGATAGCGAAGTGAGCTTTTTCCCAAAACCTATGTGCGGATGGTGTGAGGGATATCAGATTATAGCATGCTTCCGTCTTGTCAGGTCTTTCTTCGGAAAATATCGCTTTGAACCACTGATCAATCCGGTCTGCAGACCAGAATTGCCGCAAAGTCTCCCAGAAACCAGATCGAGCTTTTGTGCTACAATCGTCGTTACGCATTGAGAAAGGGTATATATGGACGACTTCTAGAGGCTCCCCATTCTTTGTCAAGACGCATATCCTCTTATCTCTTCTCCGAGCCTATATATTGTTAATAAATTAAACTTTATAAGAATGATGAACAAACTAGGTCCCGTGCTTGCTGTGAAGGCTTTTGATTTATAGTAGAGTCACTACTATCTCTCTTTGTCCTATAGTTCTGTTCTGGAGTGAGTTGTGGTGTTGATGAACCTGAAGGCCGTGGGGGAGTGGATGGTGCAGACTTCCGTTTCCGTTGTGTCCCTAACTATCATTAGAAAGGAATTAATATAGGCTTATTAGCTTACAAGCTTGGATAGGTTTATCAACTAGCTGCACATCTCGGAAAAGGACGTATACTGCGTATGAATTCACTTGGGCGGTCCGAACAAGATGACTGAGTTGATCCAGGTCACTTAACTGTAAAAGCGCCCATGCCGTTGGTGGTACTTCATGCGATTGTGATGAAAGCGCTTTATGTAAATCTTCTAGTAAGCTTCGTCGGCGCTCATTGTCGTCTAGTTCCATCGTGGCGGTGGGTTGGATTCGAGGGTGGCAGAGTGCGAAAGCGACATTTGGAGTGGTGAGGGTAGTATGGCTTGAGCGTTGCGGAATATTTATACCCCGCCCCCGTCCACGCCGCTTCCTTCGAGCGACAAAGCCACTTGGCATTCTCTTCTCTCTTCCAGGCTGCCACCGCAGTTCCTCGCGACCCCCATCTTACCACGTATCAAGGTCAAATTCAGCTGCAATCATGGCCGACGTTTTCTGGACACTCCCACCGGTCACACGGTGAGTCATTGACTCTACGCTCACACTAGTTTTCCAAGATCAAACTCTGATACTGATTCGCAGAACCATCACAGCTCTCGCCGTGACTGTGTCCGCGCTGGGCTACTCGGGCATAATTAGTCTGATGCACTATGTCTTCATCAGACAGTATATCTTTACCTTCAATATGATCCCGCAATTGTGGAGATTTTTCACCGCGTTTCTCATAACGAAACCGAAGTTTGCCATTTTACTGGATCCATACTTCCGTAAGCCTTTACAGTTCGTCGCTAGGAGCTCATGACTAATTTCACCGATAAGTGTACCAGTATGGCAGTGGCTTAGAAACCAGTTCTTCTCGTTTCTCGCAGCCGGGCGATTTCTTCGTCTATACGAGCTTCATTGCAGCCGTCATTGTTGTAAGTAGCCATCTACTTATCTCATATGTTCTATCATTACGGTCCGATCCTTCGGACCACCTCGAATATCTGCCCGCCCAGCCTCAATTCTAGCTGAAGCGGTTCCTGGAATCGAGGGAGATTACCCTTGCACAGTATGCAGTCCCGTCATTCGCAAAACAAAACAGGGGCTGTGTGGTGTGTGAGCATGGTGGGAATGTCATTTGAGAAAGCATAACGGACTCTTTAAATTTCGTAATGCGGTGTTGGCTCCCTACATATTTTCCTTATATCTTGTGTATTGCTTTGCAGCTTTGCATCTTGGAACATGCTACTAACTCGTTCCAGGCAGTTGCAGGCGTCTTTCTCCAGTCCTACACGTTCCTTCAGGCGCTCTCCCTCGCTTTCGCGTACACCTACGCTCAAGACAACCCGACTCGACAAGTCTCGTTCTTCATCATTAACTTTGATGCGAAATACCTTCCATTCTCTATGCTGTTCCTCACCTTCATCATTGATGGGCCAGATGCCGCCATGACACAAGCAACTGGCCTCATAGCCGCCCACTTGTACGACTTCCTCACAAGGATCTGGCCTACATTCGGTGGAGGGAGAAACTACATCTTCACGCCGACAATTGTGAAAAGGTGGTTTGGCGCTAAGCCTGGAAATATTCAGCAGAGGAGCTATGGTACGGCTATGCAGGGTCGCGGCGGAGCTGATACCAGTTCTGCCACAACTACTGGTCGTAGCACCGGCTTTGGCGGCCAATGGGATGGAAGAGGTCCAGGTCGCCGGCTTGGTGACTGAAGATTTCTTAGAACGAAAGCAATCGGAACTCGGGGTACAGGGAACTGGGTTGATGGCTGACATGAGGATGGATAGCCGTTTACATTTAGAGTTGAAGGCCCAATCATGTTTGACATTTCATTGTAAGATATCCATAGTAAGGAATATGAGTTCATGATGCATGAGGAAGCGGTCATTCAATAAGTACAGTCCCACTTACTACAATATCGTACAGTGCATATTTACGCCTTCTCGTCCTAGAGACATTCAAAACATTTAACTTTTCTTGTCCGCTCCAGCAGGGTTCCTGGGCCCATCAACTGCCCTTTCAACATGTCCCGCAATACCGTCCTTGCCCGCATCAAATTGACTCCCAATGATACCATCCTTGGAAAAGGGGCCGCCGACCTTCTCGCCAATCTGTCCAATTGACCCCTCAGGATTGAATTGCTTGCCTATAGCACCAGCCGAGGAGAGGATTGAAGGATTCTAGCCACATCTCGTCAGTCGAATAGATTCTTTGAAAGATCGGAAGAGGCGGGATTACTTCTTGAGGAATGGCATTTGTACCCTTCTGTGCCCCGAGCTTATTGGCGGTATCTGTGATCGTGTTGTTTTGGTTCGATGCCATTGTTACGAGTTCGGAACTTGAGGAATAGAATATATTGATCAAACGTTGATGTTTGTGCTTTGATTATGCGGGTTTTTTGAATATTTGAGGGGTTAAGGGTAAGGTTTCTTGGGTTTGGGCTTGGGAGGTACTATTCTAGCTTTATACCCCTCCTCTCGGGATCTAGTGGGTAATTTAGTTGGTATATGGTAAGGTATCAGGGTCCATGAGCGTGCTGTTTGGGTTGTATGGCGTCACGAGGGGGAGCGGCGTAGTGGTGATGTCATTATTTGTCGTTGGCGGCCATGGGGATTGAGCTTTGATGTCGTGGTTTGGTTTGTGGCGGTTGTGGATCGGGGATTATTGGAAGGGGAATTCGGATTGGAATGTTGGGTGTAGATAGTAGGGATGGTTGAGGGGAGGGATGGGCTTGGCGTGAATGTGTTGTCTACTCGGTCGCGCTACGCTCTGCTAGGGTTTGAGGACATATATGGTCTTTTTGTTTGGAGGTATATTGTTAGTGCGTTATGTGTGGAGATTACTGATTATTGAAAGAAAGATTTGATCTGTTATGACGAGTTTCGTTCCTTGTATTAGTGTCATCAACACATTTGGGTTAAAATCTGACTAACGAAGCTTTGCATCCAACGAACACAACATTCCCAACGGTTCTAGAATCAGATATGATTGAAATAGGCAGCAGTAGCAAGATTAGGGAATCATGGGAGCCCTAAGACGCACACGGCTAGCGTAGGATCTAGACCTGGAGACAATCACTTTTCTTCCCCTATAAAACATCGATACATCCTCAATCTTTGATTCCTAGGTTGCCTGTTGTTGCTTTCTGCGAATCATAGTTCTGTTTGTTGGGAGTCTTAACCAATCAAGCGATTCCTACTTTTACAATGCCCAAAGCGCAGAAGAATAAAAAGCCCAAGCAATCCCCTATCCCACCAAACACAAGTGGAACAACAACAAACGTCAGAAAGCCTTATAAGTTCAGGGCGACATTCAAGAACCGCCGGCACGTACCCTCATTAAAGGCACAGAATTCATTTCCTTTCTTGGACTCAATTCTGCGAGAAAGCAATACTAGCGAGGAATCTAAACCCGATGACACGGAAACTGCAGAGAGTGAGGCAAATAGCAAAGACTATTCGATCACAAATCTCTTCGAAAGTGCCATTAATAATCCTACGGTCCTTGAGCCCATCCTCTCAGCCCTCTCCAAACCAATAAAAGAGTCCCCATTCACACCACGACAAAAGCAAGATCTTGAAATCGCTCTCCGCTCCCAATTAGCACATTTCTACGATCCTGCAACGCGCCTTGGATCACTCCTAGCATCCCACAACATCAAGCGCAAACCACAGGCGCTGGGTGCCCCGGATTGGCGAACGAGTGCATGGGAGACCAACAAGCTCCCGACAGACTTCTCTGTGGATGAGAATGGTTTCGACGCACTATTTGACCTTGCGGATCTCGATAAGGTGCATGAGGTTGACCAACAAGCTCCTGTGGTAACACACTCGTCGAATTACATCAAACAAAAGCATTATCACAAACACGTACAGAAACATGTTATAGAGTACTGGGAAGCTTTCCCTTTACTCATAGCTTACACGGCCACGGTTGTAAGGCTCGAACGCCTGTTTCTCGCTGAAGGTGCAAAGAGTTCACCGCATTCATTCATGACGTTTCAATTCACGGGTTGGACTGGGCGGGATTCTTGGGTTCAACAATCACATTCCGAGAACTGGGATGAGGGTGACGGAGGTTATGATTCGTTTAGCAGAGGCGAGTCACTAGGTGCAAGGTGGCATGGTTTGGCGGCTCTGATACCAGAGGAGGGGGGAATGACGGGTTTGAGCGGGTGCACAGCAGGACCTTTGCGGTGGGATAGTAAAGTTCGCTTGGAGAGAGGGCTGAGGTTCATAGTGAGAGGATGGATGGAGGGGAGGGTTGGACCGTCCAAGATAAAGATCAAGATCGATTGGAAACCGGAGCATTATAAGCCTGATAATGAAGACCTGGACTTGTTGAAAGAGATGGATCTTGATATTCTCGACAGCCTAGCGGGCGTAATAGACTCGCTACAAGAGGGAAAGGTGTATTTGTTTAAGGGACTTGTTCCACCCCCTGTTGATGGGGATATTGGAAGCGTTCTCAGTGCCCGATTTATAGTCCATGAGTCTCAGATGCTGGACGAGAAGAGCGTTTCAGGGGGCAAGTCAAAAGGGAGAAAGAAATAACATGTACCTAACTTCAGAATACAGCTGTAATGTATGTTAAGACTGTTCAAGTAAGACATAGAGCAACGTAGTAAGGAAGGCTGATAGGATGTAGGAGATCGTCAGAGTAATGTTTAAGAGTGGTCAGACACTAGCGGATAATTTTAGCCTTCTTGTAGGACTAGTGTGTTACCTACACGCTGGATACGCTCAGACTAAAATGCCTCGGAGAAGACAGCTTGGCTGCTTTCACAGAATAGCCCCTCCCGCGTATTGAAACCTTCAGAAGTTGTGCTTGCGAATTACAAAATGTCTCGATGCATTGCAGTCATTGTACACATTACCGCTTCTTTACTAGATTTTGGCTTGATACAAGAATTGAATGTTCGATCGCAGTCGGAATCTTCCATCACACTGCAGTCTAAGAAGAGACTCGGGTAGATCCGACTGATCTTCATTCTGCCAAGCAGAACAATAGGTTAACTCCTGCAATGGATCGGCCGGCTTCCGCTTGAAGCGAGCGCTGTACTGTTGAGCGGAGTTTCGTATTAATATATCATAGTTCAGACCATTAGAAAAATACAGCTTTTGCCTTAACACTAGATTCCTACATCTTAAACTTCGTCATGAACTCCGCTAGATTGAGTGGAGACAGGATCACTAATACAGTCGACATTATCTACGAACAGATCCTCCGAGATCCTCAGTTGCCTCGGCCAAATCCTACACAATCTCTATGGCAGGAACCCGTCCATCCGACCGTTAGTCGAGCCCAGTCCGCTAAGCTTCCCGAAGCCGTTGACTACTTGATCCTTGGTTCTGGTGTTGCCGGTTGCGGTGTCGCTAAGGAGTTACTCGAGAATCCATCTTCACAAGGAAAGTCCGTCACTATTCTCGAGGCTCGTCGTATATGTAGTGGCGCTACTGGTCGTAATGGGGGACAAATTACGAGATTGCCTCCAACGACGTATAAGTTATACGTCGACCGCTTTGGAGTAATGGAGGCGAACAAGATCTTTAAATATACTGTCAAGGGTTTGGAGAAGATGACTGAGTTGGCGACGACTCAAGGGTCTGAGGTTAAGACTGCCTCGAAGTTCACCCAACTCGAGAAGTTCTTTACATACTACGATGAAGAGTCATGGCAGAAAGCAGTTCAAGCACAGGAACTGTACGAGAAGGAGAACCCTCAGGACAAAGGGTTCTTTCGTCTTGTCGATGCTGAAGTAGTGAACAAAGTGAGGGAACTGGTATTTCTTTCACTGACAGTGAATACTAATCGATACTAGGAATACAACAGGAAAGATGCTCGTGGTGGCATCGGATTTCCCGCCGCTGTAGCCTCTCCTTATGGACTTGTCACTACGACATTCGCTATCATGCTGAAGAAGAATGGGACGCGCTTCACAATAGAATCCGAGACGCCAGCTACGAAGATCGAATACCTTCCCGAGAGCGACCAGGCTCATCCTTATCAGGTTCAAACGCCTCGTGGGAGCATTAGAGCTGCTCACATAGTCCATTGCACTAATGGCCACTCTGGCCACCTTCTTCCAGGACTTCGAGGGAAAATGTATCCACGTCGTGGAACAATGTCGGTGCAAGATGCCGGAGACAAATTTCCCCTTACCGCAGGCAACCAAAGTTGGTCTTTCTTCGGTGAATCGCAAGTTGATGTAGCAAATGATTCCGTTGACCTCAACCACTACTACGGTTTTCAAGACAAAAAGACCGGAAAAGTTTGGATCGGGGGAGACAAAAACACAATCGACGGTTTCATTACCAGTGACGATTCTGTTATCGATCCACAAGCAGATGCGAATATTCGACAAGTGCTCCCTCGTCTCTTCACTGAGGATTGGGTCTCTCAAAATGGCATAGTCCAAGGCATTTGGTCGGGAGTCATGTGTTATACTGGTGATCGGTTGCCTTTGGTTGGACGTTTACCTTCGAGCGCAACAGGGCGGAAGGGTCACGGGGAGTGGATCGCTGGTGGCTGGAACAGTTGGGGTATGGCCAATGGGCTTTTGAGCGGGATGTCGCTAGCGCAGATGATGCTCAGACAAGATGTTTCCAGTGAATTACCAGATACTTATCGAGTTAGCGAAAACAGACTGGCAGGAGAGAGATTTCGTCCCGCGGAAGTTGTGAAGGACTTTTTCCTGCGCAACGGTACGACGAGCTACATGGCAAAGGTTCAGAATGGGAATAGGCTACATGGTAAATTGTAAGTAAAACTCATAGAGGATACCCACTCCATAAAATGTGGTCGATAGCATTATCTAAACTTTCTCGCATGCTACTACGACTTGGCAGCTATTCAATGCTATAATTGATATGCTTCACATGATGGTCATAGTCTGGAGTTGTGTCCGTTAATATGTTGTATTCGTGACTCTACCGCTCTACCGTGGTGCTTCATAAGGGTATCGCGCTGGGAAACACCTTGCAGTGACATGAATTTCACACATCTCTGCCCCTCTTGGATATCAGATCCTCTCACTAGGTGAATGCTTGGTATATAACGCGAATGTCCTAAGGTATCGTGCTCGCAATCTATCTTCTCTTCGAAGGTCCGGTCTTTACTTTCGGGAAGTTAAGGGGTAATTTCAATTTAGCGAGGAAGTGATTCTGAGCCTCTGCCTTTGATATTTTCAATCTCGATCTGTCGCTTTCAGAAGGAGGGGCAATTCTGCAGCCGACTTCGTGGAAATACTGCCTGATTCTAAACCATACATCAGCTTCATTTCGTAACCAACAATGGTGGAAGTACTTACTCTTTGTTCTCCAACTTTAAATCGTCTCGAAGATCGTTTACATCTACTTCAAAATCATCCACGACAAGAGCAGCAGCCGCAACATGAGTGATCAGGTTATCAATATGCCAGCGTGTCATGTCGTTATTCCTGAATGAATTAGTATACCGACCAATGCTTCGTGCATGTGTCCAGGACTTACTCAGAAGCAAATTTTCTTCTGATTGCATCAACGACCGGCGGGGGAACGTTTTCGCCCATCTGGCTAAGTAGTTTGTCTTTTGGAGGGACCGTCTTAGGCCCTTTCCCCCGCGATCTCAAGGCGGCATTGAAGTTCATGCAAAGGAGTATGAACTTTAAGAGCTTCAATTTCTGGATCTCTTTGTGTTTCCCTAACTTGAAGATGCGTCTTGCGACAAATCTGCTTTGAACTTGTACGCCTTCCCCCTTTACAGCAGCGTCGACCCAGTCTTTCACCGTCAACAAACCAAGGAGGTCTTGTCCGACTATTGCGTCAATTTGGTAGACATCTGCTGCGTATTCCGCTGCCACATTGACTGGTGGTCGAGGTTTAGAGCTATCCACAGCGGCCGCTAAATCCTGCTTCGTTGGCATTTCAGAGGTAGTATTCACCATTCCTTCTAGCACTGCGGAAGCTAGTGCTTCGTTCTGTGGAGCCGCATTCGGGCCATCTGCTCTTCCTCGAGAGATGGCATTTTCGCTGATATCCGCGATTGCTTTCATAGACCTCTTAGAGCCGAATTCGGATACTAGCGCATGTCTCTTCGCGGTCATTGAGCCTTTTGCAGCAGCTATTCGAGCATTTTCCTCTCGAAGCTCATCCATCTCACTCCGTAAAGTGCTCCGCAAAGTCACCTTGCGTACTTCGACAAGTTGGAGTTTATTGGTCTCTGGGTCGTATACTCCGACATAGTCTTTCAAGCAGCTGTCTGAGCTGCCATCTTTCTCTTCCTGCGCGGTATAATCGAGGCGGGGATGGTCGGAAGACTGGAGAAGAAGTTCGGACGTCTCTCCTTGAGGAAGTATATGACTCCGTTTGTAGGGTTTGAAGGATAAATTTTGAGGGAAATTCAACCCGGGTGTTGAAGCTAAGACCTTGATCAGCATGATTACCGCATACTGTAACACTGGAGTGCTCATACCTAAGACTGGTCCTAGAACATCTTTATTTTGCACCATTTCAACCTGAACATTCCCTTTGACCTTCTCAATGGCAGTCTTTTTGGTTCTTCGCTCTCCGCCATCTTCATGCCTCTTTCTCTTCTTTTCTGCCATACTTTCTCTACAATTCCGTCAAATCAGCGAGCGTGTGTGTGTTAGAATTGTTGTTGGTCTTCGTTGCCCAGAAATTTCTAGATCGAAATCTTGGCGAGTTTGTTGAATTTGCAGCAGCCACACCTGCCACTGCCACAATGTGGCTAATAGCTTCCGTGCCATGACGTACTATTAGCGCGGAACGCGTCGCACCACCCGGTTCAAACATCAGACAATCCTACAACACTAAATAAAGATATCACCTGTTGACCCCTTGTGTAGATCGCCCGATTTGGGGAGACACTCTTCCTAACTTTGCTTGAAAGCAAGCGGTGCTTCAGTCTCTGCCAGTCCCGAGTAGGGCATCTAGTTCAATTCCAGAATGTCTAGCATTCTCAACGGCCTCATGCGCATCCTAGAGAGCGCATTCAATACGTCACACAATGCTGTCAACCAGATCTTGCCTCCAGAAACCCGAATGCATATTCTAGAGAGGCTTCAGTTATTTGCTGCAAATAACCCCAAATTGGCCGTACGTTACCCAGCACTGTCTTCACCCCTAACATTCAACGACCGCTCACCTGGGTCTTCAGGCTTTCTTGGCAACTCAAGCTATCTTTGCGGGACTCCCAGTCATACTGTTCATAGGATTCGCAATCGGCACTCTGTTTTTCTCTCTCCTCACCGCACTCCTTCTCGGATTAGTGGCAGCCTTAGTTTTCACAGCATTCTTGGTCGGTTTGGCGCTCCTGGTCTTAATCCCAACTTTATTCTTCGCCACCTCTGCTGCGTCGTTGCTTTATCTCTGGGGATTCGCTGGCTATATGATCCTGAATTGGTTCAACAAGGAGAAATCACCGCCTCAGAGCAGGATCAAGATCCAAGGCAGACCCAACAGTGTTAGACTTGGTGGGTCGAGTTGGGTGAACGAACAAGGCCACAGTAGCGGATGGGTGGAAAACACCCACAGTAAAACACCTGGAAATAGCCACAGCTCAATATCACAGAACGATCCTCTACTTAAAAGCACGGAAACGCAGGTAGGTGCAAAGGTGCATGGAAACGAAGCTGAAGAGGCGGCATCGCAGAGCAATATCAAGCAAGTAAATGGGACACAGGATTTCGAGCCAGCAATCAAGCAGAAAACTGATTCTCACGATGGAGCTAAATGGGCCGAGGAGATGACCAGGGCTTTCTAATTCAGCTGGAGAATCCTGTGTGGAATTCTGCACACTCATGACACCTTGATGACACATAGGAACTACAACAGATATGCTTATACATTATTCTAAATGGTTCATTGCCATGAACACCATCCTTTTGTGGGCTCTCACGAATCGTAGTGTCAATACGACTTTTCTCTATCGTCAACTCATATGCAACCAGAAGTTGTGCTAACTGCACCGAGTATTACTCTTGTAGATGGGGACGGTCACCCCTCTATACACCATCTCGGACTAGCCCTTGAGCAAAATTAGAGGTTACAAAGTGAATTTCTTCGAGCCGAGCTCGAAGCAAGGCTTGGCGCGAGCCTGAACGTATAACAACATCTTGCAGGTTGAGTTGCTCTAGGGCCACTATCCCGAAACTTCATGTCGATATACCCCGTCCTCCTTGAAGTACCTTCCCTGGTGATTGTTCTGGGATTTCGACCCCTTATCCGACCCCTTGTCCGACCCCTTGTCCGCTGGAAGCGGCGACATCATCTCGTATACCGGATCATGCGCCATCTCTTGTGGATTCGCAGGAATATGGGCTTTTGTGGAAGCATCGAGTTCCGGGGGGTCTGCTGGAACATGCAGCGCTCTTTTCGAGTCACTGCTACCTTGCGTTTCGAGTTCTGTACCCTCAGGGCCGAGTTCTGCAATGTCTCTCGTGGACTTTGCCGGTCTATTCCTCCTCTTCCTTCTTCTCCAGAGGCATACAGTGACAGCAACTATTAGCGCAAGCAGGCCACCAATACCGACACCAACGCCAATTCCGATTGCGGTGACGTCTCCTTTGTCATCCTCGTCTGGGGAATTGGTCGATGATGGTTTGGCGGGKGCAGTTTGACCGCTTAGAGGGATGGTAGTAACGACGTTGGCGACACCACGTGTGAAGACGTCGCTAGCCTTCGTACAACAATCGTAGTCCTTGTGGCAGCAGTATTTGTTGGACCCACAACTTTCAACTCCTTCACCAGCATCAAGATTGTCATCAGCTACAGCTTCGTTAGTAAACTCCTGTTAAGCAGACGCGATCGCTACGTACGTCCAACACACATTTGAGGACAGTCGGTTGAGTTCCATGACGAATCCGTGCACCCACTTCGGTAGTACTTATAGCGAAAGTCCTTTTTCAAATCCGGCCCTGGAGAGCAGAGCCCATTACTTAGACAAATAAACCCAGGCCCACAGCATGAAGACACCTCTGCATCAGGATTGCATGCCGTCCCTTTGTATTCTAAACCAGCAGGATAGTAACAAGTGGAATTAGAAGCGGCCGAAATCGAAATCGCGAAAAAGAGCGCGGAAACACACAACGGAAGCCAGGGCGACATTGACAAAATTGCGGAGCGGGATCCTCGCGATAGCCATGGTGCGGGAGTTTAGGGTTTTGATTGAGGTATTGGAGTGAATCCCAATGCGGAAACGGGGGCGAGGAACGAGATAACCTGGAGCCAACAGTCAGCAAATATATGCCCGTCCAATTCCAGGTAGTACTGTGTCTATCAATGCCTGGGAACAGGGCTGGCATTCAAGCTAGTCCGCACAAATTTCCTGGGAGCGCCAGTCGTTGGCAATGCTTGCTTCGTCAGATGCGGCTGTACTGCCAGTGACGGCAGGTATGGAGGGCCTGATATGCACACTGACCCGTTAGGGATTCCCTTAGCGTAACGCACTTTCGCTTGAAAACTGCAGCAGTAGGTTTCAGTCTTCTATATAATGCAGTGTCTCAATTAGAAGGTCGATATGTATACAAGATTGAAATCTGCCGTCACGAACCTTTCCAAATCCACGCATGCGACCCTTTTTCGCACCTCCCATATCTGCACCGGAACAGTGTTAAGGTATTATTCGGCTTCCTGTTGAATCTCCGTTATTGTACTCGGAGTTCCATGTCGTTTCTCGTGCCAACTTCTGGCCTCATACAAGGGTAGCGTCGACCAAGGTCGCGCGGCTGTGAGGGCTCACTTACCAACCCCGTCGAGACCCTTCACCATATGACATAGGTATTTGTGAAATTAGAGAAGTTGACTTCACAGACAGAAGGCCTTCAAACGCTGCTCCCTCCCGTAGAGAGGCCTATGACAGAAAGCAGGTAGATCTCTGGCGCTACGTTAGGTTTAGTCTCGACCTCGGCCTAGGATCTACCAGTGATAAGCAGCTCTCTGCTCATATCGCCTCCTGTTCTCTCGCACTCAGCCTCATGGCAAAGGCCAGACCGATGAGTAATGTTCTATAACAGGTTCCGGAAACTTCCAAGGCGAATGGCTTTGACGCCCGCATCGTTGCACGAACCATTTGCCAATGGGTTGCCTAATTCGGTGACGTTTGTGGCCTCGCACCACGCTCCCCGATCCGTTAGCTGCAGATCCGATCCCCTTAATTTAGATGTAAATTAATATCCAAGACTCGTCCCTAAAGGAACTAACCACTGCTTTAAAAGATCTCAATTAGCGCGCTGCAATTCCAAGACTTCATGTTGTATCTTGTATACCTATTCTTCTAATTTATCTTGTCTCAACGATGATATATCCCGTCTCAATCCTATCCTTTGTCTACCTCTTGGGTAGCGCATTGCCTACTTCCGCAGCCGAGTCGAAAGGTTGTGGAAAGCCCATACCTGAGGACCTATGCCTAGGCTGTTCGACCAATCAGACCATCGAGAGCGCTAGTGGAGCATCTCCTCGAAAATATCGCGTACATATCCCAGAGTCATACAAAATCGATGATCCAGTACCCTTGATCTTTTCCTTCCATGGGAGAAGTCAAGATATGCTGAAACAAGAGGTTCTTTCCCAATTTTCAAACGCCACATATGGCTTCGAGGGAATAGCCGTTTACCCTGAGGGTGTTCCGGTACAAATATAGATCGAACCTCTATTAGAAAAAAAGGCTGACAACAAGGCAGAGCCCAAATGGGCACAATCAATGGCAGGGTGATCCAGACTCTCACGGAATAGATGATGTCCTGTTCACAATGGAGCTTCTGGACGAAATCTCTGATGAACTTTGCATCGATACATCTCGAGTGTACAGCGCCGGAATGTCCAATGGCGGTGGAGTCAATAGCGTTCTATCTTGTGATCCAACAGCAACTGAGCGAATTGCCGCATTCGCACCGGTTGCGGGAGCCTTCTATGTTGACAACACAACCCATGAGCTTCCGCCCTGCAACCCTACTTCCAAGCGAGATTTCATTCCCATACTTGAGTTTCATGGATTCAGAGACACCGTAATCAGGTATGAAGGAGGCTTCAAAGAAAACCGAAACGCCACCACTGTCCCTCTCGTTACATGGGTCAATAAATGGGCAGAGCGCAATGGATTGGATATCGATGCCAATGTAACGACGCAGCTATGCAGCGGCGATAAAACGGTGACCAGGTATAGCTGGGACGATGTCGTTGTTCATTACAACGTCAGCAACCTGGGACACAATTGGCCGAAGACTTACGCGGACAACAACACGAATCGTACGACTTGCGAGGACGCGGAGGCGACTAGCGTCATATTGGAGTGGTTCAAGAAGTGGAGTTTGTGAGGGGCGATTTAGACATTTGATTTAATGTATTCCACACCTGTCCTTTTAATGTTCGGTTATAGATCTTACTTCTCTTATGTTCAAAGTCGGTTTTGCACTTCGACGTCGTGGTGACGATTCATACCCTGTATACAATCAATCCAAGTTTTGTTTCTTTTTGACTATCGCTTCTGGACCCCCGCTTTTCATATCTTATTGTCTATGAGTACATTTCAACCGGAACCGGGAGCCAGGTGTTCCGAAATACGTTGTAGAAAGACAAATCGTACTTGTACGATAATGTTCTCTTTCAGAATGGACTGCCGCACGATACTAAGCGATAACTCATTTAGGAAAGAGGGATGAACTCGCCCCACTCCGGGGCGCGTGGAAGCCGAGGCACGGACAATTGAGAAGCACCGCAACTAGTGAACGATTGAGATATTATGGGATATATTCCCCCTTAAAGAGCATCTTGGGATTCGTTACTGCCACCATACTTCAGCGTCTCTGTATAATTGTTAGACAGCCAAATTTTGCAATCATCCAGCTCGAACATTTGCAAGTACTAGAGACATACATCTCTTTCATTGAGCCAATACAGTATCAATAGTTGTCGAGGACAGATACTCTCTACAGATTCTTTCAAGAAAGAACAGATAGTATCAGGCTCCAACATTGACAGACATGGAGCAAGCTATTGAGAAGTCGATTGCGGACGGAGAAGTCGCCGGATGTGTTCTTCACGCTATCAACCGTGATGGTATGTCACCCATCAATCTAGCTTCTTAATGCCTAATATGCCACATACTAAGTCATACAGGCTCATTCAAATATGCCAAAGCTTTTGGTAAAAGCACCCTTCAACCGGGGACCGACAAGCCTTTGCAGCTCGATACTATTATGTGGGTGGCATCCTGCACGAAGCTTATGACATCTATCAGCGCTCTCCAACTCGTAGAACGCGGTCAAGTCACCTTAGACGAACCAGTGTACAAGTACATCCCGGAGTTGAAAGATTTTCCCGTTCTTAAGGGATTCAAAGAAGACGGGGAACCAATCGAAGAACCGCATAAAAATCCCATCACCCTACGCCTTCTCCTTACACACTCCAGCGGAATCACCTATGAGTCCATGCATCCGAAGCTCATGGCGTGGGCCAAGTACAAAGGACGCCAGACCAATATGTCAACAAAATTGTTGAAGCGGTTCGACGCACCTTTACTCTTCGAGCCCGGGACTTCGTGGATGTACGGTCCAGGGATTGACTACGCCGGTCTGTTCATTGAACGTGTAACCAATCTGTCCCTTGAAGAGTACATGCAGAAGAACCTATGGCAACCACTGGGCATGAACGATACCACCTTTTACATATCAAAGCGTCCGGACCTCAAGGCTCGAATGGCAGATATGACATGGAGGGACGCCGAGTCTGGCAAGATTTCAGTGATGAAGGAGCCCATTCCTTGGAAGGACGATCAGGGTAAAGAGCCTGAAGATTGTCTGGGTGGTCAGGGATCTTTCACTTGTGGCTCAGATTACATCAAACTCTTGCATGCCCTGTTGACTACGGATACAAACGAGAAGATCTTGAAGAAGGACACTGTGGAATTATTCTTTACACCACAGCTCAATGAGGCAAGCGCTGGCATGCTAAACACGGTTTTGAAGGATGAGATTGCGAACAACGCGATGGGTGGTACACCTCAAGATGTGAAGAAAGATTGGGGTCTGGGTGGGTTGCTCACTTGTGGGGACTTTCCTGATGGCAAGAGGGAAGGGACGATGATTTGGGGTGGATTGCCTAACTTGATCTGGGTACGCCGTTCCGATTTTACTGCTACTGACGTGATTGCAAATCAATGCTAACCCAATATACAGTTCTGTGACCGCAAAGCAGGTCTGACAGGTGTCTACGCATCCCAGCTACTCCCTACCGGCGATGCCAAGACAGCAGCCCTGAATCGTCAGTTCGAAGCTGCCATGTATGAGCGGTATGCGAAGGCCAAGAGTGTGAGTGCTCGTCTATAAGAGTCATGCACGTTGTATAGAAGTTGACGTGAACCAGATATAATGTACATAATTCATCAGGCATCTGAAGATGCTAAACTATTAGCTCTTGATATTTTGAAATAGTTGTTTTGGTACACATGAAACTATTGCAGTCAGGTTACATCTGATCAGGTGTTACCTTTGAAAAGTACATAGTTTGTGTTCTGGATATAGGCTACATTCATATAACTCTGTTTACGAGAAAGATATTCATGTTTTATCAAAGTCACTGCAATGCTCCTAGACACATAGCGATCACACGAATTATCACCTAACCCAAAACTCTGCATATCTTTAGGCGACCAATACGCGGCCACCCCCTTTCCGATAGGCGGCCACCCCACCTCCTCCACCTCCTAGTGAAAGCGTCGATAGCGACTAGGACTTCGACGGCTAGGCCTAAAAAGGAAATTATTACTTGATTAGATTTAACTAGAGATGTATTTTCTAAGTGATTTAGGTCGAAATTCATGCTATGCGCAGGGCTAGTATAGGCTAGCTAGTATTACATATAGAGGTGTTAAAAAGTGTTATAAAACTACACTATTACTATCATTTAATAATAACACATGGAAAATTAGATGAAAACTTTATGAGCTAGATGAGAATAGTGATTTAAAATAGCTCCCTATGTTCTATATAAAAATAAATACGTGGTTATTAAGTAATATTAAAGGGGGGGTGGCCGCCTATCGGAAAAGGGGTGGCCGCGTATTGGTCGCCTATCTTTATGCCAATCTCCTGGCCAACCCAAATATCGCTCTTCCTTTCCACAACACCAGCCTCTATGAGGAAACGTCCGCCGGCAAGGTCCACAGCTCCCAGAAATTCACCCAGTGATTAGCTGACGCCCTCCAGGCTCGCTTGTAGGTAATCTAGTTTTCCTTGTCCAATCATCATTCATCATGAGGCCCAAAAGGACATCGGCGTATTATCGATGCACGCGATTCGTATTGCTTCGGACGAGATGAGACTATATGTTCTGCAATTACTACAAAGATTGGCGGTTCAATCAGCTCAACGCGCATGGAACGCTCGATGAATGCCAACATTTACCAGGGGTCGAAGGGAGATGGTTTAGTAGTAAGAGTGTGCGATGGTGGCTCTGGTGATGGATTCACGCCTTTATTGGCAATTGGACTAGTAGCTGGAGCTCCCTATAATGCGAAAGAGGTCTCTGTAGATCAAGCTCTTTGGTGGCAGGAATATATAAGGCCCTTCTAGACCAAAACAATGTACACTATATGTTAAAGCGACGGTAGTTGTTGCAGGGTACTCGGTAATTGTACCGTCCCTGCGTCCTTCTTCCGTACACATTCACTTTGTAGGAATATGCCTTCGTTTTAAAACTATCGTAGACTTTTGGAGATATTTCTGGTAGATTCTCCGTGGCCATGGGCGAATTCGCCATCACGGATCCTTAGTACGTAGCTTAGTGGGTAAATCTCATTAAACAATCCTCATATTGGTTGGAATGAAACATGAGAGACTGATAGAGGAGTCTGGATTCCAGTGGACTGATGCTGAGCTTAATCGTAGTGTGCTGATTCCCTTGTCCTAGATGCTCGGGCGATGGTTTTGTTTGTGCAGTCGGAACTGAAGCGGTTTGGTTAGGCGGGGGAAGAGTTTATCGAAGCTACTGTTCATAGTAACGAATGTAGAAAGGTGTGAGCACCAAGTATAAAGGACAAAAGGCTTTCTTTCACTTTCCGTGTGGATGGCCGCCTTCAGAGCAGCTGATGAGCTCATCTCCATTGCTGTGACACTGCGAAAGGTTGCTGGACATGTCAGCCGCCGTACCTTAGTGGCCTGAGTATCCAGCAAATTTGACGCCCTACAGAACGCTCTGAGGACATGGGGATGGAGACTTCCAGGGGTAGTCCCGTGATCCTGAGAGTGATTGAGGTGAATACATAACACCAGGCCGTATCAAGCACCGGGATCTGCAGTCCAGCCTTAGTCCGCCCACTACAATCACATCTTTCTTACTCTTTTCTTTTACTCAACTCTCCATAGATTCAACTGTTCCTTCAAAGATCCTTAGTGTGGGTCGCCTTGAAGATCGCTGACCTCCCATTATTCTCCAGCCCATCACCAGCGATGTCGGCTACCCGCAAATCTGGAGACATCACGGTCTGCCGTCTCCCCACCACATTGAATCATGTTACGTATAGTAGGATCGATTATCAGATGCAGAGATATCCGAGTGATCGCGGCCGTAACGATGAGGCTTGTCGTGGGGTGACCTAGGACTCTGCAAAAAAAGACGCTTTTCCGACCTGGATTGAGAAAGACAGTTGCCGGACTCCGACATAGACTCGTACTAAATCCTGGAATATCCGAATTGCTAGGCAGAATTCAAGGCGTGTGCCTTGCCTTTGAGGGAGGATAGTCTCTTGTGAGCCCCATCGCCCCACATTGCGGAGAGAGACGCTTCGCTGATAGTGCGGGGGAAAACGTCGCGGCGGCTGGTGATTGCAAAACCCAAGAATTGACCAACACCTTACGCTTGCTTCTTCTGCTTTAGCTGCTCGTCTGTTTGTCACTACGTGCACTACTTATCCCGCCCTGGGCTTTGCCCTTACGTTGGACGATCACTTCTCGAACTGCCGAAGCCTACAATGCGACGACGATCAACGGCACTCGCAAATTGTCACCAGCCGGGCCTACTTTTCCGTAACTGGATCACCCACAATAGACGCTCTGCAGCCACACCGGCGTGACCGGGTTTCCTCGTGGTGACCTTCAGGCTATAATATACGGGCAGAACATTCCTCGTCGTCTGCAGCGTCATTTTTCTTCTACTTCTGTACTTGCCATCTGGTTGGATCCTATAGCCACACTATAGCACTCCTGTCTCCTTCTGTGATATACAACAACTAAATCTACTTCTTCAATACCCTCAAAATGCCAGGAATAGTCCAGGACACTCCTTTCAAGACCATCTCCATCAAGGAGCTCCACCCAACTTTTGGAGCTGAAATAGTTGGAGCCGACTTCGCCAACATGTCGGATGAGCAATTCAACGAAATCAAGGCTGCCATGGCCAAGGTAAGCTGCCTGTTTTTGCATTTGTGGTCTTGGACTCACATTATAGTTAGTATGGAGTCCTCGTATTCCGCAGCACTGGTATGGATGATGAACAACATGTGCAATTCTCGCGCAAACTCGGTGAATTGGACAACGTGAAGCGATATCTCACCGGCGGACGCAAACTTCGATATACTCATTTCGAACTCTTCGATGCCGGCAATGTGGATGAGGAGGGCAATCCGATCCATCCAGATGCGCCACGCTCTCATTACAACAAGGGTAATGCTCTCTTCCATGTCGACTCGTCTTTCAACCCCCGCAGAGCTAGCTGGTCACTCCTTCGCGCTGTCAAACTTCCTCCGCCAAACATGGGTGGTGACACCGAATTTGCGGACACACGGGCTGCCTTTGATGATCTTCCCGAAGACCTCAAGCAACAATTGCTCGAGAAAGACTACATTGGTGCTCACACGCTACTTCACTCGCGAAAGATGGGCTCTCCAGAATTTTTCAAGGATCTTGATCCCACCTCTCAGCCAATGACCCGACACAAGCTTGTTCAGATCCATGAGGGATCAGGCCGAAAGAACTTGTATATCGCCGCCCACTGCCATCATCTGGAGACCGCAGACGGTCCGATCCCCAAGGAGGAGTCCGATGCTTTGCTTAAGAGGTTGATGGATCACGCTACCTCATCAAAATTTGTGATGGCACAGCCATGGTTGAACGTCGGTGACATGATCGCTTGGGACAATACTTCTTGCATGCACCGCGCAACTGGAGGCAGTTTTGAGGGCAAGTACATTCGGGATGTTCGAAGGACCACTGTGCACGATGACAGCCCTACCGCATGGGGACTGAACGCTGGCCAGGAAGCCCGAGGCTTCAACCTTCAAAAGGCCATGGGTGCCACCCAAGTCGAACAAGTCCCTCCTGTCAAGTCCGCAGCATGATATCCCAACATTCCCTTTGATATGAAATCATAGAATGTTATGTAGTACATTTCAATTAGCTTCAACCGTAGATCCGTCGTTCGCTCAGGATGCCTTTTACCGTTCACCGATAAACAATTGATCTTCTGTAAGACGCACATAAAATCCTACAAAAGAACCACATCTTATCTTCTTAAATTTGATATCCTGCGTACGGGCCTAACGCCCATCTGCACGTCAGCTCCACTCAATCCGCTCCCACCCATGGTAACACTCATATGCAAAGGGCTGCGAAGTGCAGAGCACTGCATTACAATGCATCCTCGGTTCCACAAAGGCCAACAAGGGTACCCCAGATTTTCACCCCAAACCCAGAAGGTAATATAGATTGCCACGGGTAATCTACCGAGTTACGCCCGCAGCAGGGACTGATAGACGAGTTCGAACCACATGCCCACCCACCGATCGACTAATCCATACTCAACACTGATTGCTGAGTCTATCTTCGCCCCGAATGGGCATGGCGATCTGCCGAGCCTTGCATTATGTCACGCCCAATGTGGCCAACGGGCGTGCATGCATATGTACATGGACATAGTTGGAGTGTGTTGGTTTTGTGGAGGCAGGGGTATATGTGGATGGTTTGGGTGGTTTTGATGTGGGACAGAAAATGGGGAGTTTTGTGATCGACGGGGTTGGTCACGGCGAGGGGGTTTGCATGGGAGTATATATCTGCCCTGTAGTGTATTACTGTACCTGAGATAACATATCAAATCGCCCCTAATTTAAAGGCTGGGAGGTCCTGCTTTGGTAGCTCATCTTGGTCCACTTTTTGAAAGATAGCGTATCTGAAGAATTCAAAATGGAAGAAGAGAAACAGAGACAAACGCATATCGAAGACACGGTTCAGCCTGTCGACTCAACAGACCCTCCCTCCGCTGATGGACCCACCAAGGACGTTCCACTCGTTGTGAAGCTGGCTCATGAGAATGATCGACCTGTCAAATTGGGCTGGAGGTCATGGTTCGTTGTTTTTCTGACTTGCTTCAAGTATGTAAGGTTTCGTGGTCATCATAATCATCAACAAGCTAACCATCTTAAAGTCTTGCTGGGCAGGTCTTTGTATTTACTGCTGCAGGTCAAGTCATTGCATTCATCATTCGGGATCTTGGGGAGCCGGTATGAGTTCTCTCATTCCTATCCCATCACGCAGCGCGCTTGGTATCTGGGGGTGCAAATTTTCATAGACACTAACTGTGATCAAAATATTAGGCGGTTGCTGGATGGATCATCCAAGGCCCACTTCTGATACAAAGCATACTGTCCCCTACCGTTGGTCGACTATCGGATGTCCTAGACCGCAAATGGATGGCCACGATTCCACCATTCATCGCCTTAATCGGTGCGGTAGTGTCTGCAAAGGCCGATAGCATGTCAGTATTTTCACGAGCTCTAGCTCGACTTTTGTTAAACGCTGTGTAGGTCAATGCTCATAGGAGGAGGGATCCTGATCGGAGCCGCGCTACCCTCTGCCTCGGTCCTTCATGCTATCCAGGCTGAGATCCTACCGCTTAAGTATCGCGCTGTTGCTAATGGTCTTGTTTTCTTTGGTGTATCGATTGGTTCAATGTACGCATTCATATTTCCCAGTCTTGCGAATTTTGGAAAGCTAATAGAGCCCAGCATAGGTGTAACGTGCTCAGCTGCCCTAACAAGTCGTGGTCCTGATGGATGGCGTGGCACATATTGGATGCAAGCTGGATTCCATGGTGTTAGTGGACTCGGATTCCTGTTCTTTTACTGGCCAAAGGCACACCCCGACTACCCTAAAATGCCATTCAAGAAATGGTTCTGGGAGATTGATCCCATTGGTTCATTCTTCTTCATCAGCAGCTGCACTGTACTCCTATTAGGACTCGGATGGGCCGGTGGTGCCTATCCATGGGGTGATCCGCACGTAGCAGCTCCAGTCGCTATCGGTCTGTTTCTCCTAGCCAGCTTCGCATTATACGAATGGAAGGGTCGGAAAGACGGTCTCGTAGCCCATATATTCTTCGAAAGCGGGCCAAATTTCCCAATCGGTGTCATGGGCTTCATCGTCGAAGGATGGATCTTCTACAGTGCAGTCAATAGCGTAGCACCTCAACAGATCCTGCATCTTGGCTTTGAATCAGACGCACTCAAGATCTCAGTACGGCAATTAGCGTATGCATTGCCAACTCTTGCCGCTAGTATCTGCGTTACTTTATGGGCTACCAAAAAGAAAGATCTCATACGACCACTCTTCTGGACCTTTGCTTTATTCATCGTAGGCACAGTGTGCTGGGCAACGCTCAATCCACGCCAACGAAAAGCGCAGATTGCCTATGCCGTCATCAGTAAGCGCTCCTAAGCGTGCTCCTCAGAGAAATAGACCAATTAGTACTAACAAATGTAGTCGGCATCGGACAAGCAGGCCCAATAACACTTCTCGTACCCCTAATCCAGTTTACAGCACCACATTCTTTACTCTCCACAGCTTCAGGCCTCGCATACTCCGGGCGAGCCATAGGAGGCGCTTTTGGCTCTGCAGTGCTTAACGTCATTATCAACGACCATTTATCGAAACACCTAGCCCCTGATGTCAGCAAGGCCGCAATTTCTGCCGGCCTCCCTAAATCATCAGCCCCACAGCTACTTGAAGCGATGGCCGCCGCGTCGCCTAAGCTCATGCAAGCTGTGCCTGGCATAAATGGTGAGATCATAGTTGCGGCGACGGAGAGGTCGCAGTGGGTATATGCTAGGGCATATAACCTGGCGTGGTGGAGTATCTTCCCGTTCGCTGTGATATGTACAGTTGGAACGCTGTTCTTGAGAGGTGTGAAGGATATGATGACGGAGAAGGTCGAGGCCACTGTTGAGAAGGTTGATGAGAAGAATGAAGTGAAAGCTTGATAGAATTCATGTGGACGGGACAGTGAATAAGTCCAATATGATGAGGAAAAACGTGAAGCGGATGTATCCTCATGTGTAGGTAGATGCCTGAGGATAAGATGATTTGATAATGCTATTCAAGATTTAAGAACGCTCAACCCATACCTTACGTACCCGAAACCATAATTCAGTCTTCGAACGCCATTTTTCTAGATACGCCCAGATATGCCGATGCTCCCGTAGGAAACATACATCCATACGGGTGATGCGTTCCATCTGTGTGAGTACACCACAGAGAGTACTTGCTCTACCTCTTCCCCTTCTTCAGCACTAATCCTTTCCAGCTCTTACTATCTCTGATTCTCTTCAAAGCCTTTGCACATACCGCGTCTTTCATCAATTCATCCTGACAGTTCTTCTTCTCCGTCTCATCCTCATGTTCATGGAATTCACACCAATCCTTCTGGATTTTGGGACGTTCACCCTTGGCTAGTATCGTTGCCAGCTCGATGGAAAAGGACTGAGGCATCTGTGATCGGAGCGATACCATGCGCTCGTTGTCCTTGTCTGGGTTCCAGTATACGCTATACATATCGAGGAAGTATTTGCAGAGCGGGGAGTTCGAAGGCAGGCCCTCGTAGGCTGCGATGACGTTCTCATGGTCTGGCATTGACTGGATGATTTCATCATTTGTTTGCCAGGCGATGATTACGGAGCGTCGTAGCTCGGGGATCTCGTAACGGTGTGCGAAGATGTAGAGCGAGATGAAGCGTCGTTCAAGGAAGCCTTCGAGGCTGCGCCACTTATATGGCCTCTGGCAGCAGGGACAAAGCGTCTCCTTTGGAATCTCGGGCTTCTCGACTGATAAGCGTGTGGGTGGCGAAGGAACACTCTTCTCGCTTTCGCCTTCGCCGGGTACTTTTTCAGCTCCATTTTCGGGGACAACAGGACTTGGGGTTTCGCCATTTTGCCCGTCGCCAACTACAGTGTCGTCATTCTCTAGGCTGATGCCCCAAGAAACAGCATCGACTTCTTCTTCGCCCTTCTGATCAGGAGTAGATGTGCCGTTAGGCTCATTGAGAGTGATAGGTGCAACGGCCTCTTCCTTTCTTCCTTCAATGAGATGGTGAGGCAGAGCACCTGTGTACAGCCATATCATGAAAGCATCGAAAACATCAGCATGTGTGTCTTCCAGTTCTAGATTGGACTCTCCATTCTTATATGGCGAAGATTCGTCTTGAAATTGCTGGAAGTGGCGATCGAAGTAGCCTGAGCATCTACTCAAAAGTTCTCTGTGGCAGCTGAATGATTCTGGTTTGTCTCCCTTTCCGACTCGTACAGTGATGATCGTCTGGTCAAAGTTTCTAAGCTCAGTCAGTCAAATTGTACTGGATGGGGGATGCAGCCAAACTGTGCTTACCGGAATGTGTGACCTAATGTCGAAAGGCCTTTGTTGTTGAAAGGCATTTTGAGTAGAAAATCTGCTTCCATGCACGACCTGGTCGTAGGATGTTGTCTTTCCTATGTATATTTTCATACCCAAAGGAGGCCAGTTTCATCGTATCCACTCAAAGGTTTGAGTAGACTGGGCAAATGCTTCTGCGAGTCTCGGCGATGGGCTCCTGCTGCTTGTACTAGTCGGAATCAAGGATGTGTTTCCATGGATCACAGCGATCTTTCTCCAGATTCCTGTGCACGTGTTTCAGTAATGTGCCCACGTTGTTTCGACAGGGCTTGGCAAAGTATCAAGTGCCTCAGGAAGACGCACCGATCCATGACTGATCCCGCTCGACTACACATCTGCTTGGACCGATGATGCTTTGGGCGGGGTTTTGACCAGCGTGCCGCATTCGTGCGCTGTGGGAGCTGCAGGCGTGTGGTTGTGATGCTTCACAGTCGTGTCCGTGCAGGCGTTCCATGCAAGCCAAATCCCGAACGTGAAACCGCCCATTTTGGGTAACGTTTCACCAAGCTTTATTCAAGCTTCCTAGGACTGCGGGTTCAACGGCATCGAGCTTGTCAAGCCTTTTAAAGCAGTGATAGCATATCCAGAGCTTCCTACGCTTTTTCGGGAATATGGATATTGGTCTATTCATTCGACACCGGTTACTGAATATTCACCTAGAAAATCGAGGGCTTCAAAGTTCATTCGTAACCGCGCATTTGGTGTATCAAGATGCTCTGCTTACGATTTGTATCGTTTTAAAACCCTCGCCGTGCTTGGCGTGGTAAATCAGTCTCGTTATGCACATCTGGCTCCGTGTTGCGGCTAGAAAGCTCGTGCTCCATTCTTGTTCGTGCTCACACTGCTCCAACCGCCATGGCCCTACAAAGGTACGTATTCATTGCACCGTAAATTCGCATCAACTTCGAACGTGGCGGGCCTGGTAATCTAAATTGTGTACCGAAAGTTAGGATGACGATACCCCAGCAAACCTTCGTCTTCTTCTTGGAGGCGGTAATCCCTTGCGCCAGTTGCTCGTTTATGATTTTCCCACTTGCAGTAGAAAATGTTTGCGGTGGTAAGAATAATCGCCAAAACAAGCATACCGATGTTGATAGAATGACCTGTGATATATCGGGGCCTAGAGCTTATCAGCCATCCATTGTTCGGTGGGTTCGGGTATGCACTTACGCATCCTCCTCCAAGTAAGTGAATGTTGCAATAAAGGCAGCCATGTTTGCAACCATGATTTCAAACCCTGTTCCTGTCGCCCGAACATAATGCGGAGCGAGATTGTTTGTGAGCCATCCCATCACTAATGGCGAACAGGGAAAGATGCCCGCAGCAACAAAGAAAGTGCCACCGTAACGAGTGAGACTGTGAGTAGATGCAATCAACATAACGTACCCAACGATTGCCAGTAAACAGCCCACAAGCATGAGTGGCCCTCTGACGCGCCATTTATCCGAGAAATGGCCAACAAGGAGAA
Organism: Nigrograna mackinnonii; assembly: GCA_001007845.1. Classification (NCBI taxonomy): domain Eukaryota; kingdom Fungi; phylum Ascomycota; class Dothideomycetes; order Pleosporales; family Nigrogranaceae; genus Nigrograna; species Nigrograna mackinnonii. The sequence continues at coordinate 145,686 of JGVQ01000254.1, read as the reverse complement.
CTGTAAAGAAAGCACCCATGTTCGGCGGAACAGTAAGCAATTGCGCTTTAACGGACGTGTACCCAAGAGATTTGATGATCGTCGGAAGAAACAAGGAGTAGGAATATATTGGCGTGATTAGAGCGAAGAAGTCGAGGGATAACACGATCGTGTTCACGTTGACGAGAGCGCGGCGAACCCAGTACCAAGAGAATTTTTCCTGGTCTACAGTTGTTTTTGATGTTGATCCATGAGAGTCTATGCGCATACGGGCAAGACAAGCGGCGTGTTCCTCTGCTGAGAAGAACTTGATATCTGCTGGAGTGTGAGGGAGCATAAAGAGTACTACGATGCCGAAGGCCACTGTTATCGCTCCTTCTATAAAGAAGATGAATGGCTGGCTACAGTAAGCCCAATAGTGTGTGAACATATCGCAAGTTACATACCCATCCATTGTACCCTCCAGTACGGATCTGCGCTAGCCCTGTAGCAAGGAGGCCACCAAAAGCGCCGCTTAGAGGAGCTGCACAGTAGAACAGTGTGATCCGATACAGTAATTGATGGCGCCGGTAAAACATGGCAAGATAGACAAGCATACCGCCCAGTAGCCCGCCTTCAGTGAGTCCGAGGAAGAATCGTACGACTAGTAACCCAGCATAGCTCTTCACAAAACCAGTGCAGAGAGATACTAATCCCCAAGCTATTAGAAGGGTGGGCAGGTAATACCCTGCCTTAAAATATTTAATGACCAAGTTGCTCGGAATGTCGTAGCAGATGTAAGGAACGTAGAAGACTGCAAGAGCAATGTTGAATTTATTTGAATCCAGCTTGAGGTCCTCGGCTAGTCCATCGATTCGTGCGTTTCCAATGTTACTTCTGTCAATGAAGGCAAGGAGCCAAAGTCCAAAGAGCCATGGCATAAGTCGTAGATCGAGCTTCCGGGTGATTCTTTTTTCGAGGTCAGCAGGAATTTCAGTGGCATTCTCCCACCCTCTAATATCTTTTTCGACATCAGGAATATGATTTGGTGACGAATCGTGCTCTTTCTCAATTGGCATCGACATAGTGGTGAGTTCGCATAAGTTGCTATGATGTCCCGTGGTTAGGATATATGGATGGAAGATTTCAAAGGATTCCAGTGGTACTTTAAAGGAAAGACTGGCTATAATAGTATTGTGCGAGCGAAAAGGCTTGGTAATGACATGTCCCTGGCAACTCAGGTGTCGAACCCGGGGCTAACATGCTCCAATGCAAGTGATCAGCACACCACAATTCATTGATTCGACGCACAGTTCTGGATATGAGCCAACTCTAGAGCGGCCTCCAGGTGCCGAGGCCGTGATCATAGCGGTGACGTTGTGCGAGACAATTATCCCGAAAAATGAGGGGAACAATGCCAGCGAGTGTTTGAATGCATGATCGGCGAGATAGCCATTGGTGGCGTCAGCTGGCCAATAGAGGGGGTGCGGAAACGGATATGCTACGTCCGTCAGATCTGATGGGAAAGCTTCCGCTAGAGGAAATGGCAGAGAAAAAGATCGATGTGAACGGCCAGGAGCGTCCCATAGCGGATAGCGGTTGATGGGCTTTCTGGGCTGACTCGCACCGGTAGAGGTGGTCAAGACATTTGGCTCGCTTCATTGATTGGCCAAAATGCTTAGCAATTCTTAATTCGTCTTCTTCGCAGAAAAGCGCCAACCTGTATACATGGTCATCCAGGATCGACTGGAGGAGCAGGGAGGCCAAAGCTATGAACAAGATCGAGACGTACGGATGTAATTTAACAAATAATTTGTTTCCAATTATTCGCGTGCCTCAACGAAGGAAAAGTAAGCTACCTTTGGTTCCACCAAGGACCGATGACATAAGCAAGATGGATTCTCGGCAAAAATTGCCCTCCAAGTTTATCTCAACATCGTCCATGCATCTTAGAGCTTCGAATGCTCCCACACCACAGACCCACACGATGAAGCTCTCCGAAGACGACATCTACCGTACTTCAACACAATATAGTCACTGGTCCTTTACTCCGGCCCGTTTGGCAAGCCAGCGACAAACGACGAACGTGCAAGCGTCCGAACGCGTGAAGATCGCTGTCGCCCGCCAACGCGCGCAGCGCGCAAAACAGCTTGACAGTGCTGATGCAAGTGAGAGTGAGCGTACTGGCTCTGGTGTTGAAAATGGAGGGTCTACACCCAATCTAACCATCGATAAGGAGGTGAATTGTTTGACGGTTGCGGAGGAAAAGAAGCTGGTGGACACATTTTGCGAAAGGGCGCTGGAGCTGGGCAATTTCCTAAAATTCCCAATAGAAGTCACGGTATGCTTATAGCTCACGTTTATCCTAGATTGTATCGCAGCAGGTTCACTGACCAATCGGTTATTCTGTACAGGCTACTGGTATTCAATTTCTTCGCCGTTTCTATCTCTTCAACTCCCCTATGACCTACGAACCCCAAACAATCTCCCGTTCAGCGATGTTCATAGCGAACAAATGTGAAGGCCACCATCTCACATCAGATAAATACGCCGCCAGTATCCCAAAGACCACTCCTGAAACCGTACTTGCTCCCGAATATCTCATTGTTCAAGCGTTAAGATTCAACTTTGATATCAAACATCCTTTTCGAGGTCTCAAAGGTGGGCACTTGGAACTTATGGAGATGGCCCGTGGAAATGCATCTCCACTGCCGGGATCCACGCAGACGTCCCAGGAAATTCAGAATTCACTCCTAACGCTTCCCCGGAAACCAAACGGCCCCGCGTCAAAAATAACGGTCGAAGACCTCGAAAAGCGCATCACAGATGCTTACACATTTGCATCTCACGTTCTAAAGACTATAGCTCTCCTGACAGATGCTTATTTTCTTTATACACCCTCGCAAATATGGCTCTCTGCACATCTGCTTGCTGATGAACCTTTGACTCTATCATACCTCTCCACTAAACTCTCCTCTTCTCATCCCCATTATGATAAACTCCTCTCAACATTACGCTCTTGTGCTGCCCTTCTCTCATCACATCGAAGCTTCACTGCTGATCACACCTCCTCCGAGGAAAAGGAAGCTCGAGACAAACGCGAGAAAGAACAAGTCAGCATCCTTATGAAAAAGCTTAAGCAATGTAGGGACCCAGATAAACTTGATCTAGTCAAGTTGAATCAAGCACAAAAACGGGATGCGGTAGCAGCTGGGGGAGGATTGGAAGAGAGCAAAGCGAAGAGAAGAAAGTTGCAACGTGAGGGGTATGAGAAAGCGTCTGACGAATTCTGGGGGCCAGAACTCCCGAAAGCGACGGCGGAAAATGGGGCAAAGTGATTTTGAAAGCCACCTAGTAAAAAAGCATTTCATGGAGTTAAGGACTGGGTTTGCATAAGCGGGTGCTCTCTGATGATTTACCTATCTAGATATCCAATTGATCTGGCGAGGCGCATTTAGGGTACATTTATCTTCATAACCATTTCGTGGGACCCCATCCAAGCCCTCAACCGAGTACAGAATACTAGTAATACACAAACAATCGAAATTAAATATCACAGTGAGGAAACGCATTAACCTTAGGGTTATCTGTCAAGTCCAACCCCAACTAATGTCATATGCTCTACCCATGAGTTCACAACATGCAGGGCTCTCTACAAAGCCAGCGTTGGTATCAAATATCACAAAGTAGACTCTTAGAGATCGTATCCGGAAGCAACATCAATAAGCCATTCCAGAGACTCTCGCTTCTTTGGTTGCAACTATGTCTGACCAGCCCGAAAGGTCAAGCCTTTCACGAATTGACCCTTACCAACAATAATATCACACCTGACCACCTCATGGGCACCTCCATGTTGAATCCTCAGCTTCTTTTCTTGCTCCTGTGTCTGCACGACATACAGGACGCCCTTAGCGAAATCGTAGTGACCGCCGTCGATAAGCTTGATGCCCTCATACGGTGTTTCCGACCTGTCACAGGGTACCAACTTGCCACGAGGTACAATTGCAGGGTACAGACGCTCATAGGTGTCATGTACACTTTTGCCCCCGAGTAGAGGTTTGAGAATGTAGGGATTAGCAACGATCCCGTAGAGGAAGTAAGCAACGGGGTACTCCCATTGGGCTGGTTTCGGGTCGGATGCGATAAGGCCGCGATACTGTGGTAATGTGCTGTCGATACCAAGTGTAGGTGCAATCGAGGTGGAAGAGAGGTCCTTCGGGGCACATGACGGTGTTGGTACGAATCTAGGTGTGCTCTTCGCAGCGCAGTATGCCTCGATGAATAGCTTTGTTGTTGGATTGACTGAAACGTAGGGACCATATGGTTTCCTCACCCGGTACACTTTCATTGGTGCCTCATCCGTGCCTGCAACCTCCTGGACTTTCTCGGGGGTTTCGAGGGGTTTTGCTAGCTCGAAAAGGTACTCAGATGGGTTCACACAGCCGGGAGCGGGTTTTAAGCCTGATGGGCATGATGCGGTCTGATGTCGGGAAATGTAGTAGCTGTAGCTCTCTTTGTTGTGACCAAGAGGTTCGATCTTTCTACGGACGAGATCCCACTGATTATCGGTGACTTCGTAACACGGGCGGTGGGCGTGATACTCTTTCAAGGCCTCTATTGCTTCTGGGCGGGACATTTTGAAGAGACGGGACCAATGCGAGACTGTCTCTGGAGAAAATTCCTCTCCTTTTTCACAGAACTGCGCATCGAGAGAGTCGAAATTCTTAGCGAGAGATTCCATCTTGTTTTGAGTTTTTATAGGACTCGTGAATTACTGGCCAGCGTTTTGAGTGTACAAAGCAAGGGAGGAGAAGAGTGCGGAAGTGAAAAGCTGAATGGACGGCTGTAAAAAGGTGATGGCAGCATATATACTAAGGGCCTTTGAGTCAGATATAGTTGGGTGGTACGTTGGGATCGTGTACCATAGCAATGTTGGTCTCGCCTTCGGACCTTATCAATTCAACATGAAAAGTTTAATGTCCTTTTCTGCAGAAATTTATTATTGTGTGATAATCGTTGAGTTTTTCGTTGAGACCTGAATCGGAGAATCAGTTGTCTAGACTCATGCTACTCTATGATAGTGGTATACACAGTTTATGTGTTCTGTTATTGCCAGTTTCAAAGGTGTGACAGAAGTCTGGGACCCTGATAGTTGATCCAAGGATAGGTTTGACCAGAATGATCCAAGCCAATCGTTTGAAAATATTTCAATCTTTGCAGCCTTGAAGTGCCAACTGAACATGCACTGAAGATTCGCGGGACCAGTTCGGCCGAGGGGTTCATTTCCGGGGCCACCCTCCCGTAGGTGGAGTATCACCGTTTGTACGTGGGATTGAACAGCTTTTTATAACCTCATCCGGAATAACTGACAATATGTTGTGCGCCGACCTCGATGCAGAAGCTAGGCAACCAGTGACTTTCCCGACATCTCCCGATATAGGGAAACATGCACTAAGTTTCAGGGCTCGGCACACCCAAACTATCTGGCTCGTTTCTGGATGCTTCTTTTCACGCTCATGATTATCTTGCCTGTGAGTTAATATCTCTAACCAAGGAATTGAAGGCAGCAATCCAAAGTCGAGTCTACTAGCAGCTTCGAAAAGGCAGCACAGACGATTTATCAGGATGTGAGTATTGCTATGACTTTTGAATAACGCATGCTTGCCGGCATGGCTACATAATTGGGAGTTTTGCATGGTAGAACCATGGACTGTATCCCGGAACGCACTAAAGCAGCTTTAGGGCAAGAGAAGTGTTAACAATACAAAAGAATAGGCATGAGAATGAAAGGAAAAGTACCAATGAAACCAATATATGCTGGGGATTAATATAATATACATCCCGCCAGTGAGTGTGATGATGTGGAGATGTGGTCTGTTCATCACACTCGATACGTGTACGAGGAATGGCCCCAACGGTTCAGACTGATACTGATCCTTGGCGGCTAGTTGAACCAATGCGAAAGCTCGAAGGACCTTAAGTCCATAGTACTCTGTCCCTGTAATTTAGGAACTCCTTTTGCCACGTCCATCACTCCCCAGTCGGTTCTTTCTTAATGGTAGGTTTGTTGTGGACCATCGCTGCCACTGGTGCTACCCCCACTCTATCAGATGTGTTCTTCTTCGGGCCCAAGAGTGAGTTGCCCATACTGACTGGGAGGACGAGCTCTGGAAGCTGCTGTTTCTCTGACTCAAATCCAAGTGTATCTGGGCTTCTAGGCTGGGTAATCGTGTTGCCAGTTAGATCTACAACGTCTTCTAATTCTGGAAGTCCAGAGACCATCCGTGAACCTCCACGAATCGGCGTCACTGGTGTCTTTGAGCGACGTTCATCCGCAACTCTGGTCTTTCTGGTCGCCCAGTATTGCGTATAAGTATTGTCTACTGGCCGAGATGAAGCTCGAGGGGTATCGGCTGTGCATGTGTCTTCACGCTTTCGTTTCTTCAAGAAGTTTGTCGGGAAATCAGACGCTGGGATTCGCTTCATAGCAGGATCTTGGTACCTGACGACTGCCCTTGTGTCATTTGCTGGTGTGTCATTTGCCGGCGTGTCATTTGCCGGCGTGTCATTTGCTGGTGTGCCATTCCCCGGTGTGCTATTTGCGATTGTATCATTTGCACTTGTATCATCTGTCCTAGGGCTGTGCCTTCTAGGAGTTTCGAAAAAGGGTCCGGCAATGTGGATGGGACTGAGCAAGGTGTTTGGCTTTGAAATAGTATCATTTGTCGGATGGTCCTTGTCCTTAGCTTCGGTGCCTTTAGAGGAGCTGGCTTGTTGGGGTAAAGTAAGCCTGGAGTCTGTCTTGTTCGGTATTGATAGTGTTGGAAGCGGATGTTCATTACGTTTGGTTAGCGACAGTGGGTCTCGAGGTTCAGTTGCAGTCTTGTTTGCCTCAACTTCCTCACCAGATATATTTAGACCCCGATGATTTTCAGCCCTTGAAAACATGACCTGTGGTGGTTGGTCAGGCTTCCTGGTAACGATGCCATCGACTCCCAGTACTCTCTGAAGTTCTTTATTTGAACCTGTATTCTGGTCAACATAGGCTAGACTATTGGATTTCTTCCCATGCTCAATGCCATGCGCTTCTTCGAGGGCTGATTTAAGGTCGACCATGGCTTTATGGAATTCGCTGAATTCGGTTCCGACGAATTCGTAAATGGAGATTACATTCCCTGAGCGAAGAATATCAGCATTAGCCAAGATCCAAATCTATACAGGATGAGACTCGAGGACAGTGTCTTCGAGCTTTTGAAACGGGGGCGGTGTCCAGGGTTTGACTTACAGGCAGCCATCATTACATTCTCCATACCAGCAAACGCCTGCCTAGTCACGGCATCAAATATATTGATCTTTGTCTGGTCTTCAATATCCCTAATTGCCCTACATTTTTCAGTGTCAGAAATCATCCTAAGCCCCTTCTGTGCATGCTTGTTGGAAGGATGCCTCGGGATGGGGGCACCCTGTGCTCGTTTGGGCGGATGTTTGGCTAGACAACATTTTAGTTGTAAGGCTTTCGCGAATGACATGGAATTCTTACTGGAAGTGCTTGCATCATAATCTAGATGACCCGAGTGAGAGCTGTGGGAAGCCTGATTTACGTGTTAGTTAGCATATCGAAGGGCATGCTTATTGGAATCATCTCACCTCTCCATTGACAGCTCGGCGGACCTTCTGCTGAAGCTGGTTGTGGGCAAACGATCGTTGCTCGTTGATATTATCTCGTCGCTCAATTATCGCCTGGTGCTTCTTGTAAAATAGTGGTAAGAGATCTTTCGCAAGGAAATCAGGAATCGCAACTGGGTCCTTTTCATCTAGCTTTTCTGAAGTCCGAATGATGGATTTACCCTTCTCGACGACAATTATTGTGCAGCGGACTTTATCATCGTTTGAGAAGTAGATATTTCCCAAGTCAAAGGAGTTCGCGGATTGCTTTAGGTCCACTTTCTCCAAAGGCGGTTGGATGATACTGCCGCTGTATTGGTATTTCGGCGGCTCGATGCCATTGATACCACTGAGAAAGGTGTGCAGGTGCTCTAGGTCCAGCGTCTTTAGTTCGTCCCTCATTGTCTGCAGGCGCTTTTGCGCCTTGTTCCATGACCGATCCATATTGTAAGACTGACTGTGCAAGGATAAACAAGCCTTCGCTGAACGAAATGAACTATCTCTCTGTGTTACCAGGCAGCGAAGTTGTCGAAAGCTTTCCCAGGAAAAGTCCGCCTACCAAATAGAGGGGATAATGAAGATAATAGGTTTGAACAAGATGTTTGGGAAGGGGGCAAAGAGATGATGCCTGGCACTGGGAGAAGCTACTTATAAGGATATCAAATTAACCTGACGTGGAAGGCAGCAACGGTTTATGTGAGACCCTGGGGAGGCTCAACTTTACCTTGCTACGAGTAAAATAATACTCCTGTTCTCTTACCTTACACACACGATCACGAGTATGGGGACAGGAAAAGGCAACGAGGCGGTGAGACGTATCGTGACGCTAAGACGGTCGGGTTATACTACTATTCATGAATTTATTTTACTTGGATGCGCACCCACTACTTGCAATTGTAGACATTGGAATGAAAGAGCTTCGCAATGTGTCGACATAGGATGAGAGAAATTGGTAGCCTCTGCGAGAGTAAGATTCCAAGCCCGTTAAACCGGGAGAGATCGTTGGCCTTGCTTCCAGACCGCTGCCGTTGGGTCTCTCTCTGGAGTTGGGCGGTGAAGAAACGCGGTTCCTGGGAGTTAAGCAAGACTAACTACAAAATGTGTTGAGGCAAACCTTAATAAATTGAATTCATAACACAAGGGGGATATGGCACAAACACTTATGCGAAATTAAGATGACTTTGCAGGTTTGAAATAATTATCTACCTCTCATCTATGTGAAGATCCATTCCCATAGTTGAATGGTTCCTGTGATCCTACTGATACAAGTTGGCATGAGTTCAAGAAGCGTCGAGTGCAGAAACCGTGTTAGTAAGATTACAAGTAGAGGCCTTCCGGCTCTCCTTCGCTCTTGGTCTTGAGTACCCGCTCCCTAGCAGCACGGAAATCCTCCATCTGTACCCTCATGCGACGTTCACGGAGAGCCATCAAACCGGCTTCGGAGCAGATGGCTTTGATATCGGCGCCGGAAAGATCGTCTTTCTGGCTAATGAATTCGTCAAGATCTACGTCTTCGTTTAGAGACATCTTTGATGTGTGCAGAGTGAAGATCTTCTTCTTGGTCGCCTCTGGAGGAAGGTTAGTAATCTCAACATGTTTGATTGCTGTTCTTAAAACTTACGATCTGGGTTCTCGAAGAGAATTTTTCTGTCGATTCGACCAGGTCGAATCAGCGCAGGGTCAAGCGTCTCAATCTTGTTGGTAGCCATAACAACTTTTACGTCGCCGCGATCATCGAAGCCATCGAGCTGATTAAGAAGCTCCAGCATGGTTCGCTGAATCTCACGTTCACCTCCAGATGTTGATTCATAACGCTTTGTGCCAATAGCATCGATCTCATCGATGAATACGATAGAAGGGGCATGCTCTGCGGCGACCTGAAAGAGCTGTCGGACTAGGCGGGGGCCATCTCCAAGGTACTTCTGGATCAATTCACTTCCGACGATTCTCAAAAACGTGGCACTCGTCTGATTAGCCACGGCCTTAGCAAGAAGCGTCTTCCCAGTACCAGGGGCACCGTATAGAATGACACCTTTGGGAGGCTTGATGCCCATCTCTTCATACAGTTCTGGGTGGAGCAAAGGTAACTCTACGGCCTCTCGCACCTCTTGAATCTGTGACTCCAGACCACCAATATCCGCGTAAGACTCCGTCGGCGCTTTGTCTAGTTTCATGACGGATACTAGGGGATCAGAGTCCTCAGTCAGAACACCCACGACGGAAACCGATTTGTGATGAAGAAGAATGCTCGCGCCGGGCTCTAGCAGGTCCTTGTCGACGAATGACATAATGGAGACATAGTATTCGGGCCCGGTAGCACTCGAAACGATGGCGTGATCATCATCAATGAGTTCCTCCAGGTTGCCAACCCCCATGGGGCTACCTCGCATGTCGTCCACTCGTGATCTCTCATCTGCATTTCGATCGATGGCATCAGAATCGCCTCCAGCAGTAGCAGGAGCAGAAGTGCTAGCAGCTTTTGCTTTGCGCAGGCGCTCTTGGTTCTCCACGTATTCCTCTTCCAGCAGCAAATGATCGTGAATGCGTTGCATCCGTAGATACCTTAGCTTGCATCGTGCTGTGGGGTAAATGGTAGGGAGTTTCGCAGCTGCGCTCGGTCCGGCAGCCTTTCTCTTCTTGCGTCCGATGCGGGTCGTTGGCTGCGGCGGTGGCTCGTACTTGGGCTTGTCCTTCTGTGCACTGAGGTCAGAATAGAATATTACGCGGCGAGGCAGCGAAACGTGTGGAGGTAATGAAGGTTAGAATATCTTTCTCGATGTAATACATACCTTATCTTTCTTGTCCTTTCCATCCCCAGGCGGTCCCCCGCCACCGCTGGATTGTTGATTACCCTGTTTAGATTCAGCAAAAGATATCGGGGTTGTAGCAGGGAGGCGAGCTCACCATGACACCTGTCTACACAAGTTTTCGCGTGACCAAGAGGAAGAAGAGGAAATAAAGAAGTAGGTGTGAGCTTCAGACAGCTGCCGATACGTTTGAATCCGCGATAGGATGGGGAAGAGGTCGGGTTGGGGGTGTTTGTAATGTCGATGGCGGAACGCAGTTCGGGAAGCTTCACCAAGCCTGGGCTCTAGCGCCGTCACGTGCGTGACCGTCATGGCCATTGCGGTCGATGGCCATGAGCGCTGGAGCGCTTCCGCCTCACATTCTCTCCATACCTCCACAGAACGAGAGACACGTCAATCCCTTCCCTTTGACGCCGGCCGTATCTACCTTTACCCTTTCCAACCCCCCAACACCAATCCAACAAACACATTGCTGGCCCCGGTACGGCGGTTAATGGTCGAATAGTCCTAAACCCCGCCAGCGAAGGCAGAGCTCCCAAGTTTCCCCACGCTGGCACTGCTCCGTGCCCGACTTCTTGCGCATATAGACCTGGGCTTCACCCGTTTACTCTTTGAAATTACTCGCAGCTTTCTGTCGTCTTTAAATTAGGAAAATTCACGCTGTTTGTTTCCCCAACCACCCCATCTACACTTGAGTCATCCAAGTCTACAATCCGCCGACGCCTCTTTTGAGCCTCAGGCTGACATTATTCACTCCAGAAACAGCCCCTCGAGCCTGCTGCCTACTACCTCTACAACCCCCGCCCCCCTCATCTCGACCCTCTCGCATCCTCAAATTCTCCTGCACCGTGCCTTTCATACCTGTCACACCACATTTTGACCATGGCCTCCAATCGGGCTCGTCGCATTGCAAAGGAACTCGCTGATATCCAGGCCGATAGCCTATCTCAGATCATTGTGGAGCCTGCTGGCAATGGCGATGACCTCACGCATCTTAAGGGCCAGTTCCGAGGGCCACCGGACACTCCTTACGAAGGTGGTACCTACTTTGTCGATATTAAGATCCCAAATGAATACCCATTCCGTCCGCCCAACATGAAGTTTGATACTAGGATCTGGCACCCCAATGTTAGCAGTCAGACTGGCGCCATCTGTCTGGACACATTATCTTCGCAATGGTCGCCGGTTCTTACCATCAAATCTGCCCTCATCTCCCTGCAATCTCTTCTGAGCACCCCCGAACCGAAGGATCCACAGGACGCAGAGGTTGCTGGTATGCTCATTCGCAACCCTTCGGAGTTCGAGCATGTTGCTCGCGATTGGGCAGTCAAGCATGCCGGGGCACCGAAGAAAGAGATTGCGGAAGGTAGTGGCGGTGCGACAGCAGAGTCAATCAAGCGCAAGGCACAGCAAGCGAAGGAGAATGAAGAGAAAGTGAAACTTGCAGCGTATGTGTCCTTTAGAGCACTTAACTGCATTTTGCTTACAAATACAGTTATCATGGTTACAACAAAGATCTTATCGATCGCTTTGTCGCTATGGGGTTTGATGTGGAGAGCGTCGTCTCCGCCTTTGAATATGTGGGCATCGACAAGATGGGCGGGGAAGATTACGAACTAGAAGAGGCTTACATGGGCGACATCACAGCTCGTCTTTTCGGAGAGGCGTGAGAATAACTCGGATTTTATTATGTTGCATGGCCTTATTGCATGGATTCTCTTTTCACATGATGTCATATTCTACGGACATTCTCATCAGTCGGAGCTTCGGAAGATCACACGTTATCAATCGGGACCTAGTAGAATCTGGTTCATTGGCGTTTCCTTTTTTCAGTACAGTCGACATACGGCGGCGTCGGACTTTCATGGATTTTATACTGTTTTAATAGTCTCATTGTAGGCTCCCATCACTTGTATTCCAACCCATCCCCTTAACCTGCACTGGTGAAATCATGATCGTTGGGTTAGGAAGTCCCCCAATGTTGGCCTCATGCCCGTTACCAATAGATTTGTGATGTAATTTCCGTAACCTACCAGTAGCGTACTCGCTAACTTACTAGATTGATCTAGGTTTGATTGCATGCCCCCAAATCCTCACTTTTGGTGGGATTCGTAGATGTTGGTATGGTCAAAATTCCCAGCTTTTCCTAACATACAGTCAGGTAAGGAGAACGTTAGTATGTCTTGTCTGTGATCGGATTTGAGTATCTTCAAAGAACGGTTCGTTTCAAAGTAGCAAGGCAGCAAGCCCGTTCACATTTGTACAAATATAAAAACTACCTATTTAGCGGTTAGCGGTGATCAAAAGAGATATTGTCGATTACTCCATTTACTCTAGGATCCCTTGTTGCTGTAGATCTTGACCCAGAATAGCCGAGGCGTCAAGTCTACGCGCACTGGTGGCCCGTGTCCTCGTATCTATTCCTTGACTTCACCGGCTGAGACCTCTCCATCTAACGCTCTTTTGACGCATCCATCATTCTATGCTTTCACGATCATCGTTCCGGATGATGACTTGTCTTTAAAGGTGTTATTCTCACAGATCGAACAGTCAACGACCTGGAAAGCAGAAGGCTGTTCCAGGAGAACACGCGTCTTCTGTACGCAGAATAATGCGGAAAATCTATGCATCATGCAAAACCTTCTTGATCTGAGGTTTTATACTCGGCAAGCTCGCGAATTTTTCCAACACGAACAGCAACTATATCGACACGTACTCTTTTTCGCAATTGGAATTCAAATGTCCCTCCCAATTGGTCACCTTGGCTCCGATTGGATCATGAAAAGGACAAGCGTTGTTCCCGCAGATTTATCGGCTTTTCTTGCCTGCTTCATTAGTAGAATCGTTTGGGTTTATTTGTTCCGTGACCCAGGAGAGTTCATTGGCTATAAAAGAGGCAAAGACAGCCAGTACCGATGGGCTGTCTATGGGGCTACAGGGTCAACTGTCGTTGCACTTCTAGTCACTCATATCATGGTGGCTACCAAGAATTGGGAACTCGCGGATCTCACTATAGGCTTACCGACTTCATTCACGTGGTCAATCATACAGCTCTTATTCCTTACCTCGGTCTTAGGACTGTGTCTATGGATGGTTAACTCCTTTTTATTGAATGGAGATGATGGTGTATACGAGCCTGTTGTACCTCACGCCGAGATCCGACATTGGAACGTTGTAGGGGTTGAAAGAGAAGGAAATGTCAGTGGAAATTTGGAACCATACACAGACTTTCCTCAATCGAATTCGTCAGGACTGTCTCAATCACCGTCATCAAATTATTTGGCAGACGCGTATAGAAGTCGTAGACTTGCACCGACAGACCAAACCCTGAACGGTAGCGCTGAGCAAAGTCGACGTACTTTTGAAGTTCCAGAACCCACGAATTCTCCCGACTCGGTCGCGGATGTTAATGCAACTAGTCGTCGATGTCGGACTGTTGCACGCTACAACTACATGACACAGTCACGCATCGGCCCGCACTCCTGGTGCAATGCTTTCTTTGTTTCTGTCATGCTCGGGGTTTTCTCTTCACTGTTGTTTGCTCTGGCTTTTGTATGGACGCGAAGGAATAACAGCTCAAGAATTCCTTACACTAGAGGAAGAGATGTACTTTTCTTACCTCTTTCGGGTTACCTTACGTGTCTGTATTCTTTGAAGCATAGAGTGCGGCACTCCCTATTTGCACGTTTCGAGATGCCTCTCCCGGGCGCATGGGTCAAAGTCAAATCAAGGCTAGGCCGATGTATATATACAGAGACTGGCTCGGGGCGTTCAACAACTACAAGTCCGGGGCTGCGCGCATTTCCATCCATGGCTCCTGAACCGAGCACAGCTTTACGAAGCCGTCTATACAGAGACACCTATAACTCTAACCCCGTTTCCTGTACAGCTTACTGGGGTCATCTCGGAAGGGCCTGGCGCTCGCAGTTTCGCATTCGGCCGACCATTTACCGCCTGATGTACCTTTTCTTGTGTTTCATCTTAATGGCCAATGGCCTTTTCGCCATGTTTAAATTCCCCAGCAGAGTCTTTCTAGAGCAACATCTAGACTTGCTGGATCTTACAGAGGAGGATGCAAAAACAATGTTGAGTGTGCTTTCGCTGCATCCATATCTAATGGCTGCTTGCTTGCCGCTGGTAACTTTTACCGTATTTTACACCGTCCTTTCCTCCTTCAGCCTTCTTATCCTTCTTGGAACGCGAATACTGCAGGATAAGGAGCGAATGGAGGGTGAACTTAGAGAACTCGGCCACACAATAGATTAGACGCCAGCTATATCAACTGTATGTTCTGTTCAGGCGCGTCTTTGAATTCCCGCATTAGATCCCGATCGGCGACTCTCCCGACCCCGAGGCGACGATAGACTCCCGCATGTCGATCGACTTGCTCCAGAAACAAAACATCAAGTACTGGCTCGGACCGTTTGAGGACGAATCCGGTTTTAAGGTATCTTGTCGAGACCATCAATGCACAGACGGCTATGCCATAGTCCGCACAAGTAGACTCATCAACTTCTAACTGCTCCATCGAACCCCAACCGGCAATGATCTCCGGTCGGAATGCAGAGCATACCGCCCTCCATCGACAATCCTTGGGTTCAGTACCGTACGCTGTAGAGAATGCTGCCGTGTAAAGATTATCTTCGGAATCTAGATAACCACGAATGTGTACCGTGTGAAGCTTGCCGCGAATATGCAAGCAAGCAAACATGTTCGTTGGATCAAAACATGGCTGTTCCCTGCCCTGCGTTGAGGATTGAAGACAATAATTGTCCTCAACATAGTAATCCGGCAAGTCGTGTTTCTTGCGCTGCCGCAAACAAACGCCTGTAACTTTGAGCGCCTTCTGGGTATCTTTCTGACTTTCTGGCCATTTCATATGCGTCAGGATTGATGCCCAACTCCATGATGGCGTATTATCCACTCTCAACGCGCCAGGCTTCGCGGAGTGGTCTTCTTCCCATAATAGCCCGCGATGGATATCCCGAAGCCAAAGTCCAGACACAAAGACTTCAGCTGAGACCTTGTTTGCACGCCCAACCTTAGCAGCAATAATCTCACCAACTTCTTTAGCGAGTCCAGATACCGCCAGGATACGGTCGAGATCCGGACGTGTTAAATAGCATGTTGAGTACACTTCAAGGGCATGATACCAGAAGTCTAGGATAGATGTACTGGAGTGGTGGAAAGAAGCCTTCAGCTGCAAGTGCGCTTGAAGTTCTTCACTGGCTTTGTAGAAATTGATCTGGGATTGACAATCGGATCTGGGGAGATGTTGATGACATTCGAAGAACAGGCCGTGGGGAGTATACCAGAGTAACCGTTTGCTTAGGAGCCACTCCTGAAGAATCCAGCCGCGACGGAAGAGAATACTAGAGCGTACTTGGTCCACATAATCATGTACGAGAGGAATTCTACGCTTGTAGACGTAGAAGTGTCCGGCGAACGTGTTAGTTTTGTCAAGGTATGGCAACCGGACTAGCTTTGACTCCCACGGCAGGACATCTTCTGAGTGCGGGACGAGAACTCCATCAGATATTTCTTCTCTCGTGCCCGCAATAGTGAAAATGGAGAATTGATAATATGCTGCCATTTTAGGTGCTTCCCTTCTCCAATCTGCACCATCATCTCCATTTTGAATGATGCAAATCGAGTCTATCCAAATGTACTGAACGTCTAGTTTCGATGCTATCGTGAAGACATCCTGAAATAATTGTGGGAATTTCTGGAGCTCAAATCCAAGTAATCGTTGCTCGTAATTTTTGGTGGTAGTTTTGCAGCCTTCGGTTTCGGCATTCCACCGATGCGTCAAGGTTATGTATGCGCCATGTAAACCATTGGTCTCTCGCAAGTACAATTTTCCACCTTCCTTAGATACTTCAATGCATCTGGCTGGCAGGGGAGAATGGCGTGAGTTGACGCGAGCGGTCCCGGACACAGTTTCATTACATTTAGGATGTGCCGAACATGCAGTGATCCAATTACGTACCGTTTGATAGTGTTCCTCGGTATTAGGATTATTCCCGATATATCTCCCCCTCACATCACCACTCAGTGCAGCAGGGCTCCCTGTCCCAATTGTTACAAACAAGCCCACCGAGGATACTTGAAAAGCAACATACCTATCTCCGCAGCAACGCATATCTCAACTTCGGATTCGTTCCTGACAGTGCTCCAACGGTCACCAACTTCAATTTTCATCCGGTTAATGCCCAAACCTTGACCCCAGGGTCTCACATCCGCGTCTTCGTAGTCTTTGGACAAAGTCATGTGAACATATATCTCCGGGTTCAAAGTGGTACGACCACCCATGATGTTGGCATAGAAGTACTCTGGTGGCGAGACATCGCGGATTGTGGATAACAGGAACGAGCAGAAGTCACACCCAGATCGAGCGCTGGACTGGACGCTAGTCAGGAGGAAGCCTCTGCGCCGACCTGTTGCGGTTGCGAAAGCTTGGATCGAGAAGTTCTGGCAGCGCGCACATAATATCGGCGGGGAATTCTCGGTCTCGTCATTGCCACCATGTCCATTTTGATGTGCTGCTGGTATGGTATCCAAAGATATGAGACTTGTGGACCTGGTGAGCATGTTGAAACATGTTGGGGTTGGTGCTGAGGTGGCTGTGCCAAGGCAGACATCGTTACCGTGCTTAGTTATTGGTTAGTCATGCGGGGTGAATGTTCACACATAGGCAGACAACATGAGCCAAATACAACGACATCATGTAGTATGATTAGTTACGCAATTTGACCAAATATTTTCTCCCCTGATATAGCAAATGGTCGTTCTAAACCGACTTCGGACATGTTGTACGAAAACGAAGTATTGCATGAGCCGTGGTATGCTCGGCCCAGAGTCGATGATTTATCGGTACTGAATTCGGGTCGATCTGTCAACAATCTTATGGAAAGTCAAATTTTTATTCATTAACCCTGGTATGTAGGCTTATCGATATGGCTTTTCATTTGACTCCTTTTTTTGAGGATCCGGAGACGTCAGAATCTCTGCAATGTTAACCCATGGTTCACATTCGGATCGCAGTGAATCTGGATCCCTACGGGAAAAAATAAGTTGGAAGATTCTCTTTGTTGAGTCATATCTTGAGGTATAAGAGCAGTGTTCTTTCACTGATTTCGTGCTCAAAAAACCGTCATTTCGATATGCTCATACCTCTTGGAACTTCAAAGCAGATTAACTCCAAGGGAGTCCATATCTGATATCTTACATTCTCTTCCTACCCCTTTCTACTCGCCACAATGTCTGGCCCTTCATCTGTACCCACTGATTCCAATCTCTCGGAGTACGACGCCGTAGCCGAAATCAAAGATGTCTTCGACGCCCTCCTGAAGGAGAACAAAAGAGAATACGCGTACCGCATCGATGTAATGGTGCGTCGTAAAAATGAGGAGCTCCAAAGGTCAGCAATGCGGCTTCGAGAAATGCGCGATGCCGTATCGGTAGAATCCAGAGCCGTGGCTGAGGAACGAAAGAAATTTCAGAACGAGAAGAATCATCTCTACAATTCCATGAAAGAACTCGAAAAGGAATATAGGGTGTTTCTCATAGAGAAAGAATGCAGAACCAAAGTCGTGGAGAGTGAGAACCATGCATGGAGGAATGCCGCAGAGAAGGAATACCCCGAAGTTTTAAGGAACAGTTTGGAAGATGAGCTTACCTTACTCAAGTGCGAGAAGCACCACGCGCAGAAGAAGGCGATGGTTATGGAAGAAGCTGTCAAAGCCTTGCATACAGAAATTGTAACAATGTCCTCGGATATGTCGGAATCCAGCAGGCAACATATACAGTACCGCGATCAATGTTCGCAGCGGGAACGCGAATATTCGAGGTTCCTCAGAGATAGGGATAGGGAGGTTAAGGATCTCAGAGTGAAGCTTGCTATGGTGAAAGATTTGTTGACAGCCGCCAACAAAATGGAGAATGGAGAATCTATGAAGTGTCTTGCAACTTCTTTTCATGAAATGCTCGCAGAGCGCGTTACTCATGTTCTCGAGGCAGACAGGCATTCGGCTTTTCTAGAGGACAAGTTGGAACAATCCCAACGGGAACTTGTTGAGGTCAGGGAAAAGTTGACAAAGACAGAGAACGAGCTCGACCGGACCGTCATTTTCGAACTTCGCGCCCGTACTCGCGAGCCAGAGCTTCAAGGAAGAATCGAAAACCTTATGCGTTGGGGCACATTTCGTGAGAGTGAGATCAGGCGTCTCAAGGAAATCATTAGGCTCCAACAGCCTTCGGAGGAAGATGGATTATCTAAAACCATCGACTTTATGGAAGCCCAAATCAGCGAAACAGCAGCTCAGAACGTACTACTCGAAAAGGAGAATAAATCGCTTCACGAGCAGGTCGACTCTTTGTCTTGGAAAATTTCCAAGTTGGAAGAGAATCAGGAGACTGGTGCCCCAATTCCAGAGGAACATGCCGATGAGCGGATGATCCGTCTCTTGCGTGAGGGAAGGCTTTGCGGCATTTCGAACTACCCCAACCACCTTTTTCATTCACAGAGTAGCAACTTGCCGGAAGTCGGTCAACCCTTCCATGTGCTGAAGAACATCTATCCTCACTGCTTCGAGGATGCCGCACGTGCTGATGAAATACGGATGTCCGTGCCGCTTGTGGATCTCAAGGCAAATACGGTTCAACACATAGAATTTCTACCGCCAGAACAGGAATCTAGGTACGATAAAGCCGCTAAAGTCGCTGACCACGGGACTGAGAAAGTGGAGGGGTATCCTGGTTCCGATAAAGAAGACTGTTGTAGCTGGAGTGAAGAGGACGACGACGAGGACAGCGAGGATGAGACCGTACTGGTAGAGGAAAACGAAGACAGTGAAGAGGATCACGCAAGAGAGTGAGGGAATGGGTTCAAAAGCGTTAGAGGAGTTTGGCTACTCGCGTGATTACTAGATGGAATTTTGTGGTATGATCTTCGACTAGGCACTAATAGTGAATTGAATTGGTAGCATCGGCGGCGTCCAAACTACATAACCAGATGGTCGATCAAGGGCCTCGCTGCTGCGGGCCACAACGGGGTTGTCCGTAGGCAATCTGGAATTTGTGTGGTGTGTGGCCGGCCGGAATGCGGCATTCGGACTTCAATTGAAGTCTACAAAAAGAAGACACAGTGGATTGGTGTAATTGTAGTTGTATCTCAAATACATTGATTAAAATGCCAATTGTGAAGTCCTATTGAGTAAAAGGGTAGTGTAATTGCATTCCGATGTATAATCATAACTCCACAAGGGCGCCGCCTGGTGATCTGAAGACACGTGTCCATCACCCTTTCTAAAGGTCTTTTTGATAATGTGCAGGCCTGAATCCGCTATCTTCAGTGCATGCTTTTAGTCATACTCCACTCTCTTCGCTTTGCCTTTCCGCTTGTTACCCTTGAAATGCTTCTTACTATTCATCCGTAGTTCGCTCGGATCAACATCCTTCTCAAGTGCGGTCATCGTCTTAAGTTTCCTTCCACTCAATTGCTTTCCTTGTTCACTGTACTGATGATGAAATGGCATTGTGACATGTCCTGCTCCCTGGCCGGGACCAAAGAATTTCTTGTCTAACCTAGCGGACTTCTCACCTTGAACAGGTAGAGAAATCATATCCGAATCAGCTTCCATTAGCGAAGGATCTTCTGAAGTAGCAAGTGAGGCGTTATCTGCCAGAGCAGTGAGATGAGCACGGCGCTTGGCAGGGAGATGGTGCACATCATAGAGCTCCCGGTTGAAGTATTTGGGGTCGATTGGAGGATCTACCGGTGGAGGATGACAGAAAAGGAGTTTTCCTTTTACGTAGTCCTTGAGAATAAAACGCGCAGCACGAGATTCATCTGGCTGACCAAGACCTTGCGTAGAAAAGCCTCTAGCAGTAGCGTAGGCGCGCAAGACTTCGTCCGATGTCGGTATACCCGTACCACCTTCTTCAAGAGGACGAGTTTGGATCTTCATGCCATAGATAGCTTCCAGGAATGGCTGAGGTATTCTCTGCGCAACCAAGGCAGCTGGTCCAGTATATTCGCGTAGTTGGTCGATAGGCAGGACACCAGAACAAACAAGCTCGGCTTTTGTGGTAGCGAAGTTCGGAAACACGAGACCAGGACAGTCGCAAAGAATGACTTGGTCACTAAGATGAATGGTCTGAAAGTGTTTTGTCTTTCCTGGAGTAGCAGAGACAGACACCTTTTTTGCGCCAATCAAAGCGTTGATAGTTGATGATTTACCGACGTTGGGATAGCCAACGAGACCAATCTGAGTCTTCCGCGACGCGCCGTCCGGTCCGGTATCAATATCAGGAGCATGATCCAGGAAAAGTGCCTCTAGCTCGTCTGTAGTCAATATGCGAGTGCGTTCTTCTTCATCGGATAATTGCACACCCTGACCCGGTGCGTCCACTGTCTCTTCGTCAGCCCATTCATTTTCCTCCTCCTTTTTGTCTTGAAGATCTATCTTCTTTGCTTCCCTTGCGAGCTCGTCTTGCTCGGGATCAATCTCTTCGTCAATATCCTCTTCATCAACATAATCTTCTGAATCCTCGCCTTCTTCAAACTGCCGGGCCTCATTCATCTCTTTCGCTAACTCTGCTGAAAAGAATTTGAAGTTGATGCCAGCCGATACAAAGTACTCAGACCACGCCTGCCTCTGTTCCAGCGTCATCATATCAGCCTTGTTGACGAGTAGGAGATTGTTCTTCTGTGGGTCTACTTCTTTCACATAGCTCTCCAGGTCCTCGGATCGAAATAGGAGCGGGTTTCTAGCATCGACAATCTGCACGACTAAATCTGATCTCTCGATGACTCGCCACAGTTGCCTCCAGACCTCGAGATTTCGCTCAAAAGGTGTCATGAGCAAGTCATTGTTCTCCTGCAACTCCGCGAGACCTCTTCTCCATTGCAGAAGCGACTCCCTTTCACGCGCATCGAGTTGCTGGGGTGTAGTCTTCTCATCCCACGGTGGTCGTCTTGGGACAGACAATCGTTTCTTATTTTCTCGGTGTTTCCGGACGGTGGCCCGCTCCTCAGCTGCAGATAATAGATAGGGATTCTTCTGATCTTTGTGGATGATTTTAACGTTATTCATTTTCTCTGCCGTGAAATCGGTTCCGGCAAGTTCGGCGGTCGAAAGGAATTCGTCGAGCGCAGCTTGTTCGGTGACAGAGCGCATCTTAACCCACGCTGCCTCCTTCTTCGGGTTCGTGACGTACTAAGATTTTAAGTCAGACACATTCACTCGAATGAAAGAGCAATTTTCGTACCGTTTCTCCATTTGCGCCAGTTCTCTGGATCCCTTGTTGCTGAGCACTCCCTCGGTGCATCTCCGAATTCTTCCCCTTCCCGAACCTATCGTTCATCAGGCTGTTACCCAGCCCGACGCTCTTCTTTGATTTTGCGAGAACCATCTTTGTGATAATATCCTGGGGTATCGTGTGAGTTGGTGGTATTCTCTCGCGGTGCGAGGTGATGTTCTGAGATCAGAGTCTTGGAGGATTGCGCCCCACGTCATTCACGCTCGCCTAAATTTTTTTGGCTTTCAAAGGTTCACTAACGCCGCCCAACTTTTGTCAGCGCATTCTTCCGCCTTCCACTACGTGCCGCCTCCTTACCCTACACCGCACATATCCTTTCTGAGACACAGATCGAGAAGCCAAGATGCCTCGAAGGAAGTTCATGTTAGCAATTGTAACCTGTCTTGCGAATTGAGTACCCCGCTAACCCCGCCGCAGAGACAAGAAAAATGCTACAACTTTTCACCTCGTCCACCGCGCCCAAAATGACCCACGAATTCACGATGCCGATGCCCCGGACATGGTATTCAAAGAGGTCAGCGCGCCAAATATGCGCCAGGCCTCCGAACCCGCCACAAGTTCTCGAGCATCTCAGTACTCAGTCGCATCGGGACGCAGCAAGATCAAATCACGAGGTGACCTTGAGGATGAGTTTGGTTTGAACGTGAGGAAGAATGAAGGCGAGGCTGCCAATTACGGTATCTTCTACGACGACTCAGAATATGATTATATGCAACACATGCGTGATTTGGGAACTGGTGGTGGAGAAGCATACTTTGTCGAGGCACCAGGTCAAAAGAAGGGAAAGGGAAAGGGGAAGATGGATCTGGCGGAGGCTCTCCAGGCAGCTTCCCTAGACGACCGCCAGAGTGATGCTGGTCTTAGTATGAGCAGCAGTGTCAGTAAGAGTGCGAGTGATATTTTTGGCGAAGATATGGCACCATCCGAGTTCGTTAGGAAGACAACGTACCAGGACCAACAAAATATTCCAGATGCCATTGCAGGGTTCCAGCCGGATATGGACCCTCGCCTGAGGGAAGTGCTTGAGGCATTGGACGACGACGCCTATGTGGACGATGAGGACGATATCTTTGCGGCGTTGGCGGAAGACGGCGTGGAAGTCGATAAGCGTGAATGGGAAGACGGAGACTGGGACGATGAGGATACGATGGACAGATACCTACAAGGCGAGGAAGATGAAGGATGGGAGACAGACGACACGATCAAGGCATCCTCTCCCTCTGGTGGAATTTCACTGAAACCCCAGAAAGATACCACTGAACCCACAGATCCAGACTCCCTTCCACACCCTGACGCTGTACCGGCGCCCGCTGAAGGCGACGACGCCTGGCTCGACGAATTCAAGAAATTCAAAAAGGACGCAAAAGCCGCCAAAGCACCCAAGCCGGCCGCACCCTCAGATCTCCAATCCTCCGTTCTCACAGGCGCTTCCGCGCTGACCGCCGGCGGCCGAAAGAAGAAGCGAAAGGGTGCTCTTACATCCACCTCAGGCTACAGTATGACATCGTCAGCTCTCCACCGCACTGAGGGCCTCTCACTCCTAGACCAACGCTTCGACAAGATCGAGGAAGAGTACGCGGCAGAAGATTTCCCAGATGACGCCTCCATGATGTCCGGCATGAGCAAGATGTCGGGCCTCAGCAAAATGTCTGGAATGTCAGGCATGTCCAGTATGAGCGAGGCACCCCAGCTCCGATCGGACTTTGATAACATCATGGACGATTTCCTGGGCAGCCACTCGATGC
The DNA here is from genome assembly GCA_001007845.1 of Nigrograna mackinnonii. NCBI lineage: Eukaryota > Fungi > Ascomycota > Dothideomycetes > Pleosporales > Nigrogranaceae > Nigrograna > Nigrograna mackinnonii. The sequence continues at coordinate 122,189 of JGVQ01000254.1, read as the reverse complement.
AGGGGAAGAGGAGGGTCAAGAGGAGTGGGCAGCAGACTGGATTAGAACAATTGGACGAGGTTCGAAAAGGGTTGGGCCCCGCCAGGTTGAAGGCGAGGGCAAAGACGCAAAAGGCGTGATTCGTTTTTTTATTGTTGCAGATCGGCGCGGCATTGGGTATGACTTACGCGGCCTGCTTAGAGCTAGGTGCAACTGACGCTGCATATTCCTGGAGGTTCAAAATGCATACAAAATGGCGTCTAAGGAACTTTTAGATATACCCGGAGACAAGAAATGTCTGGAAACGTTATAGTATATGCTCGTTGGCACACAAATCTTCTTGTGAGTGACACATGGCATATCCAATCACAGAACATGCAAAGGGCACTAGAGAGGCACGGCAACGAACCATGAGTGAACAGTTGTTTTCGGAATCGGGTATCTAGGCAAGTCCTGTGACCATGACAGGCATAAACAAGCTGGGTAAGCTTTCCTCAAGCTCACACCTCACGACTAGCAGCTCGGCAGGACTTGAAGCTTTTGTGAACCTCAGTGCATGCGTGCTTGTGCTCTGCCCTTGCCCATGGGCATGTCGTGGGTGCTTTGGCCCGTCCTTCTCTTCTGTGGTCTATGGCATATCGCTGTGAGCACTATACGATGCCATCGACAGTGTGTGTGAATCTTCAATAGCCAAACATGCTTCAAGCCGGTAACACTGCCATGATGAACGTATCCAAACCCCTCTCAAACATCTCATTGGCAACACCGATCCCACCGGGATGTTCGACGGGCGCCAGGGGATTCTTGACCACATACTCGACGTAGAGATTTGCCCATATCTGGTGCAGGTAAGGTCGGAGGTTATTCTGTTTGGTGTCGGTGAGCATGACAAACTTCATGCGGGTCGGGGTCTCGTAGTAGTGGAGCTTGTACTCTCCAGTGCGGTAGGAGAGGAAGGTGTCGTCTTCGCCGCCGAGCTTCTGGACCATGTTGCGCAGGGAGAAGACGAGGCCGAAGATGAGTTTCTCGTCGTCGGCGTGCGAGACGCCCTTGCGGCCTGTGGAGACTTCGCCATTGCTGGTGATGCTGGAGCCGGATTGGGGGCGGGCCGTCTTGCTACCGGAGGAGTTTGGCCGCGGCGTCCATCGTCTGCTGTAGATACATTCGGCTGGTGAAATGATTAGTATTAGTACAGATGGCAGTGTGAATATCAGTATCCATGGGGTAATGGATGGGATTGGTGGGAATGTATTGGAAAGGTGACTTACTGTGGCGATCGAAGATGTAGAACGAGTAGAGTACCATGGCGGGGCGGCGGGAATGGCGTGTGGGATCTCACGCAGACTGGCACCAGAATATGCTGCAAGTGGTGGCAGAATGGCAGATGGCCGATGGGAGATGGCCGATGGCAGACGGGAGAAAGCAAGAAAGGCGAGGAGACCGGCTAAGGCGGAAAGGTTGCAGTGCGGAGGAGGCAAAGGCAACGAGCAAGCGGGCAACGGTGGGAGGAACTGCCAAGCGGGTGGGCCTGGGATAGCTCTGGGGGGTCACTTCGGGGGTGTCTCTTTGGTCTCTGGGGTCTCTTTGGTCCTGCACTCTGACGCCCACTCGAGTCGACGAGGCGCGAGAGATGTCGTGAATTGGCCCCCGCCAAGCCCTCGTCGGCCGCTGTGGTAGGCTATCTCTTGGGCTGGCACCTCTGGCACCTCTGGCTGCTGTGCATGTCCGTCGACGGCCGTGGAGCTATTATGTGGGACGTATGTAGGTTGCAGGGAGAAGGAGAGGCAGAGAGAGGCAGACTGGGATACAAGAGCTGCATGCTTGTTGGCCGATGCCCACCCCGTTGGCTCCTGACCGGCTTTGTGGCTTCTAGGGTTTCTGGGCTTCTGGCCACTGGTTTTCTGTAGCTGCTGCTGTAGTTTGGAGAAGTGAAATAAGCTGGACTCTGGAGAGAAGCTGATTTGATGTGATGCCTGAGCCCTGAGGCTGAAAGAAATTTATTATCATGCCCAAAAAGTGCCCCTCACAGCTTCCTGTTCCACCACCATCAGTCCTACTCCTGCTCCTAGTCCTTCAGTCCTTCAGTCCAGTTGATCCTTTCTATCTCCTCTGTCTCCTTTCCATCGAACCTTCTTCGCTGGTCCGGACTCGCTGCCTCTGCCTGATGACTGGCCGTCCTTGACCTTTGACCTTTGACTGCAACAGCAGCGAGCAGACGGCAGACAGCAGACAGCGGACAGCGGACAGCAGACAGCAGCAACAGCGACGGCAACGGCCCCCTCCAAAAAAGCCCATAATTCTCCACCCCTCCTCAGCCCTGTCCCGACCGCTCCACCGCACGAATTGAATTGACGCATGCTCAGAGTCTGCGTGCCCACCTTGTCCGATCTCTTCCTTTATCGTTCCGTGGAGCCCTGTCTTCCCACTAGCAATGTCGCCCACACCTCCGACAAAGCAAACCTCAGACACTGACATCCCAGGCATCTTTACAGCAGACAACATCTCTTTGGACGTACCCTCCGTCGGAGAAGGCGGAAGACCACCTCCAGTGAAGTTTATGTGGGCACCCCTCTTGTCTCTCATTATCATACTCATTCTTCCCTCCCTCCCGCTGCTGCTGCTGCCGCCACTTTTGTCGTCGCTGTGATGCTGGCCGAGCTCGCCCCGCTAACTTTGCTCCATGATAGGTCTGCCCCCGCATATCACAGTCCTCTCAGACACCACAAGCGAGCAGCCTCGTCCACCAGGCATGTCAAGGTGTGTCTCCTCCTCCCCTCTATCCCATGCAAAGCTTCATTGTCCCCCCTTTGGGCCCCTCACACTGACTTGCTGCTCCCCAGGAAACCCTCAATGCCAGGTCCGAGTACAGCAACAGCGAAGATGACGGTACCGCACAACACCGCATCAACCAGTACTTAATAAAGCAGGAGATTGGGCGAGGATCGTTCGGAGCGGTGCATCTCGCCGTGGATCAGTATGGCCAAGAATATGTGAGGATCCAACCCACCAGGCACACAACAAGCTACTATGGGGACGAGTATACGCCGTGAATCATAATGCGCGTCGCCGTCGAGGACAATAGCATTGGCTCTCGCTGACACGCTGAGGTACAGGCTGTTAAAGAATTCTCCAAATCCCGCCTACGAAAGCGGGCTCAATCCAACCTACTCCGCCGACCGAGCGCACGACGGCGATGGCAGGGCGCTCATGCTGCTGGACTCGGGTTCAACTCACCCATGCACCGTCACTCCACCACCGAAGAAAACAATTCGCTAGATCTCATTAAGGAGGAGATTGCCATAATGAAGAAGCTCAACCATCCGAATCTGGTGTCTTTGATCGAAGTGCTCGATGACCCGGAAGAGGACTCGTTGTACATGGTCATGGAAATGTGCAAAAAGGGCGTCGTCATGCAGGTAGGTCTTGAAGAGCGAGCCGATCCCTACGAAGAGGAGCAGTGTCGGTGTTGGTTTCGAGACATGATATTGGGAATCGAATATCGTATGTCTGTTGAGAAAAATGTTCACGGGAGCTCTCATTGACAGTCGTTGCAGTTCATGCCCAAGGGATCATACATCGAGATATCAAGCCGGATAATTGCCTGGTCACCGACGATGACGTATTGAAGATTGTAGATTTTGGCGTCTCGGAAATGTTCGACAAAGAGGGTGAGATGAAGACAGCCAAATCTGCGGGTTCACCTGCTTTCATGCCACCAGAACTTTGCGTACCCAAGCATGGCCATGTGTCTGGAAGGGCTGCTGATATATGGTCTATGGGAATCACTCTATACTGTCTTTTGTTTGGCCGCATACCTTTCGAAAAGCACGGTGTGATTGAGCTGTACCAGGCGATTCGGAACGATGGGCTAGGCTTTGACAAGGAGTGTGGTGAAGATCTTCAAGACTTACTCCTCCAGTTATTGCAGAAGGACCCAGAGAAGCGGATAACTATGGAACAGCTTCGAGTACGTGAGGTCTAGAGGAACGTCAGCTTTGGCGGTACTAATTCTTGGTTAGGAGCACCCTTGGGTCACGAGACGAGGCACAGATCCGCTGCTATCAACATCCGAGAATGTCGCGATTATCGTCGAGCCACCGACCGATGAAGAAGTTAATGCTGCCATTACGGGAAACATGGGCCATCTGGTGACAGTGGTGAGTACACTTATGTTTCATTCCCTAAACACCAATTTCATGCGACCATGGCTGGAATTTATGGATTGTATTATCAGACCGCGCAAGTCAATTGCGGCTACAGAGCATTTTACTAGAGGGTTCTATATCTCCTTGACCGCTTCCTAGATCTATACCTTCGAGCGTAGTCTAGAAGTCGCGTACATGGAAGAATTTCAACGTTGTCATCAGCTATATGAGCTGACATTCTTTGACAGGTCCGGGCCGTGAAGCGTTTCAAGCAGCTTCTTTTTCGAAAACGTCCGGAACGCATGGAAGGCATTCTAGGCAATGCATCCCGAATAGTACAACCTCCCCTCTCCATGCGACCATCAGCAATGCGTAAAACCAAATCACAAGATACTGATGATAGGCGGCCGATCGAAGGGGCATTGACAATTGAGGGCATACACCGAGACATCAAAGTCGACAACGAGGGTAATAGACGGCCTCTAGGTATCGATTCGATGGCATACGTAAAACCTGGCCTCCGCCAAGGCGTCTTGTCAAACATGCCACCAACCTCGAAAGGACCCATAACAAGCAGTCCCATAACACCAGGCCCGGTAGCCATCACTGATGCTAAAGTGATTCACGAAAGCATGTCCTGGCGCCCACCTGCCTCATCACCTATCACAATCCCTAATATCGATCATTCATCCGCTCCTCCTACACCCACAATCGGCAAAGGCCATGCTCACGACCCCCTAGAAGATACACTCTTTCTCAACATCGGTACAGGGGAGGATTACGAACCTGTAGCTGCATCGACACCCATTGTCTCAGAATCTCCTTCAAACGTCGATATGAATGTGTACGAGACGGCGTACCAAGAAGAAATTCAACGCATCATGCACCGCAGGCCAGATCGTCGGCCTACGCTCTACCTCACTAGGCGTGTTGAGAATGTAAAGTCGATTCGCGAAAACGAATGCATATACGACTCGGGCCGGACTCGAGACGAGTTGCGGAGTTCGCTGAAGACACTGGTGGAGAGGGGCAAGAGTGAAGCGAAGCGACTGGAAGGCAAGGAAGGATTCCTTGGCCGTGGAATACGGAACGTGCGCGAGTTCAAAGATTTGGTCGATGAGGCCCGAGAGATTGTGCGAGAGGAAGAGAGGAGCGCCGCGGCTGGAAAATCGGATTCCTATAGGTCGTCCGGCGAGGGCAAAGAAAAGGACAAAGAGAAGAGTGGCAGGAGTAAGAGCCGCAGCCGTAGCAGCACGCCCGTAGGGCATAGGAGCCATGGGTTGAGTCACCATGGGGAACACAGGCATCATGGGATGCGAGGTTTGAGTAGGAGCGGGACGCCGGTGTCAGGGGAGAGGAGTCGTGTGTGAGTGATTGTACGGGTTTACTACTGTCGGGGTTCGCCCCATGTCTATTTCTATGCGTCTGTGTCTAGGTTTGACCGTATCTGTTGGAGTTAGACGAGGGAACGGCAATGGGTTCTGACTGAGCTGGCCTTATCTTCTCTTGTCTGGTAGTGTTACTGTAGGCGGGAGGGGTGGGATTCGTCTACATCGAAATACATCCTTAACATTCTTAGCGCATAGGAAAGGTACACTAAGGTTCCGGTCTTGGGGAGTCGGAGGGTAATAAATACAGGAGTTCGAATAAAGAACAGAACATACATTCATGCTTACAAAGTTTCATGTATACACAGATCTTCACCTAACCAAGACGCATGCACACGGAATTAAGAATATGATATTCTAATGTCAATATTCTAATCGGCAACAATAATCATATCAATTGCGCGGCTGAACACATGTGGTAGATAATAAGCCACACGAACGTAAGGTTTTTGGCAACCAAAAATCAAGATAAACCAAATGTAGCTTTTTGGTGGGGTGGTTGGTGGGGGGTAATGGGGCGCCGGCTCCAAAAAAAAAAAAGGGAACAAAAAAGGGGCAAAAAAAAATTGTATCGCTTCTGTGGATCGAACACAGTACCTCCAGATACCGCACAGGTAGTGACAACCGAAGTGTGACTTCAGTCTGGCCTATTATGGTGTTAGACTCCATATGGTGAAATTGGGGTGTTGTGATGACATACGCTCTCCCAAGTGACCTAAATGATGAATCAGGACGATGTCTTCAGTGTTTTAACAAGCCATCGCACTGCCAGAAGAGAAGCAAGGCCCGGAGATGTTTGCTCGCCATCAACACATCCTCCGGCAGCTGCAACACCTCTTGACGGGCATCATGTTGCTATTCGGTTTGTGGAAGAGGTCGTTCACACATTAGACCATAGGCAGATCTGCCAATTAGTGGCATTCTTGAGTGAAAAGACAAGATCACCAGATTCCAACAAACTTCTAGAACAGCTTGCGCAGCAGCTAGAGGATTTTTATGCCGCCTAGATAGAAGAGTCAGGACTTGGTCGTGGTGGACTACTCAGGCCAGCAGGACCAGTTAATGCCGACTTTGGGCTCGTGCTCCATATGCAACCCAAAGAGGAGGACACTTGTAAGCCTTTCTGGGATATGGATAACACCACTATTCGTCTGCTGGATCTGAAAGGAGTCTCTGATACGTTTACGTTCTCTTTTGATTGGCATTGGCGCCGCCCAGCAAAACTGATTCGAGGAAGGTCACACTGTATCACTACTGTCTGGGAGAAGTCAGTGCTTAGATTGCATGATCAGGCCTCCTCTGATATCTTGGGCCTTCTTCCACTCCCCTTCCTGATTGTTGCTGGCGCTTGCCCTCAGAAAAGCTTCGCCAAAACACTCAATGAACAAACTAAGCGAGTCGCGATATCACTGTCTCCGCAGTGCAACTTAATCTTTGACCTTGATTACCAAAGCGATTCGTTAATGCGCATTATCGGCTATGTTGATCATTCATCGGCCTGGTTCTTCAGTCCTAGTCTCTTCGACATATTCTCAACTCGTCTAGACGCGATGTTCAACTTCTTCCTATGGGTTTTAGGCAAAGAGCACGACTCCGTATCCTTCTCACAGGCCTTCACAGATCATAGAGCAGGCGTTACTTTCAGCCCAGCAATGCTAAGGGTTCGTGCGAGTAGTAATGAGCAACTTCGCGCCAGACTTCCTCAAGGCGACCATTTCAAATGCACCAAGATGAAGAACGGGACGAATCATGGGCGGATATACTTCCGTGGTGTTCATCTCTTGGCTCCTCATGAAGCTGACATTCAACAGTGTTCTTGTCCAATGTCACCTGGCTCCGGAAGGAGAACAGCATATAAGACAATGTACGACTACGGCCTACAAGAGTGACCCTGCAAGCCGCTTAGGAATTCAACTGTCGTATGAACTTGAATTGGACCACTCTTTAAAGACGATCTGGTATAAGCGTACCGGCGAAGCAACTGTAAAAAAAAAAGCAACTGTTGAAAAATTGAACTCCCTCGTAGATTTCCTGGAGGGTAGACCTGAAGAGTATACGCAAAGTCAGCCACGACGCTTTCTGGACAGAAACAAAGGTCGGGGAAGACATAAAACATTATTTACTTCTTAAGTCTTCTCTATTAAGACTTGCCTAACAATTATGATAACCAATTTAGTTCTATGGGGGGGCAAATGAATTAAAGAAACATGTGATGTGCCATTTAAGAGGTAACAGATTAGAAAAGGGCCCAAGAAATGTAATGCAGTGCAATGAGCCCGAAAAGCGAAGCATAAATGTCTGACGCGTTCTTTTTCCCACATACACACGCACCCCCTCCAAGCGCAATAACCTCAGCAGTGTCAACAAAAGCGCAGATATATTCCTCACGCGCTCACGACGCGTGTATTATATTTGAGAAGCTCGACGGACACGGACACTTATACCCTATCACAAAGAAAAGAACAACTACCCCTATCCCATCCAACTTAAAAATTACATCGAACAATTTTTTCGTGTATGCTTGTCTTGTCAGGAGATAGAATCTTCATCTTCATCTTCATCTTCATATTCGCTGCAAGCGTGTATAGTCCGTCGAGACAGTAAATCTAAGTCATGACTACAATACTAGATGTGACCAGCACAAGCAGGATTTTAGACGTTTAAAGTGCTGTGATACTCGAGTAAGTGGTAAGAGCAACGCCTTGCGTATCAAGAAGGTAGATCTTACCTCATCATCCCTACCTATGCTATGCTATACATACATACATACCTATCTACCTTGGTTATCGGCTTGTACATTACCTCTCACGATACTCTTGAGCTGGATATCGCATTGTACTGTTTCCAACATAATCTCCGATCCCTATGCATATGTACTACTGGTATTGTCGATACTCTACTATCCTTACTATAGTATAGAAGTAATACAGTTAAAAGGGATGAGAACTCCACATCTAATGTAGGCAGACATGATAGCTCATTTAAGACTCAGCGAAGTCTAAAGAAGGAGGTGAGGCGAGGGCTTTGGGTTCACGTGCCACTTCATAGTAACCTAGGGTTGGGAGTCACGTTTAGCATAGTCAGATATAATGACTGCATATTCTTTTAATGACATTGGTTCTGTGTCATCCTATAATATTCTTTCCAAGAGATTTAGAATAGTTACCTGGGATATACATGGAAGATGGGAAGATTGTGGGATTTGATAGTGGTTGAGAAAGTGACCTTGATAGAGAGAATTGAGGGGGTGATGTGAAGATTCCTCGTATATTATGGCTGGGGRAGTAGAGGTAGATGTTAGATCATGTTAGAATTGCCTTAGCTTCAGGCGTCGTGTCTAAGGGATAATTGAGGTTTAAGCTCGATCTAATGTGGACATACGGAGGTTGAAAGGAGACGAAGTATTATTACACTAAACCTAAACTAAACAAACCCCATAGACACGAGCATACTCAGTCGAACAGAGTACATCTGTGGCGCAGGACTAAATAACCATTTGGCATATTAGATCGGTCGTGTTGATGCTTATGTATGAGAATGTCACCGGATGCTGCGGCACGGAAAGCGCGTACCCCGTACACGGGGTGGACGGGTAACAATATTAGCGCCAACGTGTTGGAAAGCTTGATGCGACCACCTTCGCTGCTACAGGGATTGGGAATCTAGATGGCTGATACCCGGATTCTTAAGCGTTCTTGTTGTGGGGGCCACTCGAGGTATGAGGTGGCGGACCCGGAGGTTGCGCGATTTGAAGGTGGCCAGCGTGGCTTGGCAAGTATCGTATTGAATCTTAAGCAATTAGGAGCGAATTGTTTGTGTATGATGTTATTGGAGATGTCATAGAAATAATTGACAGATAATGTGGAAGGCAGTCGTAAGTCAATAGATTCATCAGCCGGGCTAGGCGACGGCGCAGATGTCTCATTATTCCCGCTTGAAGAGTGGTTCAAATGTCCACGAAAAAGGATGGTGTTGTTCCACGTAAACCTGACAAGATAGGGCATTCGAAGCGGTCGGCTTACAACGGCTCGTGGCTTGTTCGCCCGAGACGTCTGGGGTAGTGATTGTCTTACTCGATAACTGACCCTCCCTATCACAACCTGGTTCTCAGCCATTGGCGTTCCTACAGTTCTCTTGCGCGAAGCATGGGTTGACTATCAGCTCGGTGCGTGTGTCATTATGACCAAAGACTGCTCAAGCCATACCATCAATCGGTCGGGGATGTCATTCTGGGATATAGTGTCACAAGTATAGCGTCTTCATCCCTGACTTTGTAGATAAGAATCGCAGTAAACGAGACCAAGAAAAGCTAAGCCTGACGGCCGCTTGCGTCTCAAGTTAAACGGTTGGTGAAGCATTGGGCCCAAGGCTTGGAAGCAACTAGAGAAATGCGGGGGTAAATTATCAAAAGTCTGTGCTGCAATGGCAACGATGAGGTGATTTTCTGAAGAAGCAAGCATTCACTTACCTGTGCGACTGGACGGTGGGTCTGCCTGTGCTATGCACCGATCTTCTGGATGGCGTGATGGAGTAGCACAGATGGTCACAAAGCTCGCCTGACGGCACGAAAACTGTCATTGTGATGGCAGTCCCATGGCCTAACACAGCGAAGGAAGAGGAGCGGAGATGAATCGAAAATAGAACGAGGTGGGCGAGATGCCCTACGACAGTACACAAAAGTGCTTGGCCATGGTCTTAGCCTTATCTGACTTACTCGAGCTGAGCGGAAGAGTAGGATCCGGCCATTTGTAATCCACTGTGGCCCACACTACGCAGTGTACACATTGCCTCTAGTCGGAGATGACCGCGGAGAAGGGGGCGTGTGGAGGTCTACCTTCTGCATGAGGGTGATACTCAAAAAGATTGTTCCAGAGATTTGCATAATATTTGGCGATCGTTCTGGAGCAGCAAAGAATGCTGACTGCCAAGTCAGAGATATGGTCACGGTTGCCGCATTGGGATTTATCGACATATCAAGTGCTGCCGTTGTATCTGTTACTAAATCTGCCGGGGGAGGGCGGGCCGCAGACGTGAAGGGCGGCATCGAGAAACAGAGAGGGTGCGGTGAGAAGCGAGGTCGGAGATGGGGTTGGCCAGGCTGCTGGTTTGCTGGCAGAAATGCAGAAATGCAGAAATGCAGCATATGGTGCCATGCCAAACCGCCTGGGGGTGGTTTTCGTGCCTTCAGCCTTTGCCCCGAGCGGAAGCGACCGACAGTACGCGCTGTAATATACGTGAGCACAACACGGCAGAGCACACGAAAACACAGGAGGCGACACGGGCACTGCATTTCCTGCTGTGGCTCGTTCCTGGGAAACAGTCCAATGGGCCCAGGGAGAAGGCCCACGGGCTCGGCGCATCAGCGATTGATATTACAGCGCGGATGTGGGATATGAAGCGATTTGCGGGACATGCTCCTTATCGGACAGGTGCTGTGCAGAGTGCATGCTGGGCCACGACGACACACAGCAGGTCTGCAGGAGGAAAAAGGAATCTGGCTGTGCGGTAGCCTTCAGCTGGGATGGAGGACGACTATCTATGACGTTCCCGATGGGCGAGGGAGGGCTTCTCGAGCCGTCCCGTAAGTTGAACTCCACCGGGCGCGAGAGCTGTCACGCGTAGAAACCTTCCAGCGAGAGGGCAGAGGAGGCAGTTAGACCGCCAGGGCTGGAACAGAATATCCCGAGCACTCTGACGCCTGACCAATGGAGGCTGGGCCACAGTATAGCGACCAGGCGCCTCTTTGGCCCGGAGAGACGGGCCCTAACCAGGACGGCGGTAACATCAAATAGATGGAGGCGGTTGTTGCGTGCGGCATGCAGATGGATGACAGTGCGCTGCATCGTTACGGACAGCAGGCAGAGATGGGCGTCGGCTGAGGCAATTGTGAGTGGACGACGAGAGCAGACCCTTTGGTGAGAGGGTAGAGAATGGACTCCCGAATGCTAGAGGCGAGGGCCTTTTTTGGCATGTGAGGCGCTCGGTCCCATCGAGGGCCTGTAAGCATCGACTACAGTGCATCTGCAGCAGTGCAGATGCAGTATTGCGGGGCTGGAAAAGAGATACAGGCGTTAACGGCGCGTTGTGGTTGGGGATTATGGGGAGAGCTGTGGGATCCATCAGGGGACGCGAGTCGAAATTATGTACATGGTACAGCACCGCGCCGCACAGCAAAGCACAGCAAAGCACAGCAGCAAGCACTAAAGAAGGAGCGGCTTCTTCTTCTGCTGCTGCTTGGTGCTTGGGCTGGGGCTGTCACCACTGGGCAGTGGTTCCGGCATCGGGTCGAATCAGGCTGCTCGTAACACGACACCCGAGGAGTTTCCTGAGTCTTTCCGGGTGTGGGCTCGTACATTAGAATCACAGTCTGGAAATAAGATTGAGCGAGCGGGTGGGTGGGTGGGTGGACGTGAATGAATGAAATAAGTGTGTGGGTGGTGCACTGCAAGCCTGCCGCATTGGTAGGCGTCGGAGGTGAGCTACATCTAGGTGGCACGTGGCTGATGCGGCCTCCAGGTTGTCTTGCGGGCAGTTCCCAGCAGGACAGGAGAGTAAAGGATCGTGATTGTGTGTGTGTCTGTTCGCGGCTATCTGGTGATTGGGCGTGTGTCTAGCGAGTTGCGGGTGTTGATGGAGGGTTGGGGAAGTCTCTCTGACGTCGTCACGTCACCCGAGGCCACTCAGTCACCGCTCAGAAGGCTACACTACCTGGTACACTTCAACAATACTGGTCGCCATGATGGGCGAGGGAGCGAGATGAGGTGAGCCAAAGACGGTCAAAGGACGGGTCTAAGCATGGCTCATGAGCATCCGGCATGGCATCAGATGTGAATAATAAGAAGCAAAGGAAAATTTCAAATGTTCACTGTTCGTCCCCCCCACAACGGGACGGACATTAAACTATGAGAACAAGACTACCACAGCACACACACAGTTACCAAAGCTACAGTTACAGTTACTACTCCGACTGCTCTTCCAACTCGCAGTGCCGCGACGGTAGAATCCAGACTAGCCCTTCTCCCTTGGCCGCACCGCCCACTGGTTCTGCGCGATTTATTTTCTTTGGAGGAGCCAGACGCGGTCGCGCTGGCTTTACCGCTAGATACACACCCCGCATATCAATATTTCAATCTCCCGCTGGGCCCTTTCGCCCTCTATAATTTTCGTGTCCCTTTCCCGCTCAATCTCCCCCTCCCCCCTTCCCTCTGATCTTTTCGCTAAAAGTAGCCGGCCTGTGCCTTTGCCGGTGCTTGTACCTCTTCTCCGTAATACGCCGCCTACACAACACATACATAGGCTCAACCCCCTCCTTCTTCCCCTCTGCCATCCAGAGTCCTACTGCTCTTCCACCTTTTTTGGACCAACCACACTACCAATCCACTCAACCATTCAACAACCGACCAACGACCTCGATCCAGCCAACTCGCCAACCCACTAACGGCACTGTCCGCCGACCTGCCCTGTGTCCTTGCTTTGTCGCAGGCAGGCCCCAAAAGTCCGACATCATCCGCTGTCGATCCTCTCTCTTGGCCGGCCCAAACGCTCAGCCACTCCCACCAGCCAACTCCCAGAAGCATCAGCACCAGCACCAGCACAACTACCAGCACCACGAGCACCACCACCACCACTCTCAACCAGCGCAGCGCAGTCCGCGCCCCCCGCGGACCCCGTTAATCGTCACCCCGTTGCCCTCGTCACTGCCTCCGCCTCTGCCTGCTGCCGGCGTTTGTAATCCGCTTCGACCCTGCTTCCACCTTCTACGGCGCCCTACCTGTCTGGCCACTGGCTTCCTTTCTACACGCCACTTAATTCGCCCTCGCCATTTCCTGGCGGCTCAGTCCTTCAACGTGACGTCGTCTACTATACAAGTCAGCCGCACCCTTCACCACTCTCTTCCACACCTCATCTCCACAACCCAACGTTCAAGAATCTACGCCGTTTTGCAGGTTTTCCAATAACACAATCTGGGCTGCGCCCCAGCCCTTGAGACACCTGCGTCTCAAACTTACAAGTACTACATCCATTTGCGCTTACAGCGCCCACCTTGTACCTGAATTCCCGACTACAACCACCATCTTCAAACATGGCTGCCCCTACTACCACCAACCTCAAATCTCCCTCCTCAAAACCCGTCGCATCACCCATCCCTTCGGTCTCCACCGCCTCCTCTCAGCACTCGCAACCCGAGGGCAACTTTGCCTTGCCACCTCCCACAAATGCACCTAACGGTGCTCAAACCAACGGCGATGCCTTGCTCAAGCCAAAGAAGCCTACTATGACGTCGCGCATTAGTGGCATGTTTGGTCGCAGGGACGACTCGCGCGATTCTTCGCGCGTCAACCTCACAGACAAGATTCCCGAAGGCAAGACCGCAAATGGAGCCGTCGCTGGTCGGCCCAACCCGTCGCGCCAGGGCTCCGTGACCAAGTCCAAGGAAGGCGGCCCTCCCTATAGACGATTCTGGGTTAACGATGATACTTCCCACGAGCATCATCTCAAGGTCGCGAAGAGACAGGAGAAATTGTCAGATTTATTCCAGAGCATGATGTTGGGCAAGAAGAAGGAAGGTCACAACGACGAGACGCCGTTGAGCTTAATGTCAAATTGGGTTGACGTCATGCGGAATGAGAAAGAGAAGCTTGCGGAACAAAAGAACTCGAATAATCACTCATCTCAGACTTTGGTCCAGAAATACGGTAAAACTCAAGAAGTGGTAGGACGGGGTGCTTTTGGTATTGTCCGCGTTGCGCACAAGATTGACTCAAAAGATCCCAAACGCGAGCTGTTATATGCCGTCAAGGAGTTCAAACAGAGGCCAGGAGAATCCGCTAAGAAGTACCAAAAGCGTCTTACTGCCGAATTTTGCATCTCATCATCGATGCAGCACCCCAATGTGATCAACACCCTGGACCTCCTCCAAGACGACAAGGGCACTTATTGCGAAGTCATGGAGTATTGCGCTGGAGGCGATCTGTATACTCTCGTCTTGGCTGCTGGCCAACTCGAAGTACTCGAGGCTGACTGTTTCTTCAAGCAGCTAATGAGAGGTGTTGAGTACATGCATGAGATGGGCGTGGCGCATCGGGATCTCAAACCTGAGAATCTTCTCCTTACTTCTCACGGGTCTATCAAGATTACTGACTTTGGCAACGGAGAATGTTTCCGCATGGCCTGGGAAAACGAGCCTCACATGACTGCTGGTCTATGCGGCTCCGCTCCGTACATAGCTCCAGAAGAGTATGTTGACCGCGAGTTCGACCCACGCGCTGTGGATGTCTGGGCCTGTGGTATCATCTATATGGCCATGAGGACCGGGCGCCACCTATGGCGAGTCGCACAGAAGAGCGAAGACGAATTCTTCGATCGCTATCTTGAGGATCGTAAAGAAGAAGCTGGGTATCGACCCATAGAAGTTTTACGAAGGGTAAGCCTCGCCCTCGGATGATGCTGTATAACTTTGTTTAATACTAACATGATGACAGCGCCAATGCCGCAACGTAATCTACTCCATCCTTGATCCTAATCCCACACGCCGCCTCACTGCCCACCAAGTCCTCTTGTCTGAGTGGGTCAAGGAAATCAAAGTCTGCCGCGCAGGTGATGAGGGCTTCTAGAGCAGCCATGTGGGAAAAAAAAATTCGAAAGTTGCCGCTAGCGGGACCCCGCGCGCAGCTTTCCAGTCCGAGGGCCGGTTTCACCAACAATCTGGAGCCATTTCAACCTTCATCGCCTCCCGGACTCCTGACGATATACCAATCTTTAATGTTTTTCACTTCCTTTTCGACTCAGCGTAGACTAGTTCTAGCGAGACATACCCTTTTTGCATCAGGCAGCAAGATGACGATCATGACGCTTTCGGCACTGTTTGCACGCTTTTCAACACGAAATTCGCATGGCGTTTTGGATCCGCCACGAGCCCGGCGTTGGACAGGAATATCAATACACCAAGACGTAGACGACTGATGGCCGGGGGGTTTTAGGAGGACCGGGCCAGGGCAAAGGCCACTGGTTCGGCTGGTTTTTGACATGCAGGCTTGGGCGGCGGTGCGGGTGCGTTCTTTATTGTTTTCGCTCGCTCGGCAAGGGTCTTGGTCTATTTGTTGTATTTGAGCACGGTCTGCGCATGGTTTGGTCCCATTATGATTTCGGTTTTTATGATGATAGCACGCATTATGTATCTGGAGCGTGCAGTGTGCCGCGCCGTAACGCGCGCGTAGAGAGCACATGCTTTTTTACGATTTTAGGATTTCAACTCATTACTCATTGCATCTGTGAGGTCTGCTTGCAGTGTTTGGTCTTCACTCGCTCCCAGACCTTGTTGTAACATTACTGTAGCTTCTAGACCGCCCTGCAATTTGCTCAGATACCCTTTGAAAGAAATCAATCAGTGTACGGTCGTTGAAATATGCATTCAGCCTCCTTGTGCTCGCCCATTAGTCAGCGCGGGAAACGGGTGATGTGGTGAATTCAAAGGCCTTGGCGAGAGCGTCCGAGCATTCTTGGGCAAGAGGCAACATGTGCGCGAGGCGGTGAATCAGACTCGAAATCGTCGACGTGTGCTCGCCAAACAACTCACACACCGCTCTGCGAACCATTCTTCTACTTGAAGCTGCCCATGGTAACCTTACAGGACGCCGGACGGTCTCTTCTCCAACCATCGTGGCTTGATTAAGCTATGCGACCAAGCAATGCCCACGATTGGCGCACGACTCCGCAAATGGACTCCCTTTTTGCTCCTATGCAGCGTCCCGACCTTCGCTCAGCCCGCGAATGAGACCACCTCCGCCGATACTTCAGCCCACACCCCCTCCGCATCCTCGACTGTCCCGCACACGACTGTTACCAACTCCCCCTCCTCGTTGAGGACAGCGGCCGACTCCTACTCCGATTCGACATGTCTCTCCCGTACTATCAATTACATTACACATACACTCCCACAACAATGCTTAAAGACAAGCTGGTCTGGCCCGGTGCCAACGGCTTCGGCAGAAGAGGCTGGGCCTGAAGGGGAGGCATTGGGGCCTGGTATAAGGATACCTTTCGTTGGGGAAGCGGGGCCGGGAGACGATGGATCCAAATCAGAACAGCGAGGGCCACGATTGACGATAGGCACACCAGAAGACTCTGGTTCCCCTGGTGCTCCGCCGGCGAGCAGTACGACGAATGCACAGCCCGACGTCGAGGCCGAGGCCGAATCCGACTCCCCCCTGGATAATGCCAACTTCCTATCATTTGAGGAATGGAAGAAGCAGAACCTCGCACGTGCGGGCCAAAACCCTGATAATGTTGGACAGGGGAGAGCTGCGTCTTCAGATCATCGCGCTCGACGTCGGCCAGTCAATGTCAATGCTTTGGACGCACTTGGTGAAGAGGCGGAGATTGAGATTGACTTTAGTGGATTCGGCAATGTTGAGGTCGACGATCAGGGTAGAAAGCTTCCCGTGGGCTCTCAAAGCATAGTGGAGTCAACCAAAGCTTCTGAAGATGAGGATAATGTTGCACCAACACATTTCGCGCTCAGTAAAGATGCTGGAAAGACTTGCAAGGAGCGGTTCAATTACGCCTCGTTCGACTGCGCAGCTACCGTTCTAAAGACGAATGCCCAAGCGAAGAGTTCTTCCGCTGTCCTAGTGGAGAACAAGGATAGCTACATGCTGAACGAATGCTCTGCCCGAAACAAGTTTGTCATTGTAGAGCTCTGCGACGATATTCTAGTTGACACTGTTGTCCTCGCAAACTACGAGTTCTTTTCTTCCATGTTTCGCCATTTCCGCGTGAGTGTCTCGGATCGATATCCTGTAAAGATGGAAAGATGGCGGACACTAGCTACTTTCGAGGCACGGAATTCACGCGATATTCAGCCCTTTCTTATCAAGGAGCCTCAGATATGGGCACGCTATCTACGTATAGAATTCCTTACCCAGTATGGTAATGAATTCTACTGCCCAATTAGCTTGTTGCGAGTGCATGGCACAACCATGATGGAGCAATTTAGGCGTGAAGAGGAGGAAGCCAGAGGTGTCGACGACTTTGCGGAGCCTATTGAGGCTGCAGAAGGTGAGCCGGTGAAGACGGCGCCAGCAATAACAGAAGGCGGTGAGAATATTTCCACTGATGAGGTTCCTCTGGAGCCACAGAAGGACTCTACTGTAGTAGATGTCCAATCTGGGGAAGATGACAGTTCGTCAGATGCGTCTCACTCGACAGTGGATGGCAATAGCTCTGTTGGTGCTATTAGCATCGTGGGGCCGACAGAGACTGCGCAAGATGTTGCCAGCAACTCTGCCGAAACCGGTTCTAAAAACAATAGTAGTGCCTCCCAAGGGCCTAAGACATTGACTGATGGGACATCTACTTCGGCGTCGACTTTCTCACAATCACCAGGCACAGGCGATTTCGGTCAAGTCAGCAACACAGCGACTGGCAAAACCGGCGCAAACGGTTCGTCTAGTACAACGGGGTCTACATCTGGACAAGCTTCATCTTCTTCAAGTTCATCATCTGAACAAAAACAAAGTGGAAACGGAGAAACTTCAGACCAGAATGGGAAGACCGTGTCGAACACATCAAACGAAACAACGAATGTCTCTCCTGGAAACGCGGCTGCCAGGGTTAACTCTAATTCAACATCAACTGTTTCACCACCTCAATCACAATCACGTGGCTCTTCACAAACACAACCGAATGCAGCGTCGCCAACCACTCAAGAATCCTTCTTCAAATCCATACACAAGCGACTGCAACATTTGGAAGCGAATAGCACCCTATCCCTACAATACATCGAGGAGCAATCTCGCATTCTCCGCGATGCATTCATGAAAGTTGAAAAACGCCAGCTGTGGAAGACTGAAAATTTCTTGGATCATTTGAATACAACCGTCATGCAAGAGCTAAAAAGTTACCGGAGCATGTATGACCAATTGTGGCAAAGTACGATCCTAGAGCTTGAGAGCATGAAAGAGCGGCAGAAGACAGAGATTGGAGAGATTGGAGCTCGATTAAGTCTGGTCGCAGACGAACTTGTCTGGCAGAAGCGAATGGCTGTCGTTCAATCAACACTTCTCCTCCTCTGTTTAGGTCTTGTCCTCTTCGTTCGCTCAGGTACTTTGGGCAGTGCCTCCGAAGCCCCTATCATGCAACAATTAGGGAGTAGATATACCCGCTTCTTCGATTCTCCGCCAGGCAGTCCCGAGAACGCACCGCCTCCAGCAGGTCTTCGTCGCAGACGTACGTTTAGGAATATGTGGCGCAGTAGCGATTTGTCTGCGGGTGAACGAAGTGGACATCTCAGTGACGGGATTAACGCTACCTCGGATGGAGATACTGATGGAAGAAGTCCCGTACAGACTGCGTTCAAACAGGGGACACCGGCGATGCCTACCGTTGTTACTAAGCTCGACCACCTTCAGGACGAATCGCCATATTCGGACCGCGAGAACGGAAATGTAGATGGAGAAGAAAAACGCGATACTCCATTGGATACACCTACAGCTGAAACGGAAGCACCTAATTTTGATGAACAGGCGACGAGAATCGAAGTTCTGGAGACACAGTCCGGCCCTGCCACACCAAGGGGATCACGAGACTGTAGGCCGTCATGGGAGGAAGTAGATCGTGCTGTGGACCTTCTGAAAGCCGAAGCCCAGCAGAACAATCAAACTATAGAGGGCGAAGCACAGATAATGAACAATCATGTAATTGGGAAGAAAGCAGGAAATAAAAAGAGGAGCCCACTGCGGCGAGCAGAGAGTTATGACCAATCTGCCACATTTGCCGGACCGGATGGGCAGCAACAGCAGCAGGAGGAAGAGGAGGACGAAGTTGATGACAGTCCCGGTGTTGATGACGAAGGAATGGGCGTTTTTGGTTCTGCCTAATGGGGGTTTTATATTCCTTTTTCCGTCTCTCTCGCTATCGTCCACTTTTCGGGTATGCATGCACTTGCACTGGGTCGGTGTTATACGGTCTATTCCTAAAGAAGGCATCCATCCATCAAGTCCCCTTCTCTTCACTTTCTATTTCCAGTTTTCTGGGGATTGGTTCAACTGGTTCGCCAGCCGGTAACCTTTATTACTTTTCTCGATTCGACTCGATTCGATTCGACCCTTTATCTAATTTTCTTTCAACCTCCGCCTCCCCCCCAACTATGTTATATTCTTGGGTTTTGGATTGCGGGTGCGGTTAGGTTTAGCATTAGCTGGTTTGGGCTTCGTATTTGCCTAGTTTTTCGACTCCTCGATACGCAAATTTGAAAAATTTTTTGAATGAGAAGTCAGTTATTGCTAGGTTTGATGATGTGTTGACCATTTTTTTTATTCGTCGTGAGTGTAATGTTTTGAGTATGGACGGGTGGGGTGGGGTGGGGTGGGTGGATTGGATAATAAGAAGACACTGGATTGGGCAAGGAGAAGGCACATTTTTCTTATCCCACGTTTAAGAATCAAAGATTTTTTGGCTCGGAAATGTGTGATACTAATACATTTTTATTCTCTTCTTTTTTTTTGTTATTTACTTCACGGATGGCGGTGGGGATTTAGGCGGGGGTTTGTATGTGTATATATCATTGTATTTATATATTCATATACTAGAACTAACTAATAGGTATTTGGTATTTCAATGGATATAAATATGAATATCCCCCTGCCTAACAAGAAGGTTTAGAAGCGAAACGTAACGGAATCCTTATCATTTTTCTCGCATGCTTTTGGTGAGACCTTCGTACATAGATATAGGTGGGTGGGGTTTTTTATTTTTGTAAGAGTGTTTTTTTGCAAAATCAAGCTTTCTGCGTAACCTCGCTGGCAGGAGCGGGTTGATTCACTCCACGGGAAGCAGTGCCCTTCTTCCTCATCCTGAAACCCAATAGAGCTAGGGCACCCATGATGGCGAGGACAACACCCAGGGTTACAAAGGCACCGATGACGCCTCCGACGGCTGGGGAGATGTTGTTTCCTCCGCCACCGCCATTGTTACTGTTCGCGGACGGGTTGTTGGAATTATCCGCATACGCAGCGCACGTCCCCGTCGAGTTCCCGCACTTACGACACCATTGCTCCGTCGTCTCTACCGAGAAAGATTCAAGACCCTTTCGGAACTCGGTCCAGGAGATTTCGTTCTTGGAGCCGCCCAATAACGGGTACACGGTGGGCTGGGACGAGTTCGACGCCGTGCCGTTGTGGAATAGGAAGCGGATTTGGAGATCTTCTTCCGCGGGGAAGTCTGGGGTGGAGGAGGTGGTGAAGAGTTCTATGGCCATGGATGATGCGTAGTCTGGTACGCCGGTTAGTTCGACGTGGGATTGGGTTAGGTTGGTTAGGCCGAAGAAGGAGAGGAAGGTGGCGTAGGCGCCGAATTGGATGCCGAATTTGTTGGAGGATTTCCCTGCCTGACCGGCTTCGATGGTGCTGTTGAGATACTTGAGGATCTCGCCGCCTAGTTGCATGCCGGAGACTGCGCGCATGTTGTCGGTAGCGTTGTAGGCGAGACCGAATTCGTGGGCGTCGGCCAAGGTGCGGAGCTGGAAAAGGGTGGTGTTTGTGAGGACATCTGAGGAGGGGATGGTGGTGTTGTGGATTGTGGCTACGTTTATGAGGTCGTAGACTGAGACATGTGAGTTTGTGCAAATTGGACACGAATTGGAGTTCTACTCACCGATATAGGCATTCTTGTATGTGACATCCTTCTCATCCAGAGTGCCCTCGACGACCGGGACTAACGATGCATAAAAGTCCTTGGTGCCTGCGAGAAGCCTATTATACTCATCGCTCGTGAAGTAGCTATTGGAGCTCGTCTTTGCATTGTAGCAGCTAGTAGCGTCCTGTAGCCAGCCTGCGTCCTCACTACCAGCACCCGTAGAAATGGTGTTGACTGGGATCAATTGATATCCATCCATTGGCGCGGTGACTTCCGATCCATTTGCAAGCGGCTGTACAGTCTGGCCCACGGGTGGATATAGAGCCTGTAGGAAACCCATTGCCGAGTTTTGGAGTACATTGTCGACTGGCGCAGTGACAGCGATCTGTGGAAGCTTGACAACATCTTCGTTGAGACCTTTTATCTTGGAATCGCCAGTGAGGTAGCGTGAACGGTAGTATTGTCCCGAAGTGTAGACTTGCTCATAGCCGAGCGTAGTCAAATTAGTCGGGGCAAGAGACTTTGGGGTTCGGTCACCATGGCGGTGGAAAATGTAAGCTCCCAGGACAGTCTCGGCAGCCTCCGAAGTCGCTGAGAGAACCAAGAGGTTCAGCAAGGTGGAGGTATGCATGGTGAAGATGTTATCAAAGACCAATCAGATAAGGGTATATGTAGCTCCACCCTGGGGATACCCGAGTATATCACGTAGTCATTCACCGGGTCAACAGCAACGAAAGGAAAGCATTAGAAAACGGGGAGGTGATTGATCATCTTATATTGGAAAACTGTCTGGCTTCCTAATCAGACGCCAAAGCGGGAATCGGAGAAGGACTGGGGAGCTTCGCAGAGCTTGGTTGGCACAAGATACGGAGAATGGCGGGCGGACCCTGCCTAGCGGGGTTCGGGCGGGGCCTGCGATGTGCTTGGAGCTGCCCGCTTCTGCATGGGGCGCTGTTAACAAGCCTGCCCAAGCCGTGTCAATGGTTGCCAGAGTGGGGGGAAGAGGGGGGCGCACATCGTTTTGCTCCCTCATATGCCCAACCACCTTTTCCGTTCGCAGACGAAGAGTGGGAGGACTGAAGCTTTTCACGCCCTTCACCAGCCCTCACTAGGCCCATCTCCGGCATTTCCTTGCCCGCCATACAGCACCTCGCACACTCCCCCAATCGGCACGTCCATGACAGCGTCCGTGCCCGTGCTCCAGAGCCTTTTCCAGTCGACCTCTTCCCATGCCTCGAATTGGTATGCCGATAACGAATCCCTTCTTTTCCCTCCCGTGCTACCTCCATCACCCTTGTCCTTGACCCGCTCCTTGTTTGCAGCCATATCCCCCTTGCGTACCAGCTTCCTGGTTCGCCTATCCACCACTGCGACCTGAGCACAGTCATCCACGAGGTTTTCGCAACTCCGCAGAGGTAGCGTAAGGTACCGGGTGTTGTAGCTAGCGAGCGCCGCATAAATGTAAAGCACTAGGACCACAAGCCATGAAGGTACTGCCAGCGCCCACCATCGATTGGGGTAATAGTGAATCCCCATCTGGTGTAGCAATGGCGATGGAACATATGCCCATAGTATATACATCAAAAACGCCGCGGAGCTGGCCAGGTATAGCGCAAACCCGTAGTATTCGTAGGTTGGCACTTTTGGCGAAGCACGGGGAACTGTCGGCGCATGTTGAGCTGACTTTGTGATGCTTGCCAAATTGGTTGTTGTAGACCCAGGAGTGCCCGTGCCATTAGTAGCGTTCACATTGCCGCTCGGCCCTTCGACATCAGAGGAATCGGGTGTGGTAGGGCGCGAGTTTGTGGTGCTAAAGGATGGACGAAGAAGCGACGTCAGCGAAGGAGACGGAGGCAAAGGCGTCGGTGGCCTGTTATAGAAGGGTGGGTACAATCCACTGGCTGTATGGGGTGCAAGGTGGGTGTGTGACCGTGACGTATATAGCGGGCGAGCAGAAGGCGGATTGAAATCGTCGTCTGATTCGGAGTCATCGTCGGATGGGTCTAGAGTGAAGGGCTCTTGGTCCTCATCGGGAAGATTGTCCTCTACAGAGGCTGTTTCCGAAGGCGATGTGATTTGAATAGGTGAGAGGGTGCTGGCGGTAGACGTGGATCCAGGAAGGACTGCGCTGCGAGGGCCCGAGCCATTGGACTCGAGGGACCGAAGAGTGGGTAGATTAGGCGTGGATTTGGACTGAAAGCCCGAGGGCACACCATTGCCTCTACTCTGAGGAGGCATGTCGTTGCAAGAAGCGTGGCCAAGGTTGAGCCGCATGATTGCGTGCTCTTGTTCTTGGTGTTGCAATGCTGGTCTGTGCTCAGAACACCCGTTCTCACGTGGCCAGGGATATTCCCCGGCTTTGCAAAGGAACTGGACATTGTGATTGGTTGTTTGTGTAAATCTGAGATGTGTGTGCTTCTTGTGAACAGTTATCGAAGTTGCGCTTTCAGAGCCAATCATTGCTGCGTAACATGTTGTCCGCCATAGTCCTAGTTACTCTAGCATCGTTCAGATTCTTCTCTATGCTGGCGTGGCTAGTATCCATTCTGGCTATTAAACAATAGCTATCCAAATACCGAAAAAAGCCGATATCTAAGTAATCGGGAAGATTGTAAAGACGATAAACTATTCAATGCGACCAGTCGAGCGAGAAAACTCAGCTATCATCTGTGATTAAGGATCTTGCTTGCTTATGTGTTCGTGAGGCTTTTTCGGTGTATACCTAGGTAGTTGTGGCTTTGGACTTGCAACACCGAGGTATAGATTGTGATTCAATTGGACGATCGAAGTGTACGGCCGTTTACTGTGCACATAGGCCCAAATCTCTATCCTGTGTCATGATTGTTGAGGGACGTGCTGCTGCATGGATTGAGGGGCAGTGGCTATCTATGATTTGAGACCGAAGGAACTCTACGAGGCTGCCTCGGTATATATCAGATATTACACAGGCTCGTATCATATAATCCGTCCAAGATTTAAACATGCCCCTTTGGCGCTAAATTTCAGCTCCTCTAAACGAATCATAAAGCCTACCGCTGGGGGATTGCAGGCGGGAGTTCCGTGAACCTCGGCAAAGTTCCGCCTCAACCTTGCGGGGAGCTTAGCTCTGCCATCCGACGCCGAAACGTCCAATAAACTCGTCATGTCCGAGTCGTATCGACTGCAACCTTTCTATTACCCCAGATTTCCTCCATAGACACTCAGAGTCCTCCCCTTCATCTCACACTCATACCGCAAACATGTCAGAATTACTCGTCAACAGCCAAAAGGGCCATCTCACGGCCTCGCAGCGCATCCCCGTCATTGCGAGACCCTTCGTGAGCGAGAAGGCTGCAAAGACCTTGGACATTGTAAGAACTAATTCTGAGTATATTACAAGCACATGACTGATTCTTGGGACAGGTAGAGAAATTTGTCGAAGAAGAATGCATCCCCGCCGACGCCGTTTACCAGCGCCAGATTGGCAAAACCACACAAGAACGCTTCTCCTCACATCCTCAGGTCATCGAGGACTTGAAAGCCAAGGCAAGGCAGCTAGGCCTTTGGAACATGTTCCTACCTGTAGCCCACTTCAAGGAGGGTGCGGGTTTCAGCAACTTGGAGTATGGATTGATGGCCGAATATTTGGGCAAGAGTAGGACCGCCAGTGAGGTATGTCGAGACGCCTTCGAATATCGAATTTTTGGATAGCTAGAGAATGCTGATTGATTTACAGGCTACCAACTGCGCTGCTCCCGATACTGGCAACATGGAGGTCATCGCCAAGTATGGCAACGAGCAACAAAAGCGACGATGGCTCGATCCACTGCTAGACGGCAAGATTCGATCTGCTTTCTTGATGACAGAGCCCCAGGTCGCATCAAGTGATGCTACCAATATTGAGATGACAATCAAGCGTGACGGCGATTCATATGTTCTCAATGGCTCGGTATGTCTGCCCTTCTGATGAGAGTATCAGTCGAGTCACAAACTTACACTTCGGTATAGAAATGGTGGTCTTCAGGCATTGGTGACCCACGCTGCGAGGTCTTCATTGTTCTAGGAAAGACTGATCCTAACAACGCGGATAAATACAAGCAGCAATCCGTCATCCTTGTCCCACACGACGCCCCAGGTATCACCATCCACCGTATGCTCTCCGTCTTTGGCTACGATGATGCACCCCACGGACACGGCCACGTCACATTCACCAACGTACGTGTTCCCGCCGGCAACATGGTCCTCGGTGAGGGCCGTGGTTTCGAAATCATCCAGGGACGTCTTGGTCCAGGACGTATTCACCATGCCATGAGGAGCATTGGCGCCGCCGAGAAGGCATTGGAATGGTTCTTGGCCCGTCTCAATGACCCCAAGAAGAAGCCATTCGGCGAGCAGCTTCACAAGCATGGCGTCATGCTTGAGCGCGTAGCACGCTCCCGTATCGAGATCGATGCTGCCCGTCTCGCTGTCCTAAACGCAGCCATCCAAATCGACCAGACCAACGCCAAGGGCGCCCTCAAGGAAATCGCTGAGGTCAAGGTTCTCGTGCCTGAGGTCAACCTCAAGGTCATTGACCGCGCTATCCAGGCATATGGTGGCGGAGGTGTAAGCCAAGACACTCCATTGGCCAACATGTACGCCTCCGGCAGGACGATGAGAATCGTCGATGGTCCAGATGAGGTGCATCTTCTGCAGCTCGGAAGGAACGAGAACAAGAGGGGTCCAGCACACAAGACCAGGATCGAGGCACAGACCAAGAAGGGCCAGGAGCTGTGCAGGAAGTACGGCGTTGATGCCGGCGATATCTTGGCTTTGAACAGGACGACGGGTGAAGCCAGCAAGCTATAAACATATTGTTACATAATAAAACAGATATAGGATCATGGCACAATGTTGTTAGCTAGCCTTTTTGGAAAAGATGCGTTAGATAAAATGCACATTGTATTCCAACCCCCCACTCCCATTTCTCCATGTCGAAAAAACCTAGTTATCTATGCAAGGCCAAGTGCATGAATACGCAACCCGAAACGCTCCACTTGAAAATAAAAAGGTACATCGAGTGTCCCTGCTAAACGGCATCCATTCAGCAATGCAAGCAAGCAAAAGCCGAGTAATGCCTACACTTCGTAGCACTTACGAAGTAATCTACAAATATTCACTAATCTCCAACAAATGGCCCTCAAGCGCCCTCCTGGCCTGAACACCCACCTCCCTCCTCTCACTCATCAACTTCTCCCCATAACAAATCTCGACCAATCCCTTGACGGTCTCATATCCGAACTCGCGCGCCGCTAGTCCCTCTACGCCAAAGCCTTTGCCGTATTGTTTGGCCCTTGCGACGATTTGTTCGGGACCTGCGGTGAATAGGTCGAAGAAGAGCGCTGAGTAGGGCAGCTCGGCGTGGGGTTCGATGTTTTTGAGGTTTTGTTGGAGAACGAGGATGTTTAGTTGCATGAGGTCGCAGCCGTTTGTGTTCATAGATGTGATGCTCTTGGAGACGTGGAGGAGGTATGTGTCGGTTAGGGATGAGAGGCCCTTTGTTATGAGCGGATATTGGGTTGCAGGTATGTAGGTGCTGACTTCGGTGTCGAAGGTTACGAGGGCGCTGTTTAATGCGACGACTGCTGGGTCAGGCTCACTGAGGAGGATGTCAAGGGTGTAAGAGGGTTTGATGGTGTGTGCGAGGGAGTAGAGGATTTGTGTCCGGATGGAGAGGTGTAGAGTCTGTAGGACTGTGTTGGCGAGTGTTTGATAGCTCAAAACGACGCGATCGAATTCACTACCATGTATTAGCGGCGATAAAATCAGAATGGAAAGTAGGTGTAGCTTACGCTGCGGTGTCATGGTTCAAGGGGAGGTAGACAGGGACACCTTCCGTCCGTGGCTCTGTTGAGGTGAGCAGTGTCCAGCGTCTGTTGTGACGCTGAGTTCCACTCTCATGTGAGGAAGAGTCGATGGCCCGGTCACTTATCAGACGAAGCTGGGTAACTTTGGTGCCCAGCCACTTCATGCTAGTGTAGAGCATGCATAATCCCGTAATACTCTTCTTGTCCTGGATAAGGTCTGCCTCATCGATTGGACTCTTCTCAACTTCATCAATGAGAAACGAGATCTCCTGTTCTAGTAGCTCTCGGTACTTTTCTGGCTCACCCTGATAGAGGGCTGGGGAAATTTCTTGAAGTTCTCCGGAGGCTGTAAAGGCCGCTGATGCTTTTAATCGTTGGCCGTTCTCCTTGGCTTGGCTGCGGCTCACGAGAGCTTTGTACCAACCACTACACTTCTCTGCATATATTTTCATTTGACTGATGATCAATTGACTAAAGGCTTGATCATGTGGTAAATTGTCGAGCATCTTGCAAAATGCGGAAATCAGAGTGAAAAACTTGGCAGTTCCCTTGAAAATGGGCTTCTTGGAGTGTTGGGCCCATTGAGGCTCCTGTTGGAACGCATCAAGATCAATAAAGGTATGTGCAGACATCTCCATCAGCGTCTCATCCAGTTGCGGATGGAAGACGTTCACCAGGAAGTCGTCGAGGAACGAAGTTAATGTGCTCATGACAATATCTGAACCTGATGGTACGACTTCCTTCAAACGGTTCAGGAAATTCAATGATGGAGGCAACAGTACTCCCATGTTGAACACACTGGGCTCCACGAGCAATTTATGCCCTGTGGCGCTACCGTCGAGATTATTGTTTTGATTGTCGCTCAAGTCTTCTGGTCTCTTCGAGTCAGACACAAGACCGGGAACCGAGGACTTGAGGATGAACTCAAGGTCATCTCTTTCTGCTGCAAGTTCCGACGACTTTATATCCATGTCGGTGAGCTTAAACATTCGTTTATTTTTGTCTCGCGGAGCGCGTGAGAATGCGCTGCCACTAAACGCTTGACCCTGACCCCCTCGGTATGACATATCTCCATCTGTTGCAAGATAATCGTGTAATAGGGATCGCATCTAGGGATACATTAGCAACATATTTATCACCCAACCAGATGGTTATGCGCACCTCGCTTTGATAGAGCTTCCATAATTCCTTGAAGCCTCGAGTTAAAGTTGTCGTCGATGGATCTCGTACGCCTTCCCGGCGAACAATACCAGAGACAACGTCATGAACGACACGGTGGCTTTCTGCGATGGCCTCGAAACGTGCATACAGAGTCCAAAGTAGATCATTCAGTAGTCCTGAACGAAGATCTTCGCTTCCTTTCATCTCGGAATCTACTCCCTTCTTCGTAGCATACACCCTCATGATGCTTGGGTGCCTTTGAGCAACCTCGTTGTTTGTCTTTTCGACTACTTTGAACAATTCAACTGGTAATCTCTGCTCGATGGTGTCTATAGCAATGTCGAGGCGATCCATCTTATTGAGAGACTCAACTACAAATTGGATATACTGGAAGGTATCCGCTTCTGGGTTCCGATGAGAATCGTCCGTCATCTAGTATAACTGATAAGTAAAAGACTCGGAAACGGACAGAATGTGCCTACTGGCTCAGAGGTGTCCAATTTTTCAAGAAAATGATACAGCATTCGACCTCGAACATCAGCTTGAGCTCGCTCTGACACTTCCCCTTTGGACTGATTTTGGGCATACACCTTCCACCTGTCTTCACAATATGGAGATTTCAAATATAGATGGTTGTGTAACTCTTCGATCAAAATATCTGTCAAAGAGTGTTCCTGGTTGCTAAGATATATCCGCAAATCACTCAATGCTCCGACATTTTCCATTTCTGATTTCCGTATCATGCGTAGGGCATCTTGGAGAATGTCGACGGCAGTAAGGAATCGTTTTTCAGATATTCGAGCTTCTAGTTTATCCGGGACTAGCTGCAGCTGCTCGATTACATTAAAAACTTGGATCATCTCGTCATAATTCTGAGACGACGTTGCTAATTCTTTCAACTCAGGCTTTGTGGTTGAGAGTTGCGATTTTGCTAGCGTAAGGGAGTCGCGTAGAGTCCTGACACGGTGCTGTGACTGTTGTAGACTTGACTGAATCTTATGGAATGTACCAATAGAACTGTTGAAGCCCTGGTGATGCTCTGAAATCGCTTGTTAGTCTCATGTGCAGTCGCGAGCTCGTTTAACTTTACCATTCACAATCGCTTTCAGGGAGCGCTGCAAGTCATCATGAATTCTCTGAAACTGGTCGTATTGATCGGCAAGCCCCAAGGAGCTGGAATCCATCAATTTCAAGGCCACTTCAATCGGAACGCATTTTTCCTTGGTCATGAACTCGAAGTTCTGCTGTATGTATTCTAGGATCTCTGCCTTTGTGTCAGTAGGATCACCCCAGAGCACCACGATCTATATGTTGCGCTCATGTTTAGGGATCCAAACCTTCCATTTGTTGACTGCCTGCCCCAAAGCGGCCAGCGCCTGGTCGACTACGGCTTCGGCTTGAGGAACCGCCATAGCCCAAGTCCCTACTTCTCCTTTGTGCCTGTGTTCGTTCCAGATTTGTAGGTCTCGCAACTTGGGGAGGCTCGCTCTCCGCAGCTCCAAATCCTCCATATCCCCCATAGCCGCCAGGTCTGCGACCTTCGTCGCGATCCGCGCCTGGAAACCCGCCATATCCTCCTGGTCGTCGATCACGGCGCCGCTCGCCACTTGGTCGTCTTGGTGAGTCGTAATCATCATCCCCGCCATACTGTCCATAACCATTGGTCCCTCCAGAGCCATTCACTCCGGGCCTTCGAGACCCTTGCATACGTGACATGGCTGCGCTATGTTTCGCGGAGGAGCTTCGGTGGAACTTTCGTGAACAGCGTATTCATATTCATCGGAAAGCCCGTTTGCGCAGCGTATCACGGGCGAATTGGTGTGCTATAATTCTGAGAGAGCTCGGGGGTTACGTCGTCCTCGAATGTTCGGATTAACAAACATCCGCGCCCGGGCCAAGACCGATTCAAAGCTATGGCTTTCACTCCCGCGATCTTTTGTTTCGCCGTCTCTCACCATCTACGCGAGCGACGACCAGCGTCGCGCGTTTTCCCTTTCGACTTTTCGCATCTGGTCATGGTCGCCTGAGCACACTTCCTCTCCTCCCAACTTTTCTCCTTTGGTTCACTCCGACAGTACAACCATCATGGCTACCGCGTACGCCAACGGCGTAAACGGCGCAAATGGAACCAGCACTTCTTTTCCTCCGGCGCGCTACTCTAAGGTCCCTTCTACAATCTTAGTAGCGGTCGCCGAGGCTGAAGGTCCTATCGACATTGAAATTTCACTTGACGAAGACATTCAAGAAGACCCAACAGAGCTCTGTACACTTTTGGAAAACGAACAAACTACCAAGACGACATGGGTTACGGTCGCAATCGCGTATGCGAAACACAAAAAGGTGGATGTGGCTATAGAAGTATTGAGTAAAGCCATAAGTGTATTCTCAAGAGGACGCGCCGAAGATAGGCTCAGCATCTTAAATGGACTTTGCTGGCTATACCTTCTTAAGTGTCGAGAAGCCCCCAGAGTGAAGCCAGGTAAGACATGCGGAGGTCTCCAATCCTCTCTCTTCTTACTAATATGCACCAGAAGGACAAATGGATCCGGATGAAATACGAACGAAGGACTTCTACATCCAAGCCGCAACGAGCGTTCTCAATGATGCCTCCCGAATTAGCCCATCCTACCCCCCACTCTTCCTCGCTCGCGGTGTCCTCTATCTCCTTCGTGCCTCCCTTCAAGCACCTTCCACTTCCGCCGGACCAAATCAAATCAGTCCCGAGCGCATGGATACATTGAGGCAAGCCGCAAAGTGTTTTGAAGATGCTCTCCGTGCATCGCATGGGAGAAATCTCATGGCTAAAATGGGCAAGGCGAGAGTGAGCTACTCTATGGGGAAATACGCGGAAGCGTTGAAGTTGTACCAGGACGTTTTGCAGAACTCTCCTGAGCTACTAGACCCCGATCCGCGAATTGGAATTGGTTCTTGCTTCTGGCAGCTAGGATATAAAGATGATGCCGCTGGCGCTTGGCAGCGTGCTCTCGACTTGAATCCAAACTCGAAAATCGCTTTGATCTTGCTGGGAATTTACAATTTCCACCTCACTGCCAAACTCCCTCCATCGGATCCTGGATTTCTCAGTTTGACCAAAAAGGCCATGAGCCAATACATCGCTCCTTCTTTCGGAAAAGACAACATGTACCCATTGACCTGTGCAACTCTGGGTAGCTGGTACACCGTGAGGAAGGTACTGGACAAAGTTGAAATCCTTTCCAGGCGCGCCATCGAACTTACCGACGTCAATGACATCGCGAGTGACGGGTGGTATCAGCTTGCCAGAAAGGAACACCAAGAAGGGAACAGGCAGAAAGCCATTGATTACTACACCAGATCAGATCGCGCCCGTGGCGGTGATGATCGAGGCTACATTCCTGCCAAATTTGGGTCCGCGCAAATGCGAGTCCTACAGCAAGACTACGACGGGGCCAAATTCAGACTTGAAAAA
Organism: Nigrograna mackinnonii; assembly: GCA_001007845.1. Taxonomy (NCBI): domain Eukaryota; kingdom Fungi; phylum Ascomycota; class Dothideomycetes; order Pleosporales; family Nigrogranaceae; genus Nigrograna; species Nigrograna mackinnonii. Next base: position 90,610 of record JGVQ01000254.1, on the reverse strand, counting down.
ATTCTGCAGCAGCAACCCACTTTGGAAGCCCAAATTTTACTTGGCACACTCTATGCAGAGGATGTTTTTGCCGCTGAGGCAGCCAAGTCGAAGGAAGATACCTCGAACGATCTGAAGAAGGCACTGAAATATCTCGAAGATGTAAGCAAAGCCTGGAAGGACCCGAAAAAGAAATTATCGCCTGATCAGTCGGTCCTCCTAAACCTGGCGAGATTGTACGAGGCAGAACATCCAGATAAAAGCTTGAAGTGCCTGGAAGAGGTTGAGCAGTTAGAATTGGATGCGATACCCGACGAAGACTATCCCGAGGACATTGAAGATGAGAGTGCCCTCAAGATCGCTCTACGAGAACTCCTCCCTCCTCAACTGCTCAATAACATGGGATGCTTCCATTACCAGAGTGAACGCTACATGCAAGCCCGCGAGCTTTTCCAAACCGCCCTAAACGCTTGTGTAAAGGCTGCAGCGAGAGATGAGTCCATTGATACCGATGCGCTCGTTACCTCAATCAGTTACAATCTTGGACGTACTTACGAGTCTGAGGGAATGCTTGATGAGGCAAAGGGTGTCTACGAAGGTCTTCTCAATCGACACGCTGACTACATTGATGCGCGCATCCGGCTCACGTATATCACCTTACGTCAGAGTCCAAGTGACGAGGGACCCAAAGCCATCATCAAGCTTTACGAAGCGAACAAGGACAACCTTGAGGTGCGCGCGCTTCACGGTTGGTATATTGGAAAGTCTAAGAAGAAGACTCTCCACGTTGCCGAAGACGCAGAACAACGCCACTATAAGCACACTTTACAGGGCTCAGACAAGCACGACTTATATTCTCTGACGGGTATGGGCAATATTCATTTAGCCATTGCACGTGAGATGCGGAGGGACACTGAGCAAGATAAGGAAAAGCGTCGCAAAGCATATGAAAAGGCGGTCGAATTCTTTGACAAGGTCCTGTCACTGGATGGAAAGAATGCCTATGCTGCCCAAGGTCTTGCCATTGCTTTGGTGGAAGACAAAAAGGACTATGCTACCGCTCTCCAAATTTTCACCAAAGTCAAAGAGACATTAAAAGACTATAGTGTCTTCGTGAACCTCGGGCACACATTTTGCGAGATAAAACAGTATGCTCGCGCCATTGAGAATGTAAGTTTCTAGTCCGTTCACATCTAATCCTACTCCCCTAACGTCTTACAGTACGAAGCAGCGTTGGCCAAAGAACGCGCCCGGGACCCTACTATTCTCGCTTGCCTAGGGCGTGTTTGGCTACTTCGTGGAAAGCACGAGAAGAGTCTGTCGGCCATGAAATCGGCACTCGAATACTCTCAGCGTGCCCTTGAGGTATCTCCGGAGCAAATTCACTTCAAATTCAACGTCGCCTTCGTACAAATTCAGATCGCACAGCTCATATATAGCTTGCAAGACTCGCAGCGAACGCTCGCTGAGGTCGAAGCTGCAGCTGCGGGCCTTGACGAAGCTATTGAATCTTTCAGTGAAATTGCAAAATCCCCCAATCCGCCTTTCCCGAAGAACGATATCGAGCAGCGCGCGAACATGGGTCGCAACACCATGCGCAAGCAGTTGGAGAGGGCGTTACAAAGCCAACGCAAATATGAAGAAGCAAACGCCAGCAAGCTTCAGCAAGCACGCGAGCTCCGTGAGGCGGAGCAAAGGAAGCGAGAAGAAGAGCGCAAGAAGATCGAAGAGGAAGCCGCTGAACGCCGCCGCAAGATCGTCGAAGAGCAGCAGAGACTACAAGAGCGTGATCGAGAATATATGGAGAAGCGTGCTGAAGAGGAGCGACGACGGCAAGAACTGATTGACGATAGCGAGCAACGCAGGGTTGAGAGGAGTGCGAATCGCAAGAAAGGTGGAAAGAGGAAGAAGAAGAGCGATATGGATGACTCCGGGTCTGAGGTTGATTCCGATGCTTCTGAACGCCCGAGGCGACGTCGGAATAGCGCATCGGGAACTGATGATCTGTTATCCGAAGCAGAGCGTCCGAAGCCAAAGAAGAGGAAGCTAGAGAGGAAGAACAAGGAGCCCATTGGCAAATACAAATCGGCAGAGACTATCGAAGACAGTGATAGCGAAGGCGAGGCAGATCTACCTGCCGATGCTAACGAGGCCGCATCTGCCAGGGGTGGCAGTGAGGATGGAGATGAAGAAACTGTCGCCCCTCGCGCACGTAAAACTGCCCGTATTGTCGATGAGGACGAGGAAGATGAAGATGCCGCGACTCCAGGAGGACAAAATGGCGCGGATGTGGGCATGGATGACGAGGATGAGGATGAGTAGCTTGGTTTTCACGGCTCTATATCATCTTAATAGCTTTACCAATGCATTAGCGTGTGGGCGTTTCGGTAGGGATAAGGGTTTGACAGGGGAAATTTGCATATCAGTACGCGGATAGGGTTTGCTACAGGAAAGGGAATGCAATAACCTTCAATAATGTACGATATAGGAATACCACCATTGCGACCGCAAAACGTGATCAAGGCGCTCCCGCTCGATCGTGATGTTATCGATTTGACCTAGGCCTTCTGAAGCCCATCCACCATTTTGCCCCATAAGTGTGCCAGGATGGGGATGAGTAAAGATTATGATTTTAATTGTTTGGTTCGTAAAATGCGGAAAGCGCTGTGAAATCTTCCTTTCGTTGTGCTAATCCGTAGAGCTCTGTTATATCACTGTGGCAGTCTTATGTTAATTGTGGATCTTCCATTTGCTAGCTAGTTTGAGAGTCAGGCTTGTTTGCTTCCCGCTCTGATTAATTCTGCTTTGCCTTGGAATAGATGGGGTTTGATTAAATATAATCTTGACACTGATAGATTCATTACTATGGATGTTTCGTATCCAGTGTTGAAAGTTCAAAGATTGCCATACGAGATCACGAGGCGTAATCCAACGATATACCATTCCTTGAACGCCGTGTCCCGAAGACTTCTCGTAGCGTACGTATACCATACTTAAGCAGATGATAAGCAGAGCTTCCTTCTTTGATCCGTCAAACCAATCTTAGGCACGACGAGGTCGTCCAACCCATTAATGGCGCCTCAGGTTCGACCATATGCCTCATGCACGAACCGATCCCACTCCTTCTGGCACGAATCTCCATCCCAACGATCCGATTCACCGAGTCGATGGCCCCAGAACTCTACCGTGCCCACACGCGGGACGTTGAAGAGATAACCACGAATCGTCAGGTTCCTGTAGAATGTCATCTCGCCCGCGCATCGCTGTCCAAATCGTAGATCGCCGGTCTGCATGTCCTGAAGTCTCCATCCCAGGGTACAGGGCTCGTCCAAGGTCTCGTAACTAGGGCCCGGATTCATCTGGATGACACCGTCCCAGTCCCCCCATCCAAAGATGGCCCACCACACATCCCTGTTGTTGTCTCTACATAGGGTGAGTGTGAGGTCGCTAGAATCGTCGAATAGCTCAACTACTGTTGGGCAAGTAATATTGTATACCCCGCTGAACACAATGTCTCCTGGGCCTAACTCGTCGTCGGAGTCTTGCTCGTACTCATCTACAATTGATCGTTCCTCATCGTCTTGGTACCTGCTGTTATATGCATTTTCATAGTAGTCCTGAAAGTCCCTTTCCTCTACCTTAATGCTCTGAGCACCTTCAGACTTCTTCGGAGCTGGCTTCTTTGGCTCTTTCTTAACTTTAGGCTTATTGGCCTTTGATTTCTGTGCCGTTGTCTTTGGGGTTGTCTGTTTGGGCTCCTTCGGCGCCGGCGTCTTCCGGGCAGTCTGTTTCTTAGGCGCACTGTCTGACTTGGCTGTCACCTTCGTCGTGCCACTGTCTACTTTCTTCGTCTTAGGTTTGCTACCATCTTTGCTAGCTTTCGGCTCTGAAGCATCGTCTCGTTTCCGCTTTTTGGGTGAAGGATTCGACGATGCTGGCAACGTAGTTGATTTCGCAACAGCTGCAGCAGTAGCAGTAGTGCTCTTCTTCCCTTTCTGCACAGGACCTTTGGCGGCAGAGATATTAGTAGTTCCTTTCTCCTCCTTCTTTCCTGCAGGTTTCGTCTCTTTCTTGGCAGGCTTTTGGGCGATGCTAGGTTCAGCAGCGCCTTTCGCTGCCTTCTTCAACTTTCGATTCTCAGCCTCCCACTCCTTTTTCATTTCCGATTCAAGCTTTGTAGTCCATGCAGGTACTTCAAGCTTTCCGTCATTCAAAGCATTCAAAAGTCGAACCTTTGCCGCATTCTTGTCCTTCGTCGGAGGAAGCCCGTAATGAATTAGTTGCGCAGTATACCAATGGCCGACCTGGTCTTTGACAGACTCAACAGTTTGCGAGCTCACGGCCTTCTTTCCTTTAGCTGCTACCTCAGGGCGGAGGAGTGCGGTTAGCTCTGCGACACTAGCACGTGGGTGGTGGTTTTGATTTCCCGCATCAGCGTAGAGAATCGTGCTATAGAGAAACGCATCACGGCGTACTGGGGGCGCGAAAGTCGCCATAGTAGCGTAGCTAGAGGATGTTCAGATGAGGTGGGTAGTGGGTTCGGCGTGTGGGTCGGGACGTCAACGCGGAGAGCTGGTTGTCACTAGAAGCTTAGCGTACCTCCTGGAAGATCACCTCACACGCAATCACGTGCATTAACAGCGAGCCAATAATCGTTCGTCTAGTAAACAATGTTTGCTTGTTCTTCTCAACCTAGAAGCTTGATAAATATGATTTCAGATGTTCGTTGTGGAAAGTTTCCGCGATTCATGGCTCGCTTTGCTTTCATCTCAACTCCAATCCTAATTCCAAGATTGTCTCCGGACCTCGTTCATACACCAAACATATCCTAAAAAGCATCCACATCCCTAGTGAACACTTTTGAATGTTGGAATAAGTGTTCAAGTCCACCATCAGGTAAATTATCAAATCAGCATCTAGAATGCCTTACGTAGTCCAAAAGCTATTCACAGTGACAATCACGAAACCACCCCAACACCAAAAGTCAGCTAAAACTCCAAGTTCATTGGTCTTTTCTCAGCTTGTAAACAATTGGGTATCGAAACAAAGAGACGTCGCAAACTCAACTTTGTAAAAAAAAACATCTAGAGGTTCTGCATAACTCAAATCTCGCAAAAGAACCAACCACGCTCAACCTCCAGCTTTTCGAGCAGTGAATCCTCAGCATCGAGCCTTACCATTCAAGCTACAAGGCCACCCATCATGAAACACAAGACCTCGAGCTCCCTGAAACCCCAGACTTCTCCATCCTCTGTGGTGTAGGCTATAGATTAGACAGCCATGCTCACCTCACTGATCCTCCGCTACATTCCCCGTAGTATTTATAATCGAAGAACATAACTTTGCAAGCCCAGTAGAAGATCTCCATAAGAATCCTGCTACCTACGGAAATGCGTGACGTATGAGAGTAGGGCAGGTTTCGCTTTTTAAAGAAGGGAGGCATTGGAACGAGAGGAGAGGCGATGTGAATATTGCGTTTTTAGCATTCTGCCGTTTGCCATGTTTAGAAAATCTGGGAATTATTCAGAGATGTCGAGAACACCATACAGACCAAGGCAGTAGAGGATGTAGCATACAATAACAACATAGAGGTCGTAGTGCACTAAAATCTAGTGAACAAGTACCAGGGCATGTAATGGTACTCAAAGAGGGTTGCAAGCTTCGTGTTATGTAGCAAAGACGTTGCACATCCCGTGGAGCATGTCAAACACCACTGAAACGCTATGGAACAGCTCATGGATAGACTCAGATTGGAAGCATAACACTAAAATGTATTTCCACCGTTGGACCGCCTGTAATTTCCAGGTAAATCTAACTCCAACAATTCGTGCCAACACGATGAGGAACTCTTGATAAAGACTATACACAGAATCGAAGTGTTTCGAAAGACAACACCGACACAGAGCCCATCTTAACAAAAATTGGAATGAAAGCAAAACAAAACCCAGTCCATTGTATCCATTGGGCCAACATCAAAACAACTCAAAACTCAAATCGAGTTTTGAAACAGTGCGAACACTATTAATGAAGAACAACAGATCCAGATTAGACACATCCTGTACGAACGCGCCAGCGGATGTACAAGATTAATAGAGGAATTAGATAACACGGTTCCGGGACTTCCAGCCGCTCTTTTGGGTTGAGTGTCATAATTTCGGAGACGTCATGATGCGTAAATTTGAGGTGATGTACTGAGGCTTCAAAGCACAGTAGCGTGTCAAGTGATGTTGGGTGGCGAGAGGAGATGACACTCGGTCGAGGCTAGCTTACACCGGTGGGAAGTTGGGTAAGATGTGACTTCAAGGACTGGTGCATGCTGGAAGCGAATTTGGCGTCAATGCCATCATCGAGGAGCGCAATGCCGCTATCGTCGTGGTTTGGTTCTTGTTGTGAGGTGGCGAGGTCTAGATCTAGGTTGAAGCTCACTTGATTGTACTGTTCAGTATATCGTCGAGGATCGACTGTTCATCTTCGTTAGTCAATGACCATCGTTTACATTATAAATGAAAAGACAAGTAGACTCACTTTCTTGGTTGTTACCTGCGTCCTGCATCTGCACACTTGTGGTAGTCATAAAGCTTTGAGTCGGGCCAAAATCCGCATCCATACTGCTGTACCGACTCTCGTTATTGCTCCCACTTCCCCCATTTGTCATATTCACGGTCACGGAATCTCCCATCAATTCTGGTGAGTAGGAAAGCTCATTCCAATTTGGAGGGCTGTGATCAAGAAAGCCTCCAAGTGAAGCCAACCAATGGCCCATCTCATCGATGAAGACTTTGGTAAGCCACCAACCCTGGAAACTCTGTCCGTTCTCAACAGTAATTTCGCGGAGAGCAGCAGATCCAAGGGCGTTGACGCAATGGAGGATTGTTCGAGCAGGAACGTGTGAAAAGCGTGAGGGCAGCTTGACAAGGAATGCTGCGATGCGATCGATGACAGTCTCATTTGTGAAATCAGAAGAATCCGCGGATTGCTCCTGATAGAATGAGCCGTCTGGCAGCCACATGTCCGTTTTTAGTGGAAGAAGCATAGCACGAATCTCCGTGGTCAAGATGTTAAAGACTTCTTCATGTCCACATGATTGGGGCAGCTCGTTCTCAATGATTCGCTTCGGATATACGTATGTCTTCCAGTCTGCCCACATTTGGTCCCGATTCTGATCTGACATGAGCATCACAGCGGCGGCGTGTGCAGTCGAGTTGACTCTGAGCATTTGGCGAAGGAGATGGGCGAATAGGGTTGCAGGTTCCAGCCTTGATTCAAGCACATGAAGCGGGAGGCTATGAAAGACTTTGCTGAGATGGGGATGTAACTGCTTTGCAACATTGTCTAGGAACTTTAGGACCGGAGGTGGCGCCACCTGTAATGTAAGTTGCGATACGTTGCGAATCATTTTTTGATACATCATCCAGTCGCATTCTCGAATCCAAGGTGCAATCTCTGGTTGAGCAAATAATTTCTGGACTGGGACAGTCAGGGTTCCATGGAATGAGGTGAACAGTCGGAAGAACTGCTTTTCTTTACAGTATCGAACTGAGTCAATTAATGATGTGCAATGGGTACGATAGAGAGCGACCAGTGCTTCGGTAGTATCAGGGTCGGTCCTCTGTGGTAGATAAGGTGTGATATCCGGAAGGACAATAGCGGCATTCTCTTCTGGTGCCATTTGTTCTGGGGTGGCAAATTTCAACTCATATTCGTAGGTTGCAGAAGTCGCTCGAGCAGTAGATGGGCGAAATTGTGCGGAATATATATCAGCAAACAAACGGCCTTTCGAGGTCCCTTGTGAGAAGAAGCTGCTCTGCGATTCGAAAGCTTGGTCTTGCGGAGGAAAGGCAGAGGTATCAGCAGGTAGCCGTGGTATGGAACTTGAATATGTTAGCTTTGCATTTAAAGACATGATTTTTGGAAGCCATACTTGAAGTCAAGCTTCGGACCGGACGAATTATGCCTCTTCAAACCATGCTGCTGTGAATGACCAGTGCCTGAACGTCGAGCGTCATCGCCATCGTCACTGTCGTTGATCAAAGCGAGATCCACGTAATGATACTTGGATTCGCCCCGCACACCCAGACGTCTAGTCTGGATTCCAGGGAAGATGACTCTGACAAGTTTACCGAATGATGCTGGGTTGAGTGGTATCACGCGCTCTGTTCCGCATCGCTCCGCGTATTTCGAGTATACGCGATTTCGAGGCACAGAGGTCTTTGCGGTTTTGCAGACAGACTTCAGCCTAATCGATGTTAGCTCAGAATCAAAAACAAACAGAACGGCACTTCGGCTTACCAGAGCATCGCGAAGAGCTGTTTAGACTTTTCGGCTTTGGAGGTCCTATCCGTCGCAATCMCCTCAGCCGCCACATCCTGAAGTCTACGACCTTCATTGCGTGATAGCATCTCCCTTAGCTCCTTATCGTTGGTAGCACTTCCAGATGCAGAACCCTTTTTCTTCTTCTCTTCGACTTCGATGGGGACTGGCATCATCTGCTGAGGTTGGCCCAGAGCGACCTGGAGTGCGTGGGGATTCTGGTTTGGGTCGTATGGTTGCAAAGGCATGCCGTTTGGCATGATGGAAGGGTTATTGGGGTCCGCAGAAAAGGCCATCAGCTGGCGCATGGAGTCCATGGATATACTCTCTTGTTGACTTGCATGTTGCGCGGCTTGTAGAAGCGCAGGTTCTAGCGGTGCATGACTTGTGTTGAATGGGTTTTGGTAGGTGTTTGGGTGCTGCGGATGCTGCTGGAATTGGGCTTGGATGTCGTGCGATTGGTCGTGTTGGTCGAACGAGTGGATGCTCGTCGTCGATGCGCGAGATAGAGGCCTATTGCTTTTTGTTGATATCGAGGTATTCGACCGCGAGCGGCGAATGTTGTTTGCCATGCTGCGTGAGGCCGAAGTGGCAGGCAGAATGTGCGCACTGTTTACCACCCAAACAAAGCGAGTTCAGCAACAACAATTGTGCACAGAAAGCAATACAAGTGACGAGACAGGACGTATTAATGAGCCAGAAGGAGAGAAGATCGAGTCCTGGTGGTTCTGGGATCAATGGAGCGGGTGGGTCGAGTCAAGGTCGAGGTCTGGGGTGTTGTTTTGATTTGTTTGTTTGCCCAGGAAATGGAGACAAAACAGGGGAGAAAATCGTGGAGAGAAATGCAGCGTGAATAAGATGTGGAGAAAAGAATAAGAGAAGCCCGACAGGCGTGGAGGGTTGGAGGCTTCCAGATGCAGGCTCGTGCCTTTGTTATGTTGGAGAGGCTGGTTGTAAACAAGAAGCGGCGCTGACATTTGCGCCGGGCCAACCGAGAAAGCAAGCGCGTCACGTGAGAACCCCTCCCTCTTTCGGCCACTGGGCCAGGCTGGCAGTGGCGAGCCGCGAGTGGCAGACACGGAGACAGAAAGGAAGGCACGGCCGGCCGGCGGTGCCTTGCAGTGGCAGTGGCAGTGGGCAGTGGGCAGTGGGTGCCCGCACGCACGCACGCACGCACATACATATCCACACATACACACAAAAAACACACACGCACACAAATAAATACCTAGATACACAAACACCAACATCCCACGGGACTGCTGTCCTCCGTAGACCTCTACAAATCAACATGTTCCACTGCTTGCCCTTCGTCGCGTGAATCCATGTGCCCTTGCCCTCCTCCCACCACTCGCCTGCCTGTCCGTCTGTCTTGCCCGTCTGCCCGCGGCTGCAGGTTGCAGGCCGCCGTCTCAGACAAGCCGTCATCTGCTGGGTCCTGTTTGGCTCGTGAAAGGGTGACTGACGTATTTAGCGATGACGCTGCATCGACCCGCCCATCCCACAATCGCTCCCCTTCATTCTTCCTCCTACTCCTAAATCTCTCTGTCATCGCCCACTTTGTCCCACTGACCTTCTGCTATACGCACCTCATTCCTGCTCGTCTCTAACCTTTATATCCACCGCTTCCAGCCCCTCCCTCCAGCTTCCAAGATGTCTATCCAGGAGCGCGCCCAGACCCACATCTCCCAGCTCGACAAAGAGGTCAGTATCCCACTCCCACCAAAATACTGGGCGCGTGTCAATCTGTCCTCTGACCCCTCCATCCCGCACTGGAGTTTGGACTTTCTCACGCCCTCAAACCCCCGCTGCACCAAAATGCTAACCAAATTGTGTGCTTCCAGCTCTCCAAATACCCTGCTCTCAACAATTTTGAAAAGCAGACATCGGTGCCCAAGGTCTACGCCATCCTAGGACTTGCCGCGCTCTACTTCTTCCTTGTCTTCTTCAACATCGCCGGCGAGTTCCTCGTTAACATTGCGGGATTCGTCTTGCCTGGCTACTACTCTCTGAATGCGCTATTCACAGCGAATACGCGCGATGACACTCAGGTACGTACTCGCTGACGGTCTGCGGCACTTGTCGCAGGCCTTGCGTTTCACAAAACATGCTAATCTCACGGTAGTGGTTGACGGTAAGCACCTCAAGGCTCTTTACGGATTTTTTGAAACAATTCCACTTCATCCGCATTGCCCGTAATCGACTTGGCTAACACGATTGTGAAATTAGTACTGGGTGGTCTTCGCGTTCTTGACGTAAGTTTGTACTTTTGGCGTAACAGCCCACCATTTCCATACTAAGCCTAGATAGTGTATTCGAGAGCGCCGTAAATGCCGTCTACTGGTTCCCATTCTACTACACCTTCAAGTTCGTCCTTGTCCTCTGGATGGCTCTTCCCCAGACTGGGTATGTTTCCACTCTCGAATTTACGGATCCGAATAATAACCGATCTACAGCGGTGCTCAAATCGTCTTCCGCTCCTTCATTCAGCCAGTTTTCGCCCGCTACTTTAACAATTCCGGCTCCACTGCCTCCAACCTCCGTGCTCAAGCCGACTCGGCTGGCAAGTCGCACGCATCTTAAATTGGCGGCAATGACAACAAGGATTCTAACTGCTGCAAGTTACTTCTAGGTCCACAACTTCCGTAGAGGTGGAGGCCCTATCATTGGCAAGACGAGCAGCTGCAGCAGCTTGGACCCAGTATCCTAACGATGGTGACGATTCACGGCAAGCATATCCTACCGCGGGTATGGACAATGACAGGAAAGAGGTTTCCCTACGAATAGCAGTCAAATGGCACTAATGCACTTGGATTGGGTCAACTCTCGGTATTTATTCTTTGGGTTGGAGTTCACATAGATCGTGCGGTGGAGGCGAAGCGGATGGACGTTCTCCAACTTTCAACTCGTGCCTCATAATTTTTGTATTTCATGGCCGCCCAGTCTATACTACACTGGTAGAGCAATTTCCACAATTTCCATGATTTGTGTGGCTTTTGTTCAAATTATGAATGTTTATGCACGTGATGATGTACTCGTCAAGTCGATCCATCAACGCCGATCTCGGACATTTTCCGATAATCCTAGCTGTACAACAGTGACGTGGTGATATCCTACCGGCCTGATGCTTGATAGGCTAGATAGTTTCTAGTCCCTTCATATCCGTTTTAGGAATGTGTCTACTCCATTTCCCTGTCACATCCCCAATTTTTAGAATCTGGAACGTGGTCTAAACGTCAATCAACGTGGTGTTTTTCTTTCGATTAGGTATAGGGTGGAGAAACAAATTTTAGAAGGGATTGTTGGTAATTTATTAGTGGGGTGTTTTGGGGATTTATCAAGTCATCAAGGTTGTGGGATGTACATAGATGCAAGGTATATTTGATGAGTATTTGAGAAAAGTTTACCAGGAAGGGAATGGAATATTATAGTTGTTATGATACACTCATAAAGCAATCTACTTGGAGAAATACAATTACAGAAATTGACTGTCTTCTCTGTTCTTAGATATGAAATGTTCTCATCCGATCACGATATTTCCTTGTTTCTTTTCATTTTGAAGGCTTTCTTATTTATAGGGTAGTTTCTTTCTTTCTTGCCTATTCAAGAGGGATCTCCTTCTTTTCTCAACCATGAACAGATCTGGGATCATTCTCCACAAAATGCTTCAACGGCCAACACTCATGCTGCATCGGCAGCGTCCACAAACGCAAATCCTCCCCATCAAAATCATGCCCAAACGTGACATCTGAAGGGGAAATCGGCGTTAACGCCGATTCCGATCGCACCCATACGCCGGAATCTCTTGGTGTCAAATCCAGCTTAGACGGACGACTTCTCCTCTCATTTGAAGGAATTCTAGCCCTCCTATAATCTTCGAAGTCAACATATATGACTTCGTACCCCGGCATGCTATCAAGTTTTTGTAGGTAATCTTCAACGCCCACAGCCACGTTTTCGTCGTGTTCTAGTTCGACGGAATTTACGACGATGTCGTCTTGGTGCGAGTCTGTGGGTAGGATCCCGCTGCCGATTCTTTCTGGGCTGAATCGGCGTTTGAAACACAATTCTGGTTGATAGATGCTGATTTTGCGGCGTATCTCTTCGATGGGATTGGGAGTTTGGTTTGGGGAGGTTGGCTGATTGATGGAGACCCCCGATTCTGATTTGGTTGGGTGGTCTTGTATATGTGTGGTCTTGAGCTGTTTGGGTTGAGGCTGGCTTGGCTCGTTGTCCTCATCTCGAGCTCGTTTCTTTTCGTAGGCCATTTTTTGGGAGTAGTGTTTATTGTGTTGGAGATGAACTCGAAAGTCCGGTTGTGGGAGGTTTATTGAGGCGATACTCTCGGAGACTGGATGGTAAAGTTGCTGTATAGCAGGTGAAGCGGAATGGATAGAAGAAAGTACTCGCAAAGGTTGGGTTGGGAATCTGAAGAATCGATATGTTGGTTGTTCAATCTGGGTGATTCGCAGGGAAGAGCGGTGACTTTATAACGCAGAAGGAATAAAAATGAAATCAACACTTCTACTATTGTATTGATGACTAGAGGCACAACAATAAGCGCGTCACCAGGACAATAGGAGTTCAAAAGACAATCACGTGAGGCAAGGGACTATGCCAAGATTCACTTTCACATTCACTTTCGCATTCACTGCTATTCAATCATATTCATTTCCATTCAATCCTATTCAATCATCCGTATCGTCATCAGTGTCTTGACCAAGGACCAATTCTCCAAAATCGTCATCATCATCATCATCATCACTCTCCGCTGCCACCACCGTCGCCTCCGGTGCTGGGGCCAATGGTGCCGACACTGACGCTTCTGCAGAAACTGGCATCGCAACTTGTACATGCGATGACTCGGGAATGGAGGGCGGCATCACAACTTCGGCAAGTATCGAAGATGGCGCCGCCACTGCGTCTCTTTCTGCTGGGTCCACCTTCGTTCTCTTAGAAGGGGAGAGCGGCGGATCGTCACTAGATCGCTTCGTGGGCCACTGCGCCTGAGACAATTCCGTCGCTGAAACCACATCGCCAGTTCCCGTAGGCGAGATTCTGTGCGCAAATTCCGTAGTGATTTGAGTTGTCCCCATAGGGTCTATAGTGTTAATGGGCGCAGGTGCGGTAGGAACATCTCCGTTTTGGCCTGCAGTTTCGAGAAGTGAATCCAGCTCCTCTCCAACAAAACGATCTCCCTCTTCCATTGGTTTTTCATCCTCGACTACATCGTCCTCGACCGCATCGTCCTCAACATCCATATCATCGTTATTCTCCGTACGGATGCGGACAGCGGGCATTCTTGGTCTTACGAAGCTCTCTACTTCACTCGCGTGAGGAAATGACCTTGCCAGAAGCGGCAATATGCTTGCACTCGGCTTGCCGGGTGTTTTGCTTGGTGGCGGGTTCAAGACACTTGCAGTCATCGCATCTTTGTGTTGCATCAAGATAGCAGTGCGATCCATGCGCGCGCGAACCGAGTCTGATATGTTCTGGGCGGGAACGTATCTAAGGAGTACTGAGAGGAGATCGTATGCGGCTTGCTGAAGGCCTAGGTAGACTGGACGTCGGCCTTGGTAAGGTGGTGTTGACGATAGGAAGGCATCCGCATTTATCGATGTCTGTTGTTGGCTATTCGCACCGGCTTTGGTCTGACCTACAATAGGTCTTGATGGCGTGGATGCAACGTTCTGAGGTAAGATGTCCTCGCAGCATCCGCGGATAATCTGGGCCAAGGTATCGACGGAAGACTTGGGTAAAGTCGCGCCCGAGCGTGCAAGCAGCCGGGAAACCACTAGATAGCAAGCGCATCGGATCTCTATATTGTCCCTTTCGCAACCGAAGATCCACACCAGTTGGTCAAGGATTATCGAGTCTGCAGGACTACTTCCCTCAAATCGATACACCAGAGCGAGTAATATGTCTATTGTTGCGCCATGGATTTGGGGTAGTACCGCCCATAGATGCTCGCGCTCCTCTTTTCCTACTTGGTTGTTGAGTTTCAAACCTATTTGGTAAATCTTCGATTTGCCCGTAGAAGGTTCTGTGATTGACAAGAGCCTTGTAATAAGATCCATGATCAGACCAAACGGAACGACCACAGAGGCAGGTGTAGGGCTAGCGAGGTATTCTCTGATCAGATGTAAAAGATGGATCATTCTTTCAGCTCCAGCGAAAATTCCGGACCATGGTGTTAAGCCCATAGGACCAGGCTCAAGATCTTGGGCTTGATCGTCCAGGGTGTGCCCATTTGCCATTGGCGCTCCACCACGGACTGATTGCCAGTCTTCAACAACGGCACGAAAGACTTTGTCTGCGACAATGTGTACATTGGCAACCACTGTGTTTAACGACCTGGCCCATTCTTCATTGGAGGCTCCCTTTGGTGTGCAGCATGGTAATTGAACATACAGGTGCCGGGCGGCTTCACAAACCTCTGAAGATACATTTAGGTTTGTTGTGGGAAGTTGCTCCTTGCTGAGGTTGTTCGAAGGTGATTGAGAAATTACAGCTCCAGCAAGCTGTTGGAGCTGCTTTAAATAAGACCGAAAAACTGTGGGATGGCGTGGCAGTAACTGGCTGAAGCACTCTAAAATTGCAACTAGAAGGCTGGCAGGTGCCCCTGCGGCAACAATCTGCAAGCAGGCTTGGATGTAGGCTGGAAGAGAAGGTGTCGTGATTTCTCGAACGAGTGTTGGATACTCTCGAGTAAGAATGAATATTCGAGTCAAAGTGACGATACAGAGCTTCTTGGAGGAATGTGGATCCGGTTTAGTCAAGACACCAAGAAGGCCACGCACCCAGGGGAGAGTCTTTTGAAGTGTTTCCCATCCGCCGGCCTCGATGGTAGCTTTGATGAGCACAATGGCACACCATCGTCCTTGCACAGTCCGATCCTGAAGCAGCGTTGATAAAAGCGTACGGAACTTATGAATTGCGACGGAAACTTCGGAAGACGTCTTTGATGTTGAAGCCGGGTTAGAAGAGAGTAGCGATTTGCAATTGGTTAGAGACGCAGCAATTGCTGGGACTTGCTGGGGCAGCTGGGCTGTTGGTGTTGATGAAAGACGAAAGGTAAGGGCCCGCAATACCGATAACTCCGCTGCCAGGGAACCCATCTCTTCATCAAATCAATCTCCTTTTGTCTATTTCCCCACGATTATGGCCGTGAATGCCGGATAACGGTGAACTACGTCTGCTATAAAAAAAGTTCCAGGTCACGGTTAAAAGTCAATCCGGCCCGCGCCGCGCCAAGTGACAGGGGTAGGACCATGCGACGGTGCACGACCAACAGTCCCCGAACTTCACACAGCCAGGTTCCCTGTGAGCTGCTGAAACCCGTCATACGCAGTGTACGGTCATTGTTCTACATCTACCCCACCCACCGAATATGATTTTGCCAGACCTGCGACGCCTCAAATCGCGATAGGCCTATTTCTTGCACAATGGGCGTACGTTTCCCCCCTAAGCATGCCTGCCCGCCCAGGCTTGCAACGTCATTGTTACTGGTGGAAGGTCTCAGCTTATTTGTCAATAGAGCCACCCTACGAACGATAAAGCCGCACGATATATCTCTCAATTAGACGAGGCGCGATGTGCGGGACGTTGGAAAGAGATCCCTGAACTTTGCCGCAAAGTCGAGAAGCATGCGCCGCAACGTCGATGTTAGCAATTCTCTCGTTACGAAGCCTACAATTTTCTAACAAGTCAACAAGGCCTCACTCTCACCGCGCGATCTGAGTCGCAGATCGCTGCCTATAGTAGCCAACGACCTTCTACTTCTGCATCTACAGCGTCTTCCGGGCTGTCGAAGATCATACCGTCATTACTAACGGCAATTGACGAAGAGGGGGACCACGTCCAGGATGCTTTTCAAGCAACTGTGTGTTTGGGATGGCTACACTATGTTCTAGAAGAACCGGGCCTCGCTGTTGCGAGACTGCCTAAGGACTTTTCTGCTGTCGCAATGAAGATGACTGAGGGCGACACATCGCTTAGCGGCTGGACTAGAGTATGCGTAGTCAAAGGGGCCTTCCTGAAGGGTATGAATGACTATACCGGCATATTAGCTAAAACGGGAACATCGCGGGCTAATTAGGAGAACAGGTTCTTCTCAGGACCGAACCGGCTCGGTAGAAGACGCCATTTATACATACGGATCAATCATCCCGTGGCTTGGTTCCTTAAAGTCGGTTTCCACCGAGTCTTCCTTGTTCAAATCGTGGACGGAGCGCCTACTGATCCGGCTTTGTCAACTCTCTGACCAATCCACCGAAACTGGGGAATGTGTAGATGTGTCCGAGGCATTGGAAGCGTACCGATTCTGGGCAAAGTATTGGGACAGTGCCGCGAAAGGATCGGGCGCTGAAGGGATGGCTCAACACCGCCGCTCAGCTTGGAAAGCGTATTACAATACGTTATCTATGATTTTAAAGCATGACCTTCCGTACGAAGTGGAAGCTCCAAACTCCGCAGCTCATCCCTCTGTCATCTCTGAGAAGGCGCCCCATGAAAATAAAGGAAACTCGAGGTTACAGCAACGTGCTGAACTCAAGAGAGTTGAGACTGTGTATGAAAGTCTGCTACTTAAAGAAACCCACTTTCCAAAAGCTAGTGAAAATAATCACGAAATCGAAGCATGGACAGACGCTGTCATAGAGAATTGGAGGATTCTTTGTGGCCCAACATGGAGCGATGATGACCTCGGGGAAGGTGGCAAAGAGGCTGTCGGTAGAGGAGTACTTGATGTAAGACCTTTTGATTTTATGATGTTAATGTTGCCCGTCCAGGCTGATGGTGTTTCTAGATTCTTTATCGATCAGCGACAAAGTCGTTCCACTCTACACAAATCCTTCGACATTTGTTCACTGTTCATGCATCGCTTGCCGAGTTTGATCTAGCTTTCAAAGCTTACGATTCATATGTGGAAATCATAACAAGGGGCAGGGACCGCGCCGAAAAGTCAGGAGAAGAGGATGCTGGAATCGATGACGACAATATGGTCCTGCGCACTTCTGCGGAGGCCATCAGGATTCTTTGCCGATTTGGTTCGAGAAAAGAAGCCGAAAAGGCGCTGGATATCGGCACCCACATCGAGAGATTGTTGGAGCAATCCCAGCATATGAGGTCGACAGACTCAGAAGCGGGCTCAGTACGGTCCTTGGAGACGGTAGTTGCACCAAGGTCACTTGCAATTGCCTACTGCGCGATCGGTATCAGCCAGGCTCACTGGGCACGATTCACATACGACGCCGCCACACGTACATCTATTCAAAACAAGGCCGTACAATACCTTCGCAGGTCGCTCGAACCAAGATTTGAGGATTCAAATAACATCGATGCATTGTTCGCCCTTGGTCTCATTCTTGCAGAAAGAAGGGATATAACAGGAGCAATAAAGGTAGTGAAGCGTGCTCTCTCACCAGCCACAAGACACAGGACCACAATGAGTGCGGATGGGGTGGTATCAAGCGGGCTGAAAACAGAGTATGGACGAGAACGGAAACTTATTCCTGTCTGGCATTTGCTCGCTTTGCTATTGACTAGCAGATCGGAATTTTCTGCCGCTGAAAAATGCTGCGAAGCAGCATTCGAACAGTTCGGTGATCTATCGATTCTCTTTGGCGCCGACGATGAACAACAGACTTATCGCAGCGAGCTGCTGAATGAAGTCAACGACAAGAAGACACAGAATAAGGGATTTGGTATTGTGGATCAAATGGAGAGCTTTGAGAAGAGTGGCATCCTCCAGATCAAGATGACACAGTTGGCCCTTGTGGAGGTTATCGAAGGACCCAATGCTGCAGTGGATACTTGTGAGGAGCTTCTAGCTCTTTATACACGGCTTTTTGGAGATCCAACAGCAGAACAAGTCAGACCACAGCCAGCGGCTAACATGATGCCACCACCCAAGAGTGCTGTGGGTACCATCCGAGGCAGCATTTTTCGATCCAGGGGCACGATAAAAAGTACAAATAAGGAGCCTATCACTCGCACCGCATCAGTAGCGAGCTCTCGGCCTTCCACAGTTGCAACTCACACTACTGCCGCCCCGACTATTCAGGTCACTGATGAAGATAACGCCAATCATGCGAAATCTCATCAGCATCATCTCCTTCATCATAGGACAGAAGAGGAGAGGCCTGGAGTGACCAGGACTCCGAGCAAACTTCAAAAAAGAAGCGCCAACAGTCTGCGCAGGAGATCCGAATATGAGGCGGATCAAACTCCAGATGTGCCTGGCCTTCCCAATAGCATCACCAATGGCACTTCGCAGATGAACTCTACCGCCCGCGGCAAATCACCTCGACGTGCTTCTCTCTCAAATTCTCTCAGAAAGTCCATAGAGAGCCATGATCGTTCACTACGTTCTGTTCCTCATAATCTGCCACATTCTTCGGAGCCACCTCCACCTGGACATTCGAAGCAGCCACCCCGGCAAGACACTCGATTACCAGCTCCATTCCCGGGTGCAGGCTACATACCTCCTGATCCTCGATTTTCTAAAATCCAAAGTCGCCGACACAGAGTGTCACTTCTTGTGGCCACGTGGATATTCATTTCCAGTCTATATGCCCGTGCTGAGATGTTCGAGGATGCTCAAGGTGCGGTTAACGAAGCCTTGAAGCTTGTAGAGAATTTTGAGGCCGAAGTGTCTCAGGAGACTTCGAGTAGCAAATCGTTCTCAGAGAAGGGTTGGGGCGGCGGAAAGAGCGTCGAAGAACTATGGGCTGATGCCTTTGCTGCGGTAAGTGTTGTATCTGTAAAATCTATCTTGTAGGCCATTCTGACGAAATGCAGCGAGGAGATTTACTGGTCGCCCAGACCCAAAAACATGCCGCCAAGGCAGATTTCGAACGAGCACTCTTCCACCACCCAGATCATCCTGCGGCTATAGTTGGTCTCTCTAACATTCTGCTTGATATATATTGCAAAGATATACTACTGGAACCAAGCCCTGGCGCAGAAGCATTTGTGCCTTCGTCACCTCCTGTCCCACCCGTAGCCGATGCATCTCCAGAGCCAAAGGAGCCTACATTTACATCCCACGCACCGTCGGCCGGAAATCGAATCTCCCCTCCCGAGTTTAACAGACTAGCAGCACGTGACCGCGCACATGGATTGCTTTCTACTTTAACCAAGCTCGGCGCTGGTTGGGATTATTCCGAGGCGTGGTTCGCCCTATCCCGGGCCTATGAGGAAAGCGGCCAGGTTGAGAAGACCAAGGAGGTATTGTGGTGGTGCGTTGAGCTTGAGGACACTCACCCGGTGCGAACCTGGAAAAGCGTAGCTTTGGGAGGCTTCGTCCTATAATGATTTACGTAAATATTGACGATAGCTGTGATACCCTTGAACAGCATTTGGTTGATGGACAGGAAGCTTGGATAAGCCAGCTTTGCAAATATTATTTAGTTCGTCATAAGCATCAAAAGTCCAATCATTGACCTAAACAGCGACCGCGACGATGTATCCCACCTTTGAACGAGCTTATGTTGAGGTCATAGTAGAGCTGGAGCTTCTAGCAAGTCGCTTTGGCCTCTCACTTCGACAGATTGTGAGAGTGATGCCGACCTCCTCTTTCACCTGAAATGGCTGCGGTGAGCTCTCTCACCGTCTTGGCCATCCTAGACGTAGCCCACCTTTACCCTCACCTTTAAAAGTGTCCTTATGCCTCGCCTTCCGACCAACTTTATCCCTCCCTCGTCTTCAACACCAACTTCAGCAGATTATGACCGAGCAGCATGGAGGAAACTTTGTCTCTAGACAGACATGCGAACACGCGCGAACTTGTTCGTGAATGGCTAAAGGACCTCGAGATCGAGTACGACACAGTAGCGTCCGAAGCTCCTGTGACACCCCTGCGCAATCGACAGGTTTTGATTCCCAAAGCCGATATATCGCCAACGAATACGGGCTTCTCATCTAACACGGGCTTCTCATGTGCAAGCGTCTTCGACAGACCAGAGAAAACGGGCAACGCCGACACCAACGTTTCGACGCCAGACGACAACTACTCCGGAATTTCCATTACAAGCGTAGAAGATCTATCAACAAATTGCTCTGGAGGTCAAAACAATGTTTCTATCGAGGCTGCGGGTAATCCCATAGCCACACCTCAACCCGATTCTGATGAGCCTAGTTTTGTGTGGATGGCTTCTTGCTTCCAATGCGTCCTCAAAGGCTTGCCGTGTTCAAGGACATACCCAGCATGCTCACGTTGCAAGCGGTCTGGACATGCTGAAGTCTGTCTCCTCCATCGGGAGAAAACGCGCTGGGAACGTATGGAGGGTAGTCTGATCAGCAACATGACCCCAGTCCTGTTGAAAGTGGAAGGGGAGGATGAAGAACTCTGGAGGAGGAAGACATCCCTTCTTAGCCATGTAAGTACGCGCCTACTCTCCACATCAAAATGTAGAACACTAATACGACAATTAGCTTCATGAGACATGGATGCTCGCTGAAGAGAAGAAAAATTGGGTCCTCCCATGTATTTGTGGGTCACGAGGAACGTATCGCCAACTCGGACATAAGCGCCCATTGCATCTTCTGATGAAACATCCAGGACCAGGCATTGGAGAGCGGGTTTCCCGCAAACTCGATTTGGCTTGAAGGGCCACACGGAACAAGTAGTGTCTGGAGTGCATATAGCGTCTATTCCAGTACAGAGTCAATAATGTGGGCTACGGAATATGGAGAGGATAGAAGGCAGCCCTAAACTACAAATTAGAGGGTACCAGACGTCAATTCGAGGGTCGCTAATGGTTAGTCGGCACAGTAGTAGCAATAGTTACAGAGCTGGGTATGGCTTTGTAATGATAACTACGAAAATTTGTGCAAACACTTATTACAAAAGAACTCCTTCTTTCTTAGCTGGATTGTCCCTATTTTGGAATTAATGTCCAATATCAAAAGCCTTGTGTGAGTATGTAATACCTGGTTTCTGTGCGCCTCAAAAAAGTGTCAGTTGGTATTGCCCAATCATAATCCGATCCAACTATGCCGAGGTATATATTCACGGCCCATATTCTTACATCACTGCTAACTACTCCACATAGCCGCGAGTCACTTTGAAATACCAACCACAGACGCTCAGTATTCTTGACTCCTCACACAAACATGCCGCTTTGCACAGTTCATCTGGTCTCCCTGAGGGAGACAAACTCCAACGTCCGCTCGGACTTCTTAGCAGCAGTCTCAAAATCTAAACCGACTCCACTTGTCGTCGCCCGTGTGATACGATGGATTATCCTCCCAACCGCCATATCTACAGAAGCTTTACTAGCACGTAATATTCATTGGCATTTTCTTATCATCTATCCATCTTCAGACCCTCTTCCGCAACCATTGCAGAAGCTGGTGCAACACCATTGGCATGTCACCGCCGGCATCCCGTCGCGCCTAATCTCAGATTTCCATAACAAGAATGCCAAATTACTCGATCCAGAGCCTTCGAGCGTGCCACCACTTACTGGTGCACTGGGAAAACCACGGATAGCCGATTCCGCGCAAGAGCTCGAATTATCGCCCGAACTTCAAAAGTGGATCGGAGATTTCTCGAGCCAGGGCGGCAAAGCAGGCCGAGGTGCTGTTTCAATGCTTAATTTGCTGTCTTTCAAACCGGGTACCAAGAGTCAGTATCTTAAATATGGCGCTGCCTTTGCCGAATCCATCGGCTCCAAGCGCGGCGGAGACGCCAAGCTGGTCGGAACTGTGGTGAACGCGAATGGACAGCAAAAGTCAAAGCAGGAAGAGGAAAATGCAGGGGAGGCACTGTGGGATGAGATTGCATTGGCTCATTATCCGAGTATCATGCATTTTGCGGATATGCTAGGGAGCGAGGATTATCAGAAAGTCAACAAGGAGTATCGAGTCCCGAGTCTGAGGGATACATTTATTTTGTGTACGAGCGAGATCGGACTTCATGATGGCGATAGTGGAGACACTGTAGCAAAACTATAGTCTATATTGATTGAGCCATTCACTGTAACTACCCGCAAGATTCCCTCCATCAACCACCTCAAGAATCTGTAAAGATTGTACAATTTTTCGCATTTACCCTGCTTCATGTTTGCTCAATTCTCAACTCTCTTATAACCATGTCTAACCCGAAGCTGCTTTCTCGGCGTGACCCTTCGTCAGTCCCAAAGCTCGAGCTTCGTTATCCACAACATCAGGCAACAACTCGAAAAGGCCCTTCTGCTTTGGAGTCCAGCCAAGAATTTTATTAGCTCGTAGAGCTTTTGCTCTAGAATTGACACCCCAAAGGAAGCTTCCAAAAGGTGTCAGCTTATTGGCTTCCTCCGCACTCACGCTGTCAATATCTTTCGTCTGGATGAGCTTCTTGTCGTACGCAATCTGCGTGATAGCTTTGCTAACATCTCCCCATGCAAAATCGCTGTCATCGGTGAAGTAATAGCCTTCCTCGTTCCATGTGGCTTTGCCTCCGCCTGGAGACAAAGCGGACTCTACGAGAGCCAAGAAGACATTACTCAGATCTTGGACGTGAACGTTGGCCCAGACATTCTTGCCTTCCCCAACCTGGAATCCCTTGCCTCTTTCCAACACCGCCTTTGCCATGTTGTCTACCTGGATGCTTCTTTGGTTGCCCGGGCCTCTTCCTGGACCATTGATCGAAGGAGGGCAGACAATCGCCGTCTTGACATTTGCATATTTCTGACCGGCAGTAAGGACGATTTTATCAACATCGCGATGAGGCGCCGAGTCCGGAAGAGATGTGACTTCTTTAATACCAGTCCAATCATCATACACCTTCTCACTGGAAAATCCAAAAGTACTTCTTTCAAAGTCTGCAAAACCGAGAATGCCCGTGCCCGAAGTATGGATTAGATACCCTACTTGGCCCGCTGGCCTTTTTGCAAGGCCATCAATCAGAGCATTGGCGGCACCTGGGTGATCCGCGTGAGCGCAATGAACAATTACGTCCGCCTTTTCAGCTTCTGCCGCCAGAAGCTCGGTGTTATCGAGATCGCCGTATACGAGCTTGACCTTTGGGAATTGCGAGGCGACTTTGGCGCCTTTGTCGCTGTTCCGCACAATTGCAGTGATCTCAATATCAGGCAAAGCATTGGTGATGGCGTAGAGTGCATCACCGCCAATGTAGCCTGTGGCTCCAGTGCTGTAGAATTTATCAATCAAGATACTCATAGAGACTTTGGTGGAGCTAGAGAGCTACTTACATGAATAATTTCGTCATTGCGGGGTTGTTTTGGGTGTTGTGAAAACCGAATAGGCGAGTAAGTCAATAGTCAGAATGATCAAGACTGTGTCCGACCTGGTTGAATCTCTTTCGTCGCAGATTTAATGAGAATATATATTTTGCTGTTGTCAACAGCCAGGATGATCTGCGTGACTTTCCTGCCCTGTTTACGGGTGCCTGGTAGGATTAAGGCTGTTGACTCAGCGTCATTGATGCATATGAGTGATCAAGTGGCTAACGGAGGGTGACCGGATAGTTTTCGGACTCATTGTTAGATGGCGGCTTCCTCGCAAAAACGAATAGAAGTCTGAGTCGTCGGCTAGCTGCAAGTTTACGGAGCCAGAGTTTCTAGGTTAAGGAATCGCCTAGCATATTCCCAAATAGTCCACTGTATCTCTGTTGTTCACCGTTCGTCTGAGTGACTGCAAATCTGACAAGATTTGAAATTCATTCTTCTCATTCTAATGATGTTTGCCGATGCGCGATTTCTCCAATCAATACATGGTAATTGGGAATCTGGATTAGCAAGCAAAAATTTATTTCACCTGGGTCGTATAGCTCGGAGTAGCGGAAATATCTTGCAAATGCTTGCATGAGCGTTAGGAATTGCGTCAACTGTGACTGCTATCGTAAGCAGCAGACCCTCATGATGGCGTCTCAAGCGCTATAGCAGACGAGAGCTACGACCACTAATAAGGGAGAGCTGAAATTTCATCTGACGATACCGAGGCTTATCAAAAGTCGCTAGCCTGCTCGGTCTGGAAATAAAGTACGATGACAATTGAACCATGCCATAGCCCTAGCTGTAACCATGTAGAAAGAAGCGGAGTCGGAAATAAACCAAATTCGCGGTATAGTGTTAGAGCATCTTTGTTATGACAAAAACCGGGTCGGAGTCACGGAGGCTGAAGATTGAAACCACAGTCACGGAAGATGTATTAGACATGTTGAGGTGGCGCCTTTATATATTGTAGATCTGATCTACAAAAACATGTATGAGTCTTCGCGAAGATCTTCGACGTTGACTTAATTACGACTCATCTACGAAATGACGCTTTGGACCTGCACTAAACGGTAACGGACCGGCCTTCAATCCATCACACGGTTTAGGTCGAGGCAGAATGTCCGAATTTTCTCAATTCTAGCGTTACTGAAGAAAGAATGTATGAAACGACCACTTTTCAATGCAGTAGAGGATTGTAGATTGTCAAGATATGCTTAGTAATCAACACGCGCTAGGTCGGGGGAGTGAGCTCAGTTGCACAAGCCACACCTGCGATACGTCAATACCCTGGACATGCACTTCTCTGCTACCCCATAAGCGTGCTTAGAACTCCTTCGAAATAACCTAAGCTATCCGCACATTACTGGTGTATGATCTTGCTCTCAAGTTCACCATGGATATTGTGCAGGCCGTCTCCGGCTACGTCACCAAGATGGTGTCCGCTGGAGACAGCGCCGCAACAGGCACCTCAGCAGCCAAGATGAAGATTCTATTGCTTGACAACGAGACTGTAGGTTTGTCTTCTCTGTCAAAGAAGCGTCAGAGCGCTTGCTAACCCTATCAAGGTCTCAATTTTATCCACGGCAACGACCCAATCCGCCCTCCTCAATCATGAAGTATACCTTACCGAGTATGTTACCTTTACACACACATGAGCGATTCCCAAACGAATTGACACGTTGGCCAGCCGACTGGATAATCAGAAACGAGAGAAGATGCGCCACCTTAGATGTCTCTGCTTTCTCCGTCCGTCTCCAGAGTCGATACAGAACTTAATTGAAGAACTGCGGGAGCCTAAATACGGGGAATACAATATATGTGAGAACTATTGAAGGAGGCTTGATTGAATTGTGTTCTAATAGGTCTAGATTTCAGTAACATCATCAAGAAGTCATCTCTGGAGCGGCTTGCTGAAGCGGATGATCATGAAGTTGTGCGAGCTGTCCAAGAGTATTTCGCCGACTTCCTTGTCATCAACCCGGATCTAGCGTCGTTAAATATAGGATACCCCCAGCACAGGTTATGGAGTACAAGCCCAGACTCGTGGAATCAGGATGCTCTTCAAAGATCGACTGAAGGCGTAATGGCAATACTCTTAGCGTTGAAAAAGAAGCCATTGATTCGATACCAGAAGAGCAGTCTTCTAGCAAAGAAACTGGCTACAGAGGTTCGATATCATATGACGCAGGAAGAGCAAATTTTCGATTTCCGAAAAACTGATACTCCTCCAATCCTTCTCATTGTTGACCGCCGAGATGATCCAGTGACACCACTGCTCACTCAATGGACTTATCAGGCAATGGTACATGAGCTGCTGGGCATAAACAATGGCCGTGTTGACTTGCACGATGTGCCAGAGATCCGACCAGAGTTGAAAGAGATTGTCCTTTCGCAAGATCAGGATCCATTCTTCAAGAAGAATATGTACCTCAACTTCGGTGATCTCGGGCAGAACGCCAAGGATTATGTCGAGCAATTTGCCTCCAAACAGCAAGGCTCGCAAAAGCTTGACTCCATTGCGGACATGAAGCGCTTCATAGAGGACTTCCCTGAATTTCGAAAACTTTCTGGCAATGTTACGAAGCACGTGACGCTAGTGGGCGAACTGAGTAGACGTGTTGGAGAGGATAGTCTCTTGGACGTCAGCGAACTGGAACAGAGCTTAGCCTGCCAGGAGAACCATTCGAATGACATCAAGACGCTTCAGAGACTGATACAGAATCCAAAGATTCCAGCCAATAACAAACTACGGCTGGTCGCAATCTATGCTCTTCGATACTCAAAGCACACATCTAATTCAACCCCTATGCTATTGGATCTTCTTGGAGTTGCGGGTATATCTCGACACAGAATAAATCTCATCACAAAACTCATCATCTACCACGATTCCTTGCACAGCTCTGCCGCAGCAGGTAGCGGCGTGCCGGACCTTTTCCAGCCCGGGTCGTTTTTCGGCGGAGCACGAGATCGCATCAAAGGCTTGAAAGGAGTTGAGAACGTATACACGCAACATTCCCCACGGTTAGAAGCGACGCTACAGGACATGATCAAGGGTAGGCTCAACCAACAAATGTACCCATTTGTTGAAGGGGGCGGTTCAACAAAGGACAAGCCGCAAGATGTTGTCATTTTCATGGTTGGAGGAGCGACATACGAGGAGGCAAAGATGGTAGCGCAAGTCAACGCCAGCTCGCCCGGAGTCCGCGTTGTGCTTGGGGGAACAAGCGTGCATAACAGCTCTACATTTCTGGAGGAGGTGGAAGACGCGGTCGACTCTTGGCCAGAACCTGCGCCAACCTCAGCCGCGGGACGGTTAAGGAGAGAGGTTGGAAGGTGATTGTTGGGAAACGTGCATTTTTGATGCAAAGTCAGCAATTCAATGCGAGGTCGGCACAGTATGAACGTGTTGCTCCATTAGGTATAGGCAGGCGTGCTAGATATGCATGGGACACGGGGAGTTCGGGGAGTTCGGGCGTTGAGGCGTTCGCTGATCGAGATGGGGATCCCACTCGGCGACGGCGAGGTAGGGTAGCAATTACACAACGTCAATACTCAGCATCGATAGGTGTTTTTTGTTTGTTTTGGGTTCAAAAAAAGCCGCAATTGCTGGAGTCTTGCGGTCACAGGTGTGTGTCCATAATCGTCCCCCAACCCACGAACCCCAAAAAAAGCACATGAGAGGATGGGGTTGCAGTGGGGGGGAGGGGAAGATTGGATGCATCATCATTGGGCAGGCTCGGAGGCCTTGAAAGGAATGGATGGTGACATGCGGATGGCTTTGTCAAGTCTTATTGTATGCTGAAGTGAGTTGAGCGGTTTTGTGATGACAGATGGGTTTATTACTCAATATAGCAGGCGGGCCAGGTGGGTGCAGATGTGCAGATCCAAAGGTCGGAGAGCAGAAAAGGCCCATCCATTCTTTCTAGGCTTGACAAGAGATTCGACCCTCCACCTGCACCACCCCTGCCCCCATGTCCATGCCCAGGTCCCATCGTGCCCATGTCCATGCCGATGCCTTCGCCGACACACCACCACTCACACTCACTCACTCACCCTTGCGTAATTCGTGCCTTGTCCAAGCCCATGAAAATTTTAACCAGGACCAGCTCCGTTGCAGCGCTAGCCTGTTTCTGCTTGAGGCGCGGGACAGGGCTGAGCCATACGCTGGGGACGCGTCACGTGCTCCAAGCGCCCCTCCCTCCCAACCGTGACCACTGGGCAAAAGTTTATTGTCCAAGTCTTCTGCGGACCGACTTCCGAGCCTCATACTCCCCACCATCCCTCTATCACCATCACCAAACTTCTTCTAACTTCCGAAACCATCCGCCAATGGCCCCAGAATGGATCTTGTAAGAAATGCCAGAACAAGTGCTGCAGTCGAGAGTGGTCCGCCGGAGAAATCCAAGGCCCATCAACTCGTGCGTTGAATGTCGCACTCGCAAGAGTCGGTGCTCCAAGACACATCCATGCCAGAATTGTACTGCGTTTGGGCGAGAATGTGTCTTCATCACCGTACCTGAGTCGGCGGCCCGCAAGAAGCAGCGCGAGTCAGCATCCAAATCTCAGTCCAACGCCGACTGGACTCAGCCAATTCCTCTGCGCACAACTTCTGGAACCGCGCAACCAGATACCAAGTACGAGAGCTCTAATACAAATGCCACGACAACAACCCCTGGGACGCCCCCACGTGATTACGAATGGGAGGCGTATCAGCAACATGTTGAAGTTGACGGCGATACTTGGGAGAAACTTCCCGCCGAACCGGAGGAAACCAACGACGATGTCTACGAGGACGAAAACGACGACGAGGATCAGATCGCAACAGATCTTACCATCCGGATCGGCAGGATGATCATCTGTGAGAACATCACAGGATTTTTCCGCCCTCAGTATGCAGATGAGGTATAGTGTAGACCTTGAAATGCTTTTCCCCAAGGAAATGGCTTCAATTGTTACAACGCAATATGCTGACAGGTTGCCATTTTTAGCTTGGGAAACTCCTCTCTGAGAATCCTTCATCAACCACGTCGGTAGCTGGACAGAGGGCGCCGCAGTCATCCGCTCTATTGTCTGCGGAGCATATGCCATCTCTCGCACCATCGCTCAGTCTGTTATTGGGCTCCTCGACGCCATTGCCAACGAACAATGACCTTGATCCACCTCAACTTCCGACTAAGATTGAGGCAGAGTCGCTGTTTCACAGGTATGTGGAAGCCGTCAGTCCGCTAGCTCACGTACTGCACATCCCATCCTTTATGCGGGTGTTCGATCGCTTTTGGTTGAATGTCGAACTTGGAAGCCCAAATCAGAATTCCTGCACGGCTTTGATTCTGTCCGTTTGTATGGCGGCGGCTGCATCACTCTCGCCATTGCAAGCAAAGGCTCAGTTTGGCATTACCAAGGAAGACCTCTTCATACGCCTGCAGAAGGCAACCGAACGAGCGTTGCTCCGCGCTAATTGGGCGAAAACTTCCAACATCCGAACTCTTCAAGCTCTCACGATTTATTTGGTAATACTTTCGATCCTACCCTCAACTTCGTCCGCGTACGAGAACTAACAATTCACATAGATTCCTCTGTGCAGGGCTCAGATATCCCGTGCTACCTCGGTTGTGGTCGGCGCGCTGGTCCGCCTAGCCCAGTGTATTGGCATTCATCGCCTGAGCCACACCTCTGCGAGCAGTCTCACGCCTTTGCAGCGCCACGTGCGATCACTGCTCTGGTATCAAATTTGCTTTCTGGATTTCAAGACGGCCGAAGCGCAGGGCCCGCATCCATCCATCCGATCCGATGACTTCGACATTCCGCTTCCTCTAAATGTCGACGATGATGTTTTCGAATTTGGAAGTCCAAAATGGCAACACCACCCTACCCCCGTACAGGGATGGACCGATGTCACATTATCCTTGATTCGTTATGAATGTAATGAAGTGCATCGTCTCATTTTCCGTGGCAGGATTGAGATGGATCGCAAGGCCATCACATTGCATGATCTCCGCGCTAGGGTTGAATCTCGAAAACGACATATTCATGCGAAATATCTTCAATTCCTGGACACTTCGGACCCAATACAACGTTATGCCGGCTTAGTTGCCACAATTCTCATGTCTCGATGCGACTCGATGCTCTTATATCGTCATCTTCCCCAGACTTCTCTCCAACCGCGCTCAGAAGCTGAGAACCGCCTCCGAGACGTACTTCTTACAGCCGCTCTCACCACGCTCGAGATTGGTGCGACCCTGGACACTCTTCCCTCGCTCAGTGCCTGGGCATGGTACTCGACCACCTACCAACAATATCACGCAGTGCTCCTTCTGCTTACGGAACTATACCGTACACCGGATCTCGCTCGTAAGGAGAGGATGATGACGATAATCGATCATATATTTGGCCACTGCTATGGGGTTGGCGTGCGCGAGCGCTGCTCTGACCTCTTGTGGACCGTGAAAGAAAACATTGACGCATTCTACATTATGAAAGGTATCAACAAGCGTCGACATGCATTGCACCAACCACCATTCCGGCCACTTATGAGGCAGAGTAGCACGACAAGCCCAGATTATGGGCAGCAGCATCAACAGCTCACGCCCAGCGCGTTGCAGGGCCAAAACCAAGGACAAAACCAAGGTCAATCGCAGAATCCGCTACATACGCCCATGACGGATTTAAATGTTGATTTCGAATCGCTGCTCGGCGGCCTCACATCAGCATCTACCGCTAGCGGCAATGAGACATTTGAGGATTTTCTTGCTAACATGCCGCCCACGGATCCGGGAGCGATATTCGTCCCCGTCGACTCCACAAGCAGCAATGCTGCTTCTCAAGGTGCCGGTCAAGGCGGTGATCCATGGATTGATGGCGTTGGAGTTGGCACGAGTCCTAACGCTCCCAATGGCTTGTCTGGTTGGGTATGCATTATTAAACATCGCTCTATTCGCGTACAACCCACGACTAACACACAAGCAGGAGAACTGGAATTTCCAACAAACCTAGATTCACAACTAGAAACATGACCACGACGAAACTCACGAAAACCCACATTCAAAGAATATCTAGATTTTTCTTTTCGCCCACGACCAAAAAAAGCCCAAGTAAAATATACACCACCCGACCGCTTGTATCATATACTATTTCGTCCTTTATAGGTTGAGCTTGATGTCATCTGCTTTGGTTCAGTTCAATCCATCTCGGTCAGTCTCTCCATTGGATCTACCAACGCGCCCATGGCGTTCTCTCGATGTACTTAGTCTCCTAGATTTCTTCTTCGCCCTACTCTTTATGAACCACTTCCACTATCTTACACTACACTACTCATTGGGAGTTTCTGGACCGGACTAGGGGGGATTTGGATCGTCTTGGCGTGGCGTGGCGTGGCGTTGTGTGCGGCGGTTGCGGCTATCTGTTCTTTTGCAAGGTTTCGTAACGAGGTAGCAAGGAGGATTTTCTGCGGCTTGTGAATTGCGATATTGCGAATGGGTTTGAATACGACTGGACCGGATTGGGTCTAACTGAAAGGATATCCAGCGGAAACAGAGTACAGGGGCTTTTGGCGGAAGCACAGCTGAGTGCACAAAACACAAAAAACAACAACAATAGCTCACAAAACAAACACCCATGCTCGAAAAAAACCAATGTTTATATAAACATAAAATTCATCTATAGACAAAACGAAAAAAAGATACTTTTTTGCGTATTTGCAACTTTTTTTCTTGCGTACCTCTTGTTCTTTTCCCCCCTCTGGCGAGCAAAAGATATCGAAGCATACATTTCCGTGGGCCCTACCCAGATGGAGTGTACGACTCCCGTCTCGCCCTCACCCTCACCCTCACCCAATCTGACATCAATACCATTCGCGAATTCGCACATCCAAAGTCTAAACCCCAATCCTATCCAACCCTCAAGCCCCTAAAAACCAAAAACCAAAAATCATCTAACATATACCCCCACCCCCATACCACTCCCATTCCCCTTTCCTCTTTTCTTTTCTGAGATATATAGAATAAGAATCTAGCACTTGATACTTTCATATCACACGTCTAGAAGATAAAAACATCCCTGCTAGTTAAGCGTTGGATTTCTTTTTTGGTCTTGTTTATGAGCTAGGTAAGTAGGTAGGTATGTATGAAGGCGATGAAGCATTTATTGACTTTTTGTTTAGAAGGGGGTATTGGGATTTAGTGATACTGTGGGTTTGGGGAAGTGTAGTTCGGTGGTGGTGATTATGAAAGGGGCTAGTTAGTGGCTTGTTGTGGTGCGGTTACTGTTCGAATCTTCGATTCTGAAGTATCCAGTGGTACTGAAGATAAGGTATATTCACGTGATGACAAAGTGGCGGGCGTGTTCCAAGTCACATGAATCCAGGGGCCAAGCCTGTTGTTATAAACGGCAAACAAGAAAAAGAGTAAGATATGCATATTGGATTTGCATTTGATAAAAGCCATGTCTCCACATCTCTCTCCCTATCAAATAGGTATAGACTTCTAGAACCAAGGTTACGGGACGAGGAAGAGCCCCCCAGGCCTATACCGAGTTGAGCCCAACCCGTTCCTAAAAGAGACAGCCCGACCATCTAGCGGTTGATAATTTGAATCCGCCAACTAAGGCAAAAAGGGAAAGACAAGGAGAGTGAGATGGAGCAAACAATGTGTCATACAATCCCGCTTCCATTAAACGCCATGCAGAGAGAAAAGGCTGTACAATGAGACTGCACCGCAGTCTTGATGTTGCAAGGAGAGGTTTTAAACAAGCCGCGCTTAACATGGAGAGAAATGTCTGCTCGCTTGCTCGCTCGCTCAGGGGACGAGATGCAAAGGAAGGATACGAAGTGCGGATGGTGATCGCTAAAGAGATACTCATCGCTCGCTCGCTGCGTAGAGTGGAAGTAGACACGAACGCTACGCGTCTTGAAAGGAAAGACTAGACAGAGCAGCTAGAAATCGATCCCAAAAAACAAAAACTCTTTTGCGGCCGATAAGGAAATAGGTTGAAATATTAGAGCGTGCTAATTCTCCTCGACATTGCTACAAATCAAGAAAATAGAAGTCAGCTTTTTGAATGAAGAAAATGACATTATGTTTGTTAATAATGTGAGGTCTCTGAGGCACTTAACGCACTTCTCTTCATTGGAGGCGGTGGTGGCGGAGGCTTCTTCGCCCTGCTGGGTGGAGGTGGCGGGGGCGCCTTTTTCCCAGTAGCCGTCAATTCTGGGCCGGTATGACTTGTATGTCGAGACAGAACACTTCCCTGGCTGGTCGCTGGGCTTGGGGGAGATCTATCGCGTCTATGGCCATTAGTCCCAGCGTAGTCGTCTGCGTAGTCGTCAGAGAAAGTGTTGGCTTGGCGCACTGGACGGAGCGCGGGCCGAGCAGCCAAAATGGCAGTGGGCTCTGTTGGAACGCGAGATATTCTGGGTGCTGGAGACATTTCACGCGTTGAACGGGGCGGTCCATCGAACGTGGATGTACGACTAAAGGCAGGTCGGGAGGCATAGCCGCCAGGAGATGATGCTTCATGGGCGGGAGATTGATTCCGGGATGAGAGACGGGGAATCGTAATGCGCGGAGGTTCAGGCACCGGCTCCTCCTCTGGTGGGTTGAATCGGTCGGCGTACCCATGTGCGGTCCCATGGCCGGTATTGGACCGGGAGCGTCCGGCAGGACGAGAATCTCTGTGGTGGTCTGTAAGCAATATGGTCTGATGCAATCGCATCCCTCCTTGCTCACCTGACTGGCCAATCCCGCTTTACGTTTAGAAGAATCTCCCGGCAGCGATCGTAGTAGGTCAGTTCTGCCTCTAGGAAGTCTGTTAGGTCTTGCACTAGGTCGACCTCCGCCTCCTTGATATCCTGCATTCTCCGGAACACGTCCTCGCTAGACTCTTCATATTTGGCCTTCTGCGCCCTCAGATCTTCTTCTACGCGGAAGTCTTCCTTCTTTGCCTTTTGCATTTTGGCGAGGGAAGTGTCATAGGCAAGTCGTCGCTGCTCAAGCTTCCTGCGCGCAGCCTAAAACCGTTGATCAGGATCCACTGCCTATCGGAGGGGGGCGGATGTGTGATTACGCACCTGATATTCTTTCATCTGAGCCAGAGATCGCTCGAGACCCTCTAGCCAGGTAGATGTGGCACTGCCAACATAAGTCTCCTGTACGCGGGCCAACCGCTCGTTCGCACGCCCAAGGGCTATATTATATTAGCAATGTAATTGCACTGCGGAGAGATGATTCTGACAGGATAGGCAGTTTCCAAACTCAGAGTCCGGCTCAAAGTCCTCGCCGTGAGTTACCATGGTGGAACCCAAGTGACCACCAGGGAGAGTCTTCTCTTTGTCGTCTCCCTCGGCGCGCTTTGAGAGTGATTTGACGTAGACGGTGGTCGACCTTTGCATTCTGTCGAGGCCTATAAGAGAGTTAGTGGGACGTAGAGAGAGCAGAGTAAGTTGAATCTCGCGTATTTGCGTACCGTCGTGCCGTAGATTCATTTCCATCTCCAGGGCCTTGAACTCATCGGAGACGCCCGTCTTGATCTCCCCACCCATCTTCTCGCCGGCCCATTGCTTGAAGCGATCGAGTTTCTTGTTGACATTCATTGTGGATTGGTGATTCCTGGGAACCCAGAGGACAAGTTGCGAGGAAGAGCAGTGATAAGCAGGCGAGGGAAAGGAATTGAGGCGGGACGGAGGGTAGTTTTAGCGACTGGAGGATCTGACGCACATGGAACCCGGACCTTGGAAGGCGGAGGTGAGCGGCGACAGGAGGGACACAATGGGAGTATTGGGTGGCGGACAGACGGGTTTAGGGAGATTTGGGAGGGTCAGGTACTGGGAGATAGGTGATATGGGGAGAAGTGAAGTAGTGAAGTGCAGGTGGAGGTGAAGGTGAAGTAAATGCAAGGAGGTGTGGTGTGGTGTGGTGTAAAGTGCAGAGAGGTGGATGTGGGGTGGGATTAGTTTCATAAAGGGACGCGCATTGTCCAGAGCGACTAGAGAATCCAGCTCCACTCTCTCTCTCTCTGCTCTTTACTTTCAAGGGACTTCTTGTTATGGGGGGTGCGGGAATAGCGGGCATCGGGCAGGGGTCCAGTCTGTGTGCCCGCCTGCCTGCCCGCCCGCCCAGTGATCAGTCGTGGCGTGGCGAAATCTGGGCCTCTTTGGCTTCTCTGGCTTCTCTGGCTTCGTTTGGCGTCGCTGGCTGCAGCCAAAAATGCGGCCCTAAACCCTCATCGTAGCCAACCGCCGCTCCATCGTCGACGCCCCGCTGAACTCCCTCCCCAACGTCACGCCTGTTTCACCCCTGGCGCCTTGCCTTGACCTTTGCAACCTCTCCTGCCCGCCATTCTCTGGCTGTCCTTTGTCCTGACCCAGTTCACGTCTCTCCAATGCCGCCCGCTCTGCGCGAATCACAGATCCCCTCCGGCCACTGTTTCAGACTCCTTGTCTGCACCATGCTCGAGTTTGAGCCGCACCGAAAGACCGCCTGCCAGCCAGCGGAGAACACCCGTAGCCATCTTCTTGACGCGCGCTCGACCGATAAGAAAGATCTTTTTTGGCACCACAAAGAATCTGCTCCCCCCTTTTTTGAAACCAACCAAACTGTCGCTCAGGTACAAGCGCGAATGGCAACTGTCTAGCGCATACCTCGAGAACTTGCAGGGCCCGAGCCATTCTCTCAACAGGGCGGCTTGATTCCACTCGACCACCGTCTTGCTCGCTCAGCATTTATTATTACATTTCTCACTCATCTCTTGGCCGGCCAAACGTCATAGCCAATGCATTGTCCACGCAAACCTGTGACAACCTGGCAGCAATCAGTTCCCCTTTCGGCCAACCAACAGAAACGTTGATGATATTGATTTTCCTGGCATCCCAAATAACGTGAGATGGCGAAACCGGCCCACCGTCGCCAGTTGACAATGGCTCGAATCCTTGCCTTTTGCCTCCTCAGATAGACACGATCTGCGGCTTCTGCAGAAGATTAGTCCAGGCTACCGGCATTACTGGTATTGATAGCATATCCGGCTTCAATACCGGAGCTTTATATGGTGGATTATCGTCCCCGTGGTGTTGTTGTTGGCCTCGTTCCATCTCCACTTGCGATCCATCGCACCTGCACCTTTTTATGGTACGTGCGTGCCAAGAATGGACACTAACCTTCTCCTTCTGAACAGTGCGGAGAGGACGAGAACCTCACCATCTCCTCACTCACCTACGGATTAATAGATCTTTGCGGGCACTGTTCGTCTCCAGTTCAGGGCGCATTCGACACCATATTTTTCCCTCCTTTAATCTTTCTTGCTAAACTCTGGAAAATTAGAATTATTTGTTGCTTTAGTTTCCGCACCAAGGTTAACTATAAACCGTCAATAATTATTTCGTTTATGGTATGGAAAAGATGCATTGCGTATCGCTGCTGGTGTCTCATCCGCATCTCCTCTGGAGCCAGTGATGCAGAGTGTGCAGCTCCCGGGCACGCTATCAACCACACCAGCCCGATAACCCAAGTCGAGCATGAACCCCTTTCTTTAGCACATCCACGATTCCTTTGTCTACTGTTCCATTTCATGGTCTGCTTTCTTAGGCTTTCTAACATGTCCGACATCTAAACAGTCTTTTCTTGCCCAATCTCTTTCAACTGTTGGGCACCGATAGTTCGTAACAGCATAATAGGAATCGGAATGCATCCATTAGCATCAAGGGGTCTTTATACTAGAGAGTCTGATTGGTAATGAGTTTTTGTACTTGATCCCCCCACAATATGAGCGATTCGCAGACAATCCAGTGGCACGCTCAAGCTCGCCAAGCCTTAAAATTTCCACAACGCTGACAGATTCACTGATGTGGCTCTCAACAGATTATCTACACTATTCCATGATTCAATAGGACAATCGAAGTATCTTCGCACTTGTGCTTATACCTCGGACATCTTTGACACTGCTTGTCATTGGGCCCAGTACGAGGCGTTGGAAGCGGCTACTCATTATAAATAGGAGGATATTTCAGCCTGGACTGTGTATTAGTGCATATCTATATGCTCTGCTAAAGCTGCGAACTGGCAAGGAGACCCTTCCGCTCGACAAGTGTCACTTATATCTATGCTGCCACTCATCTAGCGGGAGACTCAATGGCAGTACTTGGCGACGATGAGCAACAAACACAATGCAATACATTTCGATGGACCTCTGGCCACTGTCAATCAGTTTGATAATACTCTTCGTATTTGCCAAGTCGACAGCATCGGAATGAGTAGGGACGAAGGACTCTATGCGCTCTCCTCTTCGGATGCTTGGCGCTGAAAGTGGAGGATCATCGTGTCTCGCATTCTTGCAGTACTCCACCAGCAACCGTACGCCAATGAACAATTCACATTAGCATACCGTATGTGCCCAAGATTAAGCGATGAAATAGGAGAAGGACGTCAAATCAGTACAGTATTGTTGCCCTTAGATAAAGTCCTGAATGAATCTATGCTAGAAGCTTTGACCAATTCGCATTTATGGGAATCTCAGTAAATTAGCGTGCTAGCGAAAGTCCAGGTCAGATTACCTCATGTGCTGCTAGCCGTGCCTTCGGTCATCGCCCATCTCATAAACGTCCTCTTGCCGTCGCGCATCCCACCACCACACAACAGCGCAGTGACTGCCCAACATGACTGACTCTGACTCTTCACTCTCTTCACCGCCTTCGACGGACGACGAAATGGCCGAAGTCGTCGCGCCCGTCCCGGCCCCGAAAGCAACCCCCAAAAAGAAGAAGAAGAAGGGAACCATTCTATCCTTCTTCAAGTCGCCGTCGCCCGTTCGCAAGAAACGACCCGCGTCCCCACCTCACGAGATGGTTCCAGAGGACAATCCGGACATTGCTGTAAGTCATAGTCGCGTCAATCGCGTCTTGTCGCGCTCTACTCGCTCCCTAGGCCTCTCCGCGTATATTTCTGAGCGACCGCTAACTTTTATCTCCCATAGTTCATTGTAATGTTCAGATCGCGATTCACGGACGCTTTCCCGCCCAAAACACCTCATTTCGGGCCGCAGGATATAGAGAGAGGCGTCGCTGATCCATTGCCTTCGTCACAGATCGAAAGCCTCTTATGCGCCCTGCTTGGTATCTGCCTCAACCGCAAGAAACCAGTCGAGTTAGTCTACCCCTACATCTAGCCCAAGCACCTCACATTAGGATCGCATAAGCTAGCCTAGTCTTTTCACACAAGGAGCCACGCTGACATCCTCTGCGTCACATAGGAAGGGTCATTATGGCCGCGCCCTCGAGGAGGCCATCCAGTCGCATAGGTCACAGTGGCCTCCAGCTTGGAGCGGAACGAACCCCATAAGTGGTGGTCGCTCGTTCAACAGCATGGCGCCGTCGGAGCGTGTGAGTTTTCAAGCGCACACAATGTTCTCTCTCCTCCGGCTAATATCAACCCTAGATCACTCTCCTCAAAGTTCTCATCCTTTGGAGTCTTCACGATTCAGATGTCGTTAATAACATGATAAAGGAGGGATACAAGTCGCGAACGACCAAGGACAAGAGTGATACGAATATCGCTCTCTCTGTACAACCGTGGGGTCGCGATGGCGACAATCGCCGATACTGGTTAATCGAGGGACGGGACGATACCTCGTTCCGCGTTTATCGCGAGAGCAATCCCAAATTAAAGAATATCTCGTGGTGGAGCGTCGCTGGGTCTATTGAAGAGATACGCGCATTGGCTCAAAAGCTCATCGATGATGATGGCACCAGGGAGGCAAAGCTACTAAGCGAAAAGATGCTCAATGCCATCCCACGCTTCGAGGCAACAGAAGCGGTAAGGAACCCCCTGAAATACACCAGCGTACTAGTAACTAATGACCCTCAAGAAACGCAAGCGCCGTGAATATCGCCTCAACCGTAATGCCGCCTTTGCTCGCCCCGAGCCCGGATTTTCGATGTACGAAGGCCGCACGCGCGGCAAGCGAATGAAATATACATTTTCAGACGAGGAAGAGGAGTACTCGGATGACCAGTCGGTGCGTCGATCGGCAAGGCAGTCAGGGAGGGAGACGCCCGTGGTCCCCACTGGTCCAACCGTCACTGCCAGTGGCCGACACGTCAAATCTCGAACCGCAGGCCTCTATGGCGAGTCCCTTGTGAGCGGACAGAATACGGATGCTCCCTCGCCCGCCACGGGGGATTATGTGCGTTCCGATGCTTCAGAAGAACCTCAGCCGGCACATGGCCGATCTACTCGAGGGAATCGTGGTGCGCTCAATGGTTGGCCAAAAGGGCGCAAACATATTGAGACATATAATTCCGTCGACGAGATGGATGACGAGGATGATGCGAGCTCGTCTGGCGGTGAATGGGATGGAGGGGATGAGGATGAGGATGCTGACCAAATGGATCTTGAAGACGATGAAGACGACCTCGGCGAGGAATCATCTGGAGATGACGAACTACCCAGTCTGGTCGTTCGATTGCGCTACCCTAAAGGCTCCTTCACAGCATCATCTCAATCTGCTCAACCTGCTCAATCTGCCACGGTGCGTCATGATCAGAGTCCAGTCCCAAAGCTAGAGGACCCTGTCACTACCACCACTGGCCCCTCATTCCAAAGCGCGCCTCCTCCCGATGCTTCAACACCAGCCAGCACATCCGCATCTGCTCAGCCGGTGGTATCGAATTCTGCCCCAACATCGGTCCCAGCCCCAGCGGTGGATTCAATAGCGCCAGTGTCCATACCTGCGCAGACTGCAACAGCGCCAAGTCATCCCATCGCCAATTCGGTCCCGTATAATGCACAAGGACAACAAGAGCAGCAACCCGCCATGCCACCCATCTCCAATGACACCCCGCCAGGCAATCCTTATGCGCTCCCTAAACCAGGGCCACCCTTTTCTGCACCGACCCCGCCGTACGTTGCTCCTGAGGATGATGCTCCGAAACCGCAGTTCGGTGTCGCAAATGCCGAGCCTCGCAGCCCCTTCGAGGTTAACACGCTACCGAATCCCACGCCGGCTTCGTCCTGGCAATGAACATCAACTTCGGGATCATCACTCGTTTTGCTGGGATCCGCCTTTTTTGTTTCCCTCGATCAACTTTAGACTGAGCGGATGAAAAAAGGAGTCCCCGATGTCATTTTTTGGATCGTCGAGGAGTCACTGGAGTCATCCCCCCAACCTCTAGGGGGGCTTTCACATGTGGCAGGTGTATTATAGAAAGTCGATTCTCCCAAACTTTCCCCCCTCGGGGGCTTCTACCCCGATTTCTACCCTTTCTTGACTGGGATGGTTTACATCTTTCATGGCTATGGAGTGCAATGGGACGGTATCGTGTGGCATGGCTTGGCTGGATAGGCTGGAGCCTATTCTTTATTCTGCGCGTGCGGCTACTGGTGCGGACTAGTGCGAGTATGTGGAATGTCAGTGTCTGGCGTACAGGTATGGAATAGCAAGGGAAGCAAGGCGGGAGATTCATATCCAGAGCATCGACTGGGGGAGGTAATGCTTACCTACCCTATGCTATGCTTTACCGTACTAAACTATCCTGTACTGCGTATCCTACGCCTTTACTACAGACAGAGGTCAGACGGCATAAGTTCTTTTTCACAGCAAGAGGGTGGGACAGAAAGAAAAGGAGAGAATACCGTCACAAACCACAGGAACAGGAAAAGTAGATTAGAATGATGATGATATGCGTATGAAATTTTAAAACTGTCTGAGCAGAGTACGTGGTATGTGCGTGATGTTTCGATATGATACGAATTCTTGGCTCCTGATGTGAATTTTTTGTCGTGTTCAGTGTTGTGCCGTGTATACATGCGTGTATTGAGGCTGGTTAAATTTCGATGAGGCTTGGGGGGTTTTGGAAGTGAAGTGAAGTGAGGTATATATGTATTGTTGGGTGGTGATTTATATCTACTTACTCTTTCTACTTTCTTTCAGTCAGGTGTAGAAGGTATGTATGCATGTTCATATATGCTGGCTTAGGTGTGTGCAATGCAATGCAATTCATGCACATGGTATGGTTACTACATCTCGTTTGCACCTAAATTCTGATATTCCCTTTTCTTCTGCTTAGGAACACTTGTACATGTTTATATGTTTATATGCACATAGATGGAGGGAGAAGGGGTATTGATAATAGTATACAAGTTACAACATCATCCACCAGGCATAGCGCCCGGCATCCCCCTCTGCCCACTCCACTCGCCACTAAACCTATTCGTACTTCCAGCCCCTCGACCATGCCGACTTGAACTCGCCTCGAAGCTAGAGTAATTACGCTGGAGGTGTGGACGAGCATGTGCGTCTCGATCTCCGCGCCATCGCATGCCCTCGCGTGGAAGGTCTGCACTGCCACGTTGCCTTTCGCCAGCTAAGACTTCCGCTTCTCGCAGTTTTGCGCCGTCGGATGCTAGGCGCTGTTCTAGAGTCATTGCTGCTGCTGAGGTGGGAGGAATGAAGGTTGATGATGGACGGCTAGCTCTGGGACCTATTGTTTCTGCCGTTTCGGTCTCGGTTCTCAAGTCTGTGGTGGTATCCTCGAGGATTGCGTCCTCAGGGGAAGTGACATCTATACCTTCGTCCTTTTCGTTGTCCTCGCCATCTTTTCCCTGGTCTTCACCGCCACGCGTATTGTGTTTGCGTGGCCATAGAGATGGCAAAACGATTTGTTGGAAGCGCGGTTCTACAGCACGTTCATCGAACCAGGCGTGAACGCGTGACTCAATCAATTGAGCTATCTTGGGTACGTCTTGTAACCGGGATCGGGAGCCTACTAATGAGCGAACCGAAAGGTCGAGACGGTAGTCATCGAGGAATGTGAAGGCAAGTGTCGTAGGACGGCGAGGGGGACTTCCACTGGACGAAGATGTTGATGGTCTGGGGGGGTCGGATGGGGTATTTGGCCGCGGGTTTGTTTGGGGCATTGTGCTCGGTTTTGGGGTGTTCGTAGAAGTAGAAGGAGGAGTTGAGGAGGGAATAAAAGACACTGCTAGTGTTCCAGAGAAGCGTACTACGCTCACTGCGAGGGCAACGGGTAATACTGCCACTAAAGGTTTGGGGTAATTGAGTACGAGGGTCGTTTCGATACCTATGGTAATGACATCTGCAAGATCAACATCCATTCTGGCTTGAAGCCGCCCTTCTTCGGATCCTGGTCCGCCTCCACTGGCATTCGTGGTCAGGAATCCATCTTCGGCGGGCATCACCCGGCAGTTACTGAATATGGGGAACTCGTCTCCAAGAGCTATTTCTGTGACCCTGATCTCTCCGATCCAGTCCGGTTTGGATCCCGAGTTGAGAAGATCAGTCAGAGAAGAAAGGACAGCATCGTCTTGCCGCGCATCAGCTCGTAGTTGGGCGATTGTTTGCGCAACGAGCACGTTGAACCAGTCCAGACTCTCTGGCTGGTGACCCTTAACATTATAGTACGTTTTGGCCAGAATTTGAGCTATACTCGGGCCACCCCCACTTCCCCATTCTCCTTTTCGTATTATACTCCTGCTACTTTTATGACGAAGTGGATTTGTCGTGCTGTTTGACCGCGTGCGGGTATGGAGGGATTGTTGATGGGCGAGTGTACGGGCACGGCGCAGAGAGGAGAGATGTAGGGCGCGGTCGTCAGCGGACGGAGGCTCGCCAAAGATGAAGAACTTTATGAAGAAGAATATTAAGAGGGCTATTGAAAGCTGACCAAGCAGGAAGCCCTGTGTGAAGGAGAGTCTGCGGTGGGTTAGTGGGGCATGAAATGACTTTCGCGCAGAAACTATCTTACGATGAACCCTGTGGTACGGGTTGAGGAGTGGGAGTTGGTTGTTTCCCCATGATGCGTGACAGTGGGGACTTGGGACTAGCCTGGCATATTCATTGTGGCTCCATGGCTTGTTGCGCATCCGATGAATGTGAAAGGTTGTGATGCATGACCGATGCCAAGATGACCAGCAAGGGTTCGACAAATAGTCGCGCTCCCCAAGTTTAGTTATCGATAAAGCTACAGCTCGCATCCCTCGTCTCTTCTCGCCCCGTCCATCCTACTCTTAAGCAGTGATTCCTCCTCTCCCTCCCTCCCTCCTCCTCATCGCGGCGCCTTGACTTGAACTATCTATTAATCACAGGAACCTCACCCTGCTAGCGAAGAGGATGACAAGCCCGGCACTGGCGCGGTCAATCCGAGCTCTCAATGCCAGATACCGGACTCAGGCGTTGTTGAACCTAGGCTTCTTCCTTCTCGAAACTTCCCCTATTCTTTTTTATATCTCAGTGTTCTTCTTCATCTGCGGCGTATACAACTGGCAGAACAATGGACAGCACTTCACCCCGTATCATCTCCTGAAGGAGGCTTTCACGTTTCTAGATCGGCAAAAGAGAGGTGACTTGCTTTAGCCATTGGTAGCTGTTTTCGGTCTCGACCTTGGTTCTCTATGGAAAATATGCCGACTTCTTCTGGATCCGGCTACAGGAGTACGCTCGACATGCATCCAAGGAGTTCGGTCGGGGTTCGCCCTGCCACAGCCAAGCGTAGCTGAATGCGATATCCAACATCAAACCTCCGATTGGCTCCGGCAGCTCCCCACATCCCCGCCATCTCAGGAACCAACTGCACTCCACGATCTGCGTATACGGCGTCACCATCCGCACCGCCATCCCAAGAGAAATGGACTTCGATACCGCTAGCCAGAGCCTTTCGCCTGGTGCGGCTTCACATAATCCTTCGCTGCGACTTCCGGCTACCTGCGAGCCGCCGTCTGAGCACAATCCACAAAGGCAGGCTTCATGGATCGTCAGTATACCAGTGCAGCAAATCTCTCAGGTCTGTTGTTAATAACCATCCCAGGTTTTCGGCGCGACGGGTCATATGGGACGCTCTCTTGTCCGGGCAGTCCTATCCCATGGTGACCAATGTACGGCGGTTGGTTGGACCCAGGAGAACACTGTCGAGCAATTACAGCAATGGCAGGACAAGAACTGCTTGGGGCTCTTGTGCGATGTCAGGGTCAGGGAGACCGTAGATACAGTGATACAGCGAAGTATCGATCACTGGGGAAATATTGATATCATCGCCAACTGCACAGGCTACGGTGTCATCGGAGCCTGCGAAGACCAGGACGATTATGATTTGCGTAACCAGTTCTCCACAAATTTCCTCGGCACTCTACACATAATCCAACTCTCCCTCCCACATTTTAGAGCCCAGAATCATGGCCGGTACCTCATATTCTCTTCCACGGCCGGTGCCCTTGGTGTTCCGGGACTTGGCCCATACTGCGCAACCAAATATGCGGTAGAAGGCCTTATAGAATCGATGCTCTACGAGATAGATATCTTTAATATTAAAGCCACTCTCGTAGAACCGGGTCATGTTCGACTTGATGAGCCAGAGGATGGTGTTGTTGCGCCGGGTGGATCAGGGCCCCCGAAACCTAAACGTTACGGACATTTCTGGGTCAAGCCAACTCCGAGCGCTCCTTATTCGACTCAGACTAGCCCGGCTCAGCACGCTAGACGTATGATTCAGTGGTTGAATGATAGACAGCCTGTTAGTGCGGTAAAGAGTGCGGAATTGATTTGGCAATTAGGTCACTGCAGTTTTCCGCCACTGAGACTTCTACTGGGAAGCTACGCTGTAGAGAGCA
The DNA here is from genome assembly GCA_001007845.1 of Nigrograna mackinnonii. Classification (NCBI taxonomy): domain Eukaryota; kingdom Fungi; phylum Ascomycota; class Dothideomycetes; order Pleosporales; family Nigrogranaceae; genus Nigrograna; species Nigrograna mackinnonii. The sequence continues at coordinate 46,497 of JGVQ01000254.1, read as the reverse complement.
TCCGAGATCGATTAAGGAGTATCATTGAAGAGGTTCGCCGGACTTGGTTATGCCATGTAAGACCAAAAGGCTAATTGAATTCTGCAGATTGAAGATTGGAAACACTTGTCGTTCCCCGTCACGGCACCATCGGACGAAGCTGGTGGAGAGGACTCAAAGAGCCGCAAGGGAGATGGCGAACAGGACCAAGATGAGGTGCAGGAGATGGAATGAAAAAGCTGCAAGACTTTTGAAGAGGAAATCAGAGCGACCGACAACCAGTTGAACGATCCGAAAGCACCAATTCCCTCGGCTGCAGTTGAGACAAGCTGGCCAATATTGTTGTCCTATGATCAATACCCCGGGGGGACTGCCATTTCAAGCTCTCAATCTCCAGTCTTAATTCTTCCTGGGGGTCTCCAATATTGGCTTGACCAAAAGCACATCTTGAACCCCGCAAAGCCCATGCCTCAGCTACCTATGAAGAAGAACGCGCAACATGCTGTAGCGTTGAAGTCCGGCAACTGGTCGCGTCCCTAGCCAATCATGCTGTGGGCACGGGATACTCATACCATAGCACGTCCTGTCATAGCTCTTGCCTTGCAAGCACAGGGCACGCACGTAGAAGATCTAGATGATGCACCTGCAACGAAGGAAGGAGAAGACAAAGACAACGAATAGGCCGCCCGAGTAAGTGGAATAGCATAAATAGACAACGCAGATTGGATGAGACGAAGTTTAGCAATTCATATGTTTTAACACATTGCACTTCACAAACACCTTCGATTCCATCTACACATTGACCTAATTGATCTCACTGATGCATTACATATGTACCCAAAATCCCGGGCTCTCTACTAACTTTATAAACTTAGAACAGAGGATATGGTGTGCTATGGTCTATTCCAAGTCCAATCCATACATAGTATATAAACATATAGAGAGCGAGCGGGTACAGTACAAGTGCTCCAATCCAATCCAATCCAATCCAATCCAATACATTCAATTCCATGCCGTATAACTAATTGGCTCTGTATGGCCATAACGACGACTGCAACGACTTCGGGGGTATCTATAACGACTACTTTGCCTCCCTGCCCTTATCCTTTCCTTCCATGAACTAACAATAACAAAGATGTGACAATGAAAGAGAGAGGGTAATTATTATGGTGTGATTTGCTTTGCAGCGGTGGTAGTAATGGTCTAGTTGTGTTCGCTCATGACGTGACGTGAATAAATAAACAAAACAAGAACGCCCCCAACGACCGATGCTAAGTTCTCAATAAATGGGGGACAAAGGACACATGCTGGTGTGACATGTGTCATTATCCCCGAAACGCAATGCAATCGCAATGTATACTCTTACAGTAGTAGAGTAGAGATAATTACTGCGCCGAGACAGGTGACCCGGCACTGACCTCGAGTGCAGGCGGCGCTTGCTGCTGCACGGGGTAGGGTCCAAATTCACCATGCTGCTCTGGCGTCACGCTTTGCAAGTCATCTTGCTGGGTGCCTGGACGTGACAGAGTCAACGTGTTGGTATTGGTCTCAACTTGCGGGTCTGGGATCTGTATGTCGATCTATAATGGGAATGTGTCAGTAACAGAGTGTGGCGTGTGATGCTTGGGCTTGTGTTACCGTCAAATACCCGGTTCTTCGCAACGGAATGATTTGTACGCCCTCCCTCTCACCAGTCTTTCTGTTCCAATCATCAATGAACCGTTCTAAATCCGCCAATTGCCGCTTCACTTTCGTTAACCCTGCATCGTCCCATAGCCAAAACGTCGCTACTCCCATTACAGAATCTAACCACGCGCGGAAAGTCAGTGGGTTGAATGCGTTAACAAGCGTATCATTGATCTTCTTAACGAGATCCCTAAAGTCGTCCTCTAGTATCATTGGGTGCAAGATCTCGGGGTAGAGATTGGCGAAGGTAGGTGCCAGATCGCCCTTAACCATCCAGTCACGTTTGATCCGGATGATGCGAGTGGTGTCGTACAGAGGCGAGTCTAGCGGGACATGTGGGTTCGGGTGAGGGAAACAAGGATGCGAGGGGCCCCATGCAAATTCGGATACATTATCGTCGTCGTCTGCGGCTCGATCGCCATCGGCGGATCCGAAATGATGAGAGTGCATTGAGTTTGAGCGGGAGAGCGGCAGCGACGCTCGGCTCGCTGCTGGTCTTATAGCTCTGGCGCCAGCTTCGAGGTCGTTTGGACGAGGGCCTTCTAGGGGGATAAAGGCAGGTGTAGCATTATCGGTGCCATTTCCAGCAGCAGGTGGTACAGGCGTAGGCGCAGATTCTTGCTCTATTGGCATTGCGAATCTCGGGGTGGGTGGCTGCGACTCGATGGCAAGACTTCTTCGATCACGGGGCAGGCCGATGCTGGTACGGCCAGATTCTCCACCAGTGGAACGTTCAACAACAAGAGAGGAAGGCGCAGGGCTCTGGCGGCTTCGGCGCTGCTCGGGGAGGGTCAGCAGAGGGTATTCGTCACGCGTTTCTGCTCGCGGTGGACCCTCTCCGATCTGAGGGTGTTGCACAGGAAGGTTAGGCAGGGCGAGGGTTCGGGGGGACGAGTTTACGGGATTCCACAGGCGTGATGCAGGCAGACGGGGCGGACCGTTGTAGAGCGAACGGAAGTTGAGGTTGAAGATTCGATTGGTCAAGCTCCAGCGGACGGGTTGCGGTGAGGTGGGCGCAGACGGACGCGATGGGGACGTGGGTTGGGCGTATGGGGCCGGCGACGCCGTTTTTGCAACTGCTGCTGGGGGAGGCGGGAGGAGGTTGGTGGTGGAAGACGAGAAGGAGTCGGCCGTAGTGGAGGTGATGGTGGTAGCGGTGGTGGTAGTTGTGAGGGTGAAGGTGGTGAGGGTGGTGAGGGTGGTGAGGGTGGTGATGTTTGTGGTGTTTGCGGAGATGAGCGGGTCAGGTTGTGGTGGTTGTGGTTGGCTTGGTGAGGAAAAGTTGCTAAGGGGCTCGCGGGAATTGCCCCGACTGTGCGTGAGCGTGTGCGTGAGCGTGTGCGTGTGTGCCTGAGTGCAAGTCCAAGCAGAGCCCTTGCCGACGCTGGTCTGGGCTCTCCCTCCTCCAGGCGCCGCATGAAGCTGCGAAAACGTGACGGCCAGTGCCAGCAGAGGCGGGTCGCCTCGGATGGCACTATGCAAGGGAAAGGGAAATCAATTCAAAAGAAGCAAAAAGGGAGAGAGCTGGAGAGGAAACGACAAGATGCTTGTGTTGCAGTTGGGCAAGAGAGTGAATGTGAGGTTGGAGAGTCGTGTGTGGGAGTGACGACGTTTTGGTGCGTCGACTTTGGGCCGATCAAGCCTCGTGCGAAGTGGTCAGTGTCTCAGTCTTGCTGGCTGATTGAATCGTCGTCGTAATTCTTTCTCCTGGTCTTGGTCCTGGTGTGCCGTCCAGAGTGGCAGAAAGAGGCAAGCAAAGAAAAAAAAAAAGGGCAGTCGCGGGGGCCCATATACTCTAGTGAATAGGCGGAGATGCAAGTGTATGTCATGTACATAAACCTAGGTGGGCGAGCATCATGGATCGAAAGAGGGATGTGAATGAATGGGGCAGGACGGGGGACGGGGATGTGAAGGGGATCATAGGGCAGGGCAGGGCAGGGCAAGGCAGGGCAAGGCAGGGCGAGGGGACAGGATAGATCATAGGCCATAGGTCATAGGTCATAGGCAGACGCCTTGTCTCTCGTGTAGTGGTCGGATTGTGCAGGCTCTTGTCCGGTTTGGCAATTGGAAACAAGGCCCCAAATGGCAAAACTTTGGGCGAGATTGGGGGATGGCGGCCCTTCCTGGACGGGTGTGTGTGGGTGTGGATGTGGCATGGCCGAGCATAGACAAGCCCAGAAGCCAGAAACCAGCCCGTTCCTAGTGAATGTGTGAGAGAAGGGGCGTTTTTTCCCAGCAGCTAATACTCGGTATTCGTACAGGGCCCAGCGTACGGAGGACTCTGGAGTCTGGAGTCTGTAATCTGTACAAAAGGGAGTGACGCTGGCCGAGTAGGTGGTCACTGTGGTATGGCATATTATCCATGGCTCAGTGCCCGCCTGTGCCTGTCCTGTACCTGTGCCTGGCGTTGGTCTATGGTCTTTGCTCCGGTGGTGGGCACTTTGGGCTTCTCTAGGCCCTATTCCGCCGACCATAATTCGCCGCCCTACCGTGCCCACCATGCCAGCCATGTCCGTTTGTGCCTTTTCCCGGGGGTTTTTTCTTTTTCCTTCTGGCTGGTGGTGCCCATCGCTGGTCACTGTCTGCTCGGCCGGCCCCTGTCTGAGCAGACCAAACTGAGCCCAAGTCCCAGTCCAGTGGCCCAAAGCCCCGGGAAAAACCCTCCTGGGCGCATGAATCTTCACTGCACCACCGACAATCTCTGCCCCGTTCTCGAAGCACTCTTGCATCGCATAGCATACACATACGAGCAATCATAAAAAAGACTTTCGCCACCATCACACGCATTGGCTGCCCCACGAGCCCTGCAACAGTTGGAGAGTGAGGAGAGAAAAAGCAATCTTCAGCCCATCATCATCTTCAACACATTGACAACCACCATCACACGACCGAGGAGAAAGTATTGGGAAAAATCAGACCTCTCCTCGACTAGTCGCCCAAGCCCAAAACGGCGCAGAAACGGTAAACGGGACCAAGGGCATAAAACTTCACAAAAAGAGAAGAGCCGATGAACGACCAAGAGACGTGGTGGACGCCACTGACAAAGTGACGTATGTAGCGTTGGTGCTTACTTGCTCGCTCGAACCGCATCCAACACCAATAATTCCGAAATACAAACTAATTCATCTCTACGCGAAGCGCGCTATGTCTCCACTTCACAATAGTCCCTCGATCCAGAGATCCCACTAGAAGGACTTTGGAAAAATAGCCCAGTTAGTAGTATAGACTACGTACGGAGTAGACTGCTCCTACACAAAGACACATCACTTGCACCCAAATCCATCAGAAGCGGCACAAGCAAAAGCCACGCCAAAGTCAAATCTCGAATATGTTACGCGCGGCCGTTGATCCCGGTGTCAAAATCTACGGAACACTGACTCTAAAGTTCTCACTAACACTGATTGAATCTGCGTCTGTGTGTCCCCGATCAGACCATGCCGCCTACTACGGCCCATCTAGTCGTTTCGCCCACCGAAACTTACCTAGCCCGGCTCAGACTCGATCCGTTTTGGCCCTGCCCTACTTCCCAAAAGAAAGGGAGAAGGGGAGAGAGGAAGGAGAACGACGCGACGCGAAACGACACAAACCGACCGAGGTGCGAAGCCGTTCGGAATCAAATCCAAATCCAAATCCAAATCCACGAAGTCCACACAAGCCCAATCCCAAGCCCAACATCCAGGACAGGACAAGACACGGCATGCACATAGTTGCGCCTTTCCAACTCCATCCATATCCGCATCGAACATGCCCATCCATCCCAATCAAGCCCACGTCCCCAAAGCGCCTCATCCGACCCGAATCCACGACCTCGGAGCCCATCCACCCCCATGCCCTTCTCCTTACCCGCATCAATTCCAATTCCCTTAAGATTAGCAACCCCGTATGTACAAGGGACATCTGTACAGAAGTGTACAGTAGGTATAAGCCGCCCTAATCCCCCCGGACCCGGCCCCCGACACGGTGACTTTACCTCACCTGCCCATGGCTTGGTGATGATGTGACCTGTGCTGTATTGTGTGCTGTGCAAGTGCACCGAAGCGGTAATGCACTAATTTCACGAATTTTATGCGTTGTGGTCCTTCGGCGCGTCACGCTCACACCTGACCTACCCACTACCTTACGGACGCTCGCGGATAGCTGGGTGGAGAGGTGTGTGTGTGTGTGCATTCTCCTATTCCATCTCACCATCCATCTAATCGCCTTCCCATCCCGTCATCATATCAATCAATAACTACGGAGTACTCCGTAAAGGTAGGTGCGAAGTCCACGTGTGAAATGTTGTAGGGTACATGACTAGCAACCTACATGCACACGCATACGCACATTTACACCCCCACGAAGCGCGAAGTGCACGCGTCAAGCTCTTACAAACTTGGATCTCGTACGAGCGAGCGAGCAGAAGACTGCAGCACAGCGCAACGCAACACAAAAGAACTCTCATGATTGTAACAAGATCGAATCCATTTCGATCAATAGCTAGATACCACCAAATCTCCATGCTAAGCTGAAATCTCAAAGACAATCACAGCACTCATTCAACAGCCAATACCAAATACACATATTACCTCTCTCTGTTCAATACCACCACGTGCCCCTACATCCATACTCCCACCTCCCTTCCATCGCCTACGGAGTAAAAGCTCATACAAAACACAATGTACACTATACACCACGACCTCCATCAGATATCCAGCATACAACACAAAACACAAAACACAAAACAACACATACATACACAACATATACATACACAGCATACACATATATACATATACAATAAACAAGCCCACCCACATAACCCCTTACTTCACTACACTTACCCCGATCCAACCCCAGCCCTCCCAAACTAATACATTGCATTGCATTACATTACATAGCATAATACCACAACACCAGATAGTACATATACCACCCATTCCTCCAATCATAACACTCTAGTAAAACAATCAATCTACACATATACACGACATCATCTCCCTTCCCCACCCCCACCCCCTACCTTTCTATAGAGTACTCAGCTCCATGGACAATTCACAACTCCCTATTCGGAAATACAACTAATCGACTCTTCCATGGACTCTTAGTCGTTTAAGCAGCTCAGGCTTAGGTTCATTAGGGTAGGGCAGGAGGATGTGCCAAGGTGAGCTAAGGTATGGTGTGGTGTGGTATACCACGTACTACCCTTCTCCGTACCTACGCACTACATACCTACGTAAAACACATCACATGACATAAAATCGATAACAAAGACAGACATCATCCTAGCCTAGGTCCGGTCTAAGAGACCCACATTAGTCCAGTCCAGTTCATCGCCTCTTGTGCATACATAGCATTGCATAGATACACTTGCATATGCTTTTGTACTCCGTATGTAGATATCATGTTCCCTGCACTACAGTATAACTAATACACAACAAGATTCAATTCGATTCAACTCTTTTGGAAATCAAAGTTTTAATTCGACGAAATTCAACCGAAAATCTCGTCAATTCGCAATTACTTTATCTACTAGAAATTATCTATCTATCTACCTACTTATATGCGGAGCGAGTAAAAAACCGCGCTCTTATCTCTGCCTCTCTCATTTAGAGAATGGCTTTTGTGACAATAATGAGTGTGAGTGTGTGAGTGAGTGAGTGGCTTGGTGAGTTTTAGTGGGTATCAAAAGTAACCCAAGTAATGCTTTTATCCGTAACCCAGAGCTATGGCTGCACTCTGGCTTAGTCTCGTAGATCCCCCTAATGCAAGACAAAGACCTGAAATGTCCCTACAATATCGTGCCTTATACCCCATATGCCTGTTCATTCCATACATATCTTTTCATTCACTTCCCATACGTAATGCTAAGCCTCGTTCCACGGGATCCCCACCCTGGTCTGAGAATCAAATGATCCTAGGGACATCAGATCGGGGATTGCCGTACTGTGACTGATCCGCAATGAGGTGGGTCTCCGTTGTCTAGGTCCGCACTAGTTAATTTAACCACAATTCAATGTGATATATGTCCAGTACTTCCTCATCCAGTCTTGGTCGAGTAGGTCCACTAGTCCAAGTCCGTCCGTGATGTCCTCGCAAGATCCATAAAATGCCGTCTTCCTGATCGATGATAAGAACTCCGAACTGCTGTTCATTACGACGCGTTTCTGTTAGCATTGGCTTGCATTCGCCGCATAGCCTCCCTATGCGCGTCCATCATCTCTCCGGTTCGCATCCTATTATCCATCATTGACTCTCGTTGCTGGGCAGCTATTGCCCGCTGCTGTTCTCTCATCTCCTTTTGTCGCCTTTCGTTCAGCATTGCAATTCGTCGAGCATCTTCGCTCATCACAGCTGGTTGCACTGGAGTAACGTCGTTCCGTATCGATTCTCTCCAGTTCGCCAACATCACTTCACGTTTGTTCGGATCCATGCCCCCAGATAATCGCCGTGGTTGATGCGAATCAAAGCCATCCTTTGGTCCTCCAATGGCCCAGTTACTCTGGCGGTATTGCGCAGATGCTGATGGTGGTCTCTGATTCTGAATCAACTGTTTCCGCTGCGCCAGTGTCATATCTTCTGGTTCTCCACCTGCGTTTAGATTGGGAGACGAAGATTGTGGAGTAATGAATGACTGTGTAGAGACCTTATTACGGACCATAGACTCTCTTTGACCTAGTAGTGTATCACTTGGCATGGGTGAAGGAGTAGCAACTGCTCGCGGGTCTACAGGTTGAGACAAAAAGGGCGTTGAAGAGCTTCTCATTCCACTGTTCTGAGCTCTAGAGCCAGACCTGGATACCGCCCTAGGCCCTCCGGGCGCTGATGCCTGCGAAAGAGGTTCATGTTGAGAAATCCTTGACATGCTTGAGGCTGAACGAAGGAGGGTACTTTGTCGAGGCGCATTGCTGCCAGTAGATGTACGCTTGGATTCCCGCTTTGTTTTCACGGTTGATTTCAGGCCTGCAATCTCATCGCTGACCGGAGCGGGTCGTTCCTCAGATATATCTTCCAACCTCACACCGGGAGATTCTGGCTCAGGAATATCTTCCACTTCAGGTTCCTCAGCAAGAGTTAGGTGTTTCGCCCATTCATTGGTCCGATAGGACATTGCGACCTTGGACATTTTATCAGGGAGCATATCCTTAGATAAGCTAATACGAGACCCATTCCGAGATACTTGTGACGCAGTCTCGGAATGAGCGTTTTTGGCCTTACCGCCCTCTTCTTCCGTTGGTGAAATTACAGTGTCAGAGCGCTGACGCGGATCCAATGATTCACGCTTCGTGCGGTTGTCCTCAGGCTTTGGATCAGTACTGACTGTCAGTGATCGTGGAGATATTGGCTTTTCGTCGGTACCATTTTCCTGTTGATCAGAGTCGGCCGTAGCTTTAAGTTCTAGGTTTAGGGGCGCTGAACTCAGTCCGTTGAGTGTTCCCTTCGTTGTGCTTGAGGCGTTGCCCGGTGTTTCCGCTGTTAGCGTCGAAGTATTCTCATCAAAACCTGATTTCACGGGTGACTGAGGGGCAGACAACGAGGGCAAGGAGAACTCGTCGCCCTCTTCGTCCAAAGTCGCTGCAAGGGATGAAGCTCTATCGTCTTCAACATGTGGGATAATCAATGTTTCTTCTTCAGACATGTCTCTTGAAAACCTGTGTCCTGATAGACGTTTCAACGCCGACCCACCAGACAATCGTTTCGAAAGACGTCTTTTTGGGGTGGCAATGGATTCGTGGATTGAGTCTGGAACAGCAGAAACAGATGCATTGTCTTCGTCCTTGCTCTGCGCATCCTCTTCAGTTGGGATTTTGAAAGGGAGAGGTACGATAGCTGGTGCTTGAGCAATAGAAGACCTGGCTTCGCTTCTTGCAGAGACTGAATGTCGAGCAGTATTAGTCTCTGAAGGCTGTAATTCTGTCGAAGCACGCGCACTGTTCATGGTGCTTGCGGGTACATCAGAATGACGCACTGACCGTCGGTTCTTGGGCGTGATTGGATTTCCGTCTTCGTCAATCTGCTGAATTTGGTCTTCTCCAAGTGCAGTAACTGTGACGGTTGGACCTGCCGGCGCCTGCTTGCTATTAGATCTCGAAACAGCAGTCTTGATCTGCCCAGACTCCCTGGGTGACAAATCGTCCATCTCCATACTGTTCGATCCAGATCGTTCATATTCTCGGACACTTGTTGAAGACTTTGCGGTACCGTTCGTCGAGGCATCCATGACCGAGTCTTGCTGTACATTTTTATCCCCATAAGTAGCCTCCCATTGGGCTCGTTCACGAGAGAAGTCATCTTCAATCCTGCGACCAAGTGCCTCCTCTTCCTGCGCGCGATGTTGCTCTCTTTCGATTCGTGCCGTGGCATTTTTCTCTCGGCGTTCCTTTACTAATTTCCATAGTCTCAATTGGGATACGATGCCGAACAAAGTCAACAAGATTACACATGCCACTTCGACCCTAATGCCCCGCGTGATATGGTACGTGTTAGTTTCCAGGGGGAAGATGTTAGAGTTGAGGTCTGTTCCCGTCAGCAAGATTGATTACAGTCATTCAAAAATCCTTTCACCTACCCCACAGGTAGAGCCAGAACTCTTTCCAACCAGCTCGACTAAGACAGTCAACTCCCAGCATGGTAGCCGTGGCGCCGGAGAACGATATTGAAACAATCAACCCGTACTCACGGGTGTAATGACTGAATGACAGGGTAAAGCCTGCGACACTCATAGCAGCGATAAAAATCGCTCGACCGGTGGTTGATTGTATTAGTCCGCCTTCCTTAAGGGTAAGGAACCACATGCTCAGACAAAATCCGCCGAGCAGGCATCCGAGTCCATCTGTGATATCATGGAAGACCAGGGAGAGCGCTCCGAATATCAGGCCAGTGAGGAACGCCGCAACGAAGAACGCTCCTTGGATCGCATTCGACACCGGCGGGCTCATCAGATAGACAATGAGTACCTGATCCTGGTATTAGTAACCTTCTCATCCTAGTCAGACGAATATAACATACGGTGACGGCAAGACTGGATAAATACGCTGCGGAGGCGAAGACATACAGCCTGATTGACGTTAGCGGATTACCGAAACAGCTGTGAATTTACTACCAACCATTTGTTCTTGATACCAATGACAGCATATACAGCGCCTGATATCAGCAATATTACACCAGATAATCCCATTGCAGGAGTGATCTTCGGTTGAATGGGAAGCTGGTGATTGGGATCTGGGCCTGGGAATGTTTCGTGTCAGATAAACTCGTTTACTCGGAATCACGCAAAACTCACCCGTAGATGGTAGCACCTCGTCAGTGGTGGTGGCGGCCGGCGCATGGAGAGCAGAGGTTGCAGTGACTGAGATTCTAGAGCTCGCAGCGTCGGTTGGTGTTTGAGAGGGGCGCTCGGATTGAGATGTCGATTGAGGACCTTCCTCAGATACCGATGAACGAGTGGCAGTAGGCTCTGGTCTGGTATTCGAGGGAGCCTCTGATACTTCTGATGAGGGTCCTTCATCCTGTCGAGGGGCCAATGGGTACCGGAGGGCAGTAGTGGAGTCGAGCAGAAGAAGGAGCGCAAGCGCAACGATCAGATAACGATAGTAGGAGCGCATGGCGAAGATAGGATGAAGGAAAAGACGGCCTTCAGCGTCGAGGATCAACAATGGCCATTAGTTTCTCAATCAACAATGTGGAGGGGCCGCAGAAGAAGGAAGATGACGGGAGGAGAAGGCGCTCTGGAGGGTAGAGAGGTGTTGGTAGTGTCAACGAAAGAATGACGCGCAAAAGCAAAAGGACGGACGAGTCAGGTAAGGACAGCAAGGGTTTTGGACGAGTACAAGTATAGAACGAGAGACAGGAAAGAAAATGGGCGGAAACACGCAGCCACTCGCTGGTGGTGATGCAGCAGAGGTGCAGCAGCAACGACTGAAGACAGCAGAATCAGGTTGGGGGAGGGGACCTTGAGCATGGGGAGATAGCAGGGGTCGTCAATCGCCGATAAAAGCAAATCATTGCGACTGGGACTGGGACTGGGACTGGGACTGGACACCGAGCACGATCTTCAATTGGCACCGACCGCAGCAGGGCAACTGAGCTCAGGACCCCTGGTCGTTCCAAGGGGAGCTTCGAACCATGGCGAGATTCTCGTCTCGTCGCGGCGTCGACGGCACTTTCGTCGACTACTACTACTGGCCGTGGGCTTTACTGTGATGAGTATCGTTTGAGGCTCACGGGAAATTGCAGCCAGCCACCACAACCATCACCAGAAAGTCGACCTGGCGGCGCTCAATGAAGGCTGACCTGACGGCTAGACCATGGCCTGCCGTCGACGAGAGAGGCAGAGGCAGATGCAAACGGCCCAATGGGTTTCTGACAACGCAGAGACCACAGGGAGTCGAGTCGAACTGTTGGAGGACAGGCTCCAAACGGACAGCTGAGACAGCGCCTCCCAAGGTTCAGAGCTCCCTTGAATGTCGACGAATGCCCACAGGCTAAGGCCTCTCGCGCGTGACAGCAAAAGAAAGAAGTTGGAGACGACAATCCTCGTAAGCACTTGCAGTTCGCAATTCAAAGCTGCACCCAGAAAACCATGTGCTCGTCGGGAACATGGTGCATGAGAACGTGCGTAGTGGAGTGGTGGGAGAGGTGGAGAGATGAACGCGTCCAAGAAAAACGCGCCGACCTCTGTGAAGCGAGATTAAAAGCCGTCGCCAATTAGAAAACGGGGCATCCGCTTCTTTTCTTAGGGCTGCCTATGGGGAGCGAGTATCCGGCCTACTGATTTGCGGCATCCGCTCCCGAGGCCTGGCGGACGGCTACTGTATGATGTTGGTGTACAGTAGGGTAGCAGGTAGGTGGTAGGTGGTAGGTGGTTAGTCCCAAGGCCCGCGGAAGGACATAGATACACAGGGGTGTCTCAGGCCCACCCTGCCCATCTGCCATCACCCATCCGTGCATAAAGTGGGAGAGGTGGCAGAGCCCTGCATAAAAACCATGATCCTCGGTGATACAAGGCGTAAAACATGGCCCACCGGGTTCGCGGCTTGGGCCTTTGACCTCTTCTCCTCAATTACTTCCAGATTGAAAAGAATTGACCTCCGAATACCCTTCCATCTATCATGTGGAACGTCGGCCCCATGGTGATGAAAAGATACTGGCCGAAGGATCAGAAGAGTTACCCCTGGACACATCGCCGAGAGAGTGGAACCGTCTCCATCCACATGCACAATGATCGACCACCGGGGGAATCCTGCAGAGCTCTTCTGCTGGTCCGACTCCCTCCTCCCTTGCTTCGCTCCGAGTCGACACAACATCACTCAAGCTTGCAAACGTCGGTGACGACTCGAACATGTCCTCTTATCGGCCATCAGATTGCGAAGTCAAAATGTACAACTCATACCTGCATACTCTATAGGAGGCTAGAGATGCGCTTACGTTGGCAAGATGCATCTCCACCTCCATCCCTTCCTTACCTGGCGCTGATGCAATATGCGACCATCCCGAGCTGTGTCACTGTACTAATGCGCAGCGGCAATGTGGTTCCGCTGTAGCAGATGTTTCCCAGTACTACAATCTCTCATGCCCCAAAACTTCCGCTCTGGGACTGTGGGGATGCAGCGAAAAGCCGGTTGCACTCTACCGCATAACACCCAATTCCACGACTGTTATGTGTAAGTCTGGTGGCGTCCACTTCGCGAGCGTGAAAACGTTGCTCGTCAAACGACTGTAGTGCTAATAATATCATCTGAGAAAGTAACTGGACATCTTCATCAAACTAACAAAAGTGCCTTGGAACGGGAATGCCGTGCTCCGTGGGCGGACATCAACAAACTTGATTAATAGTCTGATAGACTAGCGTTTTCGTCAATAGATCTCACACCATCCCCATCCCAAGAATCTCCACCCACACAACAAAGCCCTTCAAACCCATCCATGTGGGCACATGTATCGTATTCTCGCAACACAACTTTGATTAACGATATGTACTAGACGCCATTTTTTCGATATTTGACTAGATTGATGGGATTCTCATGTTTTTAAAGTTTGCTACAGGAAACTAAGCGGAGAATGGTCCGATTTGCGAAAAATGCCTTGCAAGTTGCGCGCGCAAGGCGGGAGCGGCCCCTTAGCCATCAGACTAGACAGCAGCTATCCACGGCCCCAAAACCTGCAGCCACACCACCTTCTTCGCTTTGGTCTCCCTTGGTACGCAGAAGATAGCCAGCTTCCCAATTCTCCAATATTTCACCCGTGTCACTGTTGCTAGAACCGTTTCTCCACAGACACACTCCGTACACCCCGAGTTCGCATATGACGCCGCCCCGTTGGAGCTCGCCGTTGCGCAAGATTGCGTTCTTGAGTGGCGGTGGTTCAATCATCTCCATGAGAATGTATGCGGGCCAATGAGTCTGCGGCAAGTCTCGCAGGAACCCAGGAATGGCTTTCCTATATATGTTGTTCCCACCGCCCTCTCTTTGCGGCTTCAAGACGTATCTGACAGCTGATTCGGGCTCCTGAGCTAGTTTCCGAGCCTCTTTACCCGCTTCGCTTTCATCCAATGGGTAGATGGGTGCGAATGTTGCTAGTACGCGCGAAGCTGTGCTTTCATCTGGCAAAAAGCGCTTCAGGTGTGGGGAATGAGGTGTAGCTAAGACTTGTTGGACCTTTTTGCAACCTGCAAGATGAGTTAAGACACTTGGACATTTAATTGCTCGACTCCTTTCCAAATGCAAACGTGCGCTCCAGTCGTTTTCGCTAGGATAGTCATCAGGCGAGTATCCTGCTCTAAAGTATATCGTGGTGATCTCATAAGAAGTCGATGGTGAGTTAGGAGGAGTATAGATCAGGTTCCGTTCTGAGTCGAGCTGGGTATCTGCAAGCGTACGGTGGAATGGGAGGCGGAATGAGCGGACACCATTCTCTTCGAGTAGAGCATATTCCAGATGTCTTTGGTCAAACACATTCCTTTCCGGATCTTGGACCACAAATAATACGCAAAGAGGACGACCAGTACGAGATTTGCCGTATGCTTTATGTCCGGCGGCCAGTCCTTGGGCTAATGAAGAAGCCGATCTGCTCTGGCGTAGAGCATCATGTTTAATGATATCTGAGGTCGATGAAGGGTATGCATCAATCTTGAGAAGATATTTGTGGAGAGCCCCTACTTGAGCCGACAGGCCTCCAAAGGAAGATGCAATCGTGTTGAATTCAACTTGCTTCAGTCCAGTGGAAGGTGGTGAGCTTGCAGTATCTTTATGCACCATATAATCTGACCGGAAGAGGCCTAGTGACAGATCCTAGAATGATTCAATATGGGTCAATCCACAAATGTTTATGACCGTACCTGGACATAACCCTCCTTTTTCACTTCAAGGTGAGTATTCCATAGCTTTGCAACAAAGTCATCAATATCGATTAGTCTAGTCCTGGCAGTGAGTGGATGATCCAAAAATCAAGATATACGTTTTGATGGAGTAATGGGAGAAATCGAGTACAATAACGTGTTGTATAGTAAATCAAATGTGATTGGTAATGGCATGCTTACTCTTCAACTATGCTTTTGAGCCACTCCTCATCTCGGGCAATGGCGGAGTAAAGTTCGTTGTATGCCTTTTGTATTGAAAGACCATTTTCAAAGCATGACTTGGGAAATAGGCTCGGGAACAACGTGACCGGGGCAGATGTTGCAAGAACACCCGAGGGATCCTGAGATGAAGATACGAAAGTCGGAGCCGGCCGTACCGCCAGGCCATGGGCTATTGACCAATCTTTAAGATTCGAGAGAAGATACTGTTCCTCATCGGGTGAAAGCTCTGGAGGGTACTCTGAGTATGAAGGTGAAGACATGCTGGGAATCGGGATGCTATCTGCCTTTCACTCGAAGATTGCCAGCATGAGAGGGAGACCAGTCTACCCAGGTACTCATCTAAGAAGGTTATAGAATCTTCCGCGCTAAGCGATGAGCTCATCTATCCGCCGAATCTCGGACCCTGAACTGTTTCGAGGTCAACTTCCACGAACGACTCTAGGGACCACAATTGGGACATATTTGCTAGATGCGAATTCATCTTACACTGGTTCGGTCTTCGGAGCCAGTAAGGTCGACGTCACTCACGGCGCGAGCTCACGTGATTGCCCGTTGCGAGACCGACGTGTCGCAAGGCTGAGACGTGGCTGCTCAAACTTAGCCCCACATCAGCTCCTTCCTATCCTGAGCGCTTGCCAAAGCGAGAGCGCAACCAGCAACAATCTCAGTCTAGCATATTTTACAACACCCAACGGGTAGCTAGGGATCTACTCTATCATTCATCAAAAACGCATTCTGCACTCTCCTTCGACTTGAAATTGGCAGATCGTTTTTGAACCACTCGACTACCCGGAATAGGTACGAGCAGCGCGCTTTTGATAGCCAAAGTCCATCGACGCACTAGAATATTAACATGTGTATTTCTACGCCCTAGTCTTACCGTATGTGTCCTTACACCTTGTGACAGTCCCTGGTACTTCCTCCATTAGTGCCACTCGACCAATCTCTTGATCATACCTTTACCTGCTGTGCTAACTACCCGACAGCTCTGAATAGCGCCTCGTATCGACGGGGCCGGGGTGGACATTCATTTTCCAATCGTAATGCAACATGCCGGCCGAGGATCCATGGCTGTGGAGTCCCGAAGATGTAATTGATCAGATCTGTTACACTCAAGCGTTGTTTGAGGAGTCTGGACACGGAGGAGCGAACCGTCCAAATCCAAATATATTCGAACATCATTTTCGAAGTCAGACTATCTCTGGCACGACTTTGTTGACAGGCATCAATGACGATGTTTTACGGAACGAATTTGGAGTACACGCTTCAAGCCAACGGGCGGCTCTACTTTCCGTTATCCAGCTCTTACGTTCCCGTTCAACAATATACAACCACCAATTAGCGACTACAGGAGTCCAAGCCCTTAATATCGGGAATCCGTCATCCAGACATGCAGAGCAGCGGTCAGAACTAGGTGCAAACGGTCGAAACAAACAAAGGGCTACGCTTCTTACTACTGCTCCCGTGCAAACACACAATGGTCAATCAATGGGGCATACGATGCAAGACAATATGGATGAAACTGATGACAAGGGCGAATGGGACTATCTTCTAGACCGTTACCAAAACGAGGATTCTGATGAGCTATTAGACGATTCCCCCAACTCTGGAGATGTCGATGATGAGGACGAGGAGGACGATGAGATAGGAGAGGAGGTAGACGCTGATGTAGTGCGTCCCACACAAGCGCAAACGGGAAAACTAAAGCGCGACCAAATCGTGGCCATTATTAACGAACGCATATCCGAAATGACAGAGAAATGGTTCCCGGGAAAGGGGGCTGACATAGACAACGATATTGCGAACAACGCCCGTGATCTTTGGCAAGAGGCTGAATCTGTGGGTGAGAGACAAGAGCTTATTAAATCGACAAAGATCCAGATTGAATACTTTCATGAACGTTTGGATCAGATGTGCGACGAGATTCTCAAGTCTCCCTGGAGTTCAGAGACGGATCTCAAACGTCAATGCAGTATCTTGGAGACTACTATCGACATGCTTGAACAGGAGGAATGGGAACTTCGGGTGTACGTTCTTGATTCCGCACCATCAGGACCGGACCTGAATGATCCTGGCCAGGCCGAGCCCACCCTATCACATATATGGAACGAGACAAACATAAATAGAGAAGACAACAATCGTTTCTGGCCAGAACGTAGTCGCTCGGAACCTGACAGTGTTGTGCCCCCTTCACCACCGCTAGGTAACGCACAACGTCCCATTGAAATAATCGACCTAGGCTCTGACGATGATTCCGATCATACTATGGAGGGAGACCAGAGGGGTGTGGGTGTGTTGATACAGGATAGCCATTCGGACGCTATGGAGAGGGATGACATTACAGTACCTACGATTGAACCTGACGCAGACCCTCCGCCAACTCCTTCTCAAATACGTACACAGACATATCAAGCGCCGCAACAACGATTCGGAGGCCCGGGAGCTTCTTCCATGTTGACGGTGTCAAAATGGAAATGGGAGGACCTGGTGTTCAAGGCCGACCGCAAACGTATAGTCATGAAAGTGATTTACGAGATGGCCTCTTCAGACCGCGAAACTCTCCGCACACGCTTAGCCACCGTCAGGAAACAACATTTGCTTACAGAGATTCCAAAATGTGTTAGAATGCTGTTAAGAGGAGACAACAAGTTACAAGGCGTCCTCCCCCGCGATCTCCCCAAGATCGTTCTATTCACCGAAGTTTTCCTCTGCTGGTGGCTCGCGGACAACTACACGGTCAGGGGAGCACAAAAGTGGCAGCTAGAGGAACTCCAACAATGTCTCGAAGCTGGGAATAGGGATCCGGACATATTCTATGATTGGCTCTCCTACATCATGGCGAATACGTTTAGTCCAGAGGCCTTGTCAAGACCGATGGCCCCGTCGCAAGCAGAAGTGATTGTAATTGATTCTTCGGATGACGAGAGCTAGAAAGGGAAAGCGGCGCCGAGGCAAGAGAAGGGCATGTGAGGAAGTCCGGTGTACGTGGGCACGGGTCATGTCCGCAAGCATGCATGCACCACTCAGCAGGGACGAGGCGAGGTCATTACGAGACTAATCATGAAACGTCATGAGTCCATCAATTCCCCCCAATTTGAGGAAACTGTGCGAAGAAGGATTCGTTTAAGAATATTAATACATCACGAAACATAGGTATTCAACTGCATTAATGAACATAGTTGTGAAGAGTGAGAAAGAGATATTTTTAATGATATTGATTACATGCATAAGAATGGTTCTTGTTTGGAACCGTGGTATCATCCATGAGTCATTGTCGCCTTATCCCAAGGCAACAGCATCTAGACTTGTCCCATTTCAATTCCCAATAATAATAACGCCCTAGAATGCAAATCTTCCCACTTCAACACCGAAATCGTGTAACAAGTGGATGGATATGGATATGAAAAAGAAAAAAGAAAAAGATAAATAATCAGATCGTGAAAAGAATCATCGGCGCTTACGGATCCGAGATTCGGAGAAGGGTTTGAGAGCGCCCTTGCCCCTCGATTTGGGGAAGGTAATGGCGTTTCTCGGCTTCTTGCGTCGTTGCTTGGAGTTGGCCTTTGATTCGGCGAGCTTCTTCCTCTGGGTCTTGGAGAGGGAAGAGGAGGAGGTCGAGGCAGGGGCGGGGACGGCGCCGTCGTCGACTTCCATCTCTAAGCGGTGACTGTTAGCCCATGCTCACTACTGGTCCAATGTTTTGGCAGCGGGTCAAAGGCAAACTTGAGGTCTCCCGTGTCGGTGAAGCCGACCACGTCGGAGCAGAGCCCCAGGTAGAAGTACAGGTTCCGGGTGTCGCAGTTGTCTTGGGTGTTTGTGTGGTCTGGGGTGATTGTGGATTGTTGCTCTGTGGTGCTTGCGCATGTGTCGAACAAGGAGTGTGGGATCTTTGCAGTAAAAAAAGACGAACCTTTTGGATAGTCGTCATCGTCGTTGTCGTTCTCCTTGTTGTTTGCTGGGGCGGTGGTTGCAGCGTCTGAGTTGGTGGATTTAGTTTGTGTGTTGTGGATAGTGTTAGAGCTGAGGCTGTGTTCACCTTCTGTCGAGTCTACCTCCATGTCTGACTTCTTAGGAGGTTCGGGCTTAGGCTGTTGCACAGTTTCGAGTAGCTTTGCATGTAGACGCTGGGTGCGTTCGGATTCGACGGGACCGAAGACTCGAGCGCGAAGCTTGGAGCGGTTCGACTTTTTGACACTTGAGCGGAGGCCCTTTGCCATTGTGGAGGGGGATGGAAATTTGCGTGTGTGAGGGGGGAAGGCGAAGGGTGAGGAAGAAGGGTGGGAAGGGTTGGGTTGTTGTGTCGAAGAGTGTGTGAAAGTGTGAAGAAGTCGAAGACGAGGTGGTCAAGGACGGGTAAAAAAAAAGGTGGGCGGTGGAAATATAGACCGCACACCGTTGACCGTCTAGGCAGTGGGCCCGCGTGTGAATCTTCTTCTTGTGGGTGGCGGCGACGGCAGCGTACAGAGGGCGGCAGAAGCAGGCAGAAACGAGAACCGCACAGATCGAGGGAAGCCCCGTGCATCAGAACTGGCGACTGTCGAGACTGGTGCAGGCTGGTGAGTGGTCTGTCTGGTCTGCCCGGTCGGTCTGGTCTTAGTCTGAGGGCCTTTAGCGATGAATGGATGGGATGGTGATGACTTTGCGCCTACAGTGCCAGACAACCTCATGTCGGCCTCTCTCTCGAGCCCTACCCACCACTCCTCCTTATACACACCCTCGACACCTTCCAGGCCCTCCGCCTCTGCTGCTTTGGTCGCTGCTCTGTTTGATCCCTCTGCCCACTCCGGCGCGGCGGCGTTTTAAGCAGCTGGCTTGTGTTTCCACGACATCTGCTTAGCTCCTACCGACGTCCATCGGACCGCTTGAAACACCCTCAATCGCTTTCACCGCAGCGCTGCCCACTCTTAATTCAGTCCCCCCGCCTTGTCCGACGAATCAACGGACCCCCAATGTCTGTCCGAGTACCACTTTGCTAGCAGAGATTCGCGCCCCGCCGGCTCAATCCACAAACCTTCACGCCCGCTCGACCACGACTCGAGTCGCATATCCTGCAGACATGGCGAGCGCCGACCAGGCCGCCGTCTTGATTAGTCGCACCAAGACGCTCATAAACAATGATCTCAAGAAGATATGTAAAGAGGAGGGTCAAGTTCAATCTGGAAACAAGGCTCAGTTACAGGCCCGCGTCATTGCCCGTACGTCCCACAGCTTCCCCTCCCCTTCTCGTCCTTTCTCTCTGCCACTCTACAATAGGCGTCGCTAACTCACTTGTGCTTACCTACAGTTATCAACGATGCCGCTTCAAGACGAGACTCCGAAAAATTACAGATACTTCGCTATAGATTACATAACCGCGGTGAAGCACCCACCAGCTCCAACAGTCCTTCCACGCCCGCTTTTCCCAGCCACAGTTCACCCGCTGTCGGAGGAGGATACAGTAATATGCAGAACGGATATGGAAGTCACCAGCATTACAGTCCGTTCGTACAGAATCACGCTACTCGTACGTCTACTTTCAAAAAGCAAGACTTACTCCGTTTACTAATGCTGGATAGAATCGCAACCCTTGTTCAAAGACAGTCCGTTCTTTGAGACACGCGACTTGCTCATGAGTAACATCGTGCTCGAAGGTAGATTAGCTGCAATGTCGTAGTAATAATCATTCTGACTTGGTCCAGCCTCGCCAAGCCATCGACAGACATCAACGAAGACCCTTGTGGTCCCGAACCAGATATGTCAGCGGATGAGAGCAGACTCGACACTGAAATTGCTCCTCTTTTCGTGCATAGATCAACCACTCAACCCATACTCAAAGCAGGACGTAGCGTTTCCTTCTCAAATTGAGGTGAAGATCAACGGCGATGAAGTGAAGGCCAATTATAAGGGCTTGAAAAACAAGCCCGGATCAACGCGTCCAGCTGATATAACTAACTACGTCCGGATAAACCCCTCTGAGTATCGGAATACGCTACAGATTACCTATGCTCTCACGCAAAAGGTGAGTAGGGAAATTATGACTGGACGCATCTTTCATTCCCTCCTTCTCCGACTCCACTAACATCCGAATAGAAGTACAATCTGTACATTTATCTGGTGAAAAAGCATTCTGTGGACGACCTCGCAACCCGCATCCCTCAGAGACATGTCATTACTAAGCAGCAGGTCATTAGCGAGAGTACGTAGCGTCATTACAGAGTCTCAGTCCGGATGCTAATCTTGCATATTAGTGAGGAAAAAAGCTGATGACCCCGATATCGTGTTTGGATCTATCAACATGTCCTTGAAAGACCCGATTTCTACATTGAGAATATCAATCCCCTGCAGGTCAATGCTTTGCAGTCACAACCAGTGCTTCGACGCCGAATCCTTTCTCCAATTACAAGAGCAAGCGCCAACTTGGCAATGCCCCGTGTGCAACAAGACCGTCTCCTACGAAGGTCTTGCTGTAGACCAGTGCGTTCTTCCAGTGGTCTATTTATCTCCAAGTGCTAACCGTTCCTTAGATATGTCCAGGAAATATTGGATGCTGTTCCGAAGGGTACCGATCAAGTTACGATAGACCCCCATGGCAACTGGTCTTATGGTGGCAACACCTCAAAGGAAACACCAAGGCCTAGCAACGGATATGGCGCTGGCGCAAGTTATGATGATAGTGACGATGATCTGGTAGAAATATCAGATTATCGCCTAACAGCCATCAAGAGTGAAGCGGTGCCAACACCACAATCCCTAGCGAGGACACCGCCACTTTCTTCACGGGAGGCTTCCAGCGCGCCACGTACAGGAAGCAAAAGAACCTCAGAGGTGATCGACCTGACGCTTAGTGACGACGATGAGCCTGTGAGGCCAGCGAAAAAGGTAGCGTACCACACTCCTAGCAGCCTCCCAGACCCGTCTCGTCGTTATCAGGTTCCCACCTTTGGAAGTTCTTCTGCGTCAGTACGCCCCCAAGCCCCTGCCCATAATGGCATGCCCATGAGCATGCGACTTGACGTGCCGCCAAGTCCACACAATCATAATTCATATTATCGCCAGCCTCCCCCACGATCAAGTTACCCCGGGCAGGGGACGTCGGCATATCCTACTTATCTTGGCAGCTCACCGTGATTTTTTTTTTTTGTTTCTCTACTGACTTCCTTTACATTAGCATTGACTTTTGCTAATGTTATTACGACTGCTCAGGTCAGATCTCAGATCAGATACCGCATCCCATCGTCAAGTTCAAGCGGGTAGCTTTTCCCTCTGGAACAATATTGCCGAGGGCCTGATGCGGAGATCGCATTCTACTACTGAACGTCAAGCTATTCAGAGATTCCTAGGATAAGCGGAAGCTCTTACCAGCAATTAGTCGAGGCATATACTAATCTCGCAATTAAGTGGCAATTCATTATGCGAACTCTGCTCAACATTGTTTTACTCCCACTCTTACTTTGCAAGATGGTTCGCCACAAATCTCCCCCTCTGTCTTCCGTCATTTTTGTTCCCCTCACTACATTTCATCCTTGCGCGGCATGGAACATCGGCGAACTTGTGTCATTTGTTTTATTTCTTTCCATGGCGGGGCGTCAAAAAAGAGAAACTTTCATGTAACAATGAAATTCGGATGGCGCAAATGACGGGCAGGATATTTCCTCCTTAAGGAACATCGGTTTATCGCAGGGCATTCATCGGGTATATACCCAGGGAAATTCTGAGCTCGACTCTTCTTTTACGTGGCTTTCAAGCGTTCTTTAGTTTCCGAGGGACATGTCCTGGTGGGGAGGAAAGTGCAGAAGAGGGATCAGAGGGGCTTATATGGAGAGTGAAAGTCGAATCAAAATCAAACTTGAACTGATACGAATCCGATTCCTTCGAGCTATTGTGATTGATCTAGTGATGTGATTGACTTTTTGGCCACTCGAATTATTGCTTAGTAACACTTTGATATACCTAGGCCCTATTAGATTCGGTTAGAGCCGTTGACGCCGATCTGACAGAGTCTAGGCGTATAGCACATACGCATAATAGATGGCTCTGGCGGCCAGGTCCATCACAACTCAAACAAACAACCCTAACCTCACCATCATTGCTGAACTTTTACGTAGTTTGTTTACTAAACACGCCGGTAAAACAAGAGAAGAGTATATGTGGAAATGGATTGAGTGATTGAGTAGCTATCTACTGCTATCTAATAGTTTATAAAACCCCCGTATGTAGTGTTGGCTAGACGAGCACTGCTCATTTGAATTTGAATTTGAATTTGTCCACATAGTTAACTCCCTGCTCGAGAGTATCCCCAAAAGGAAAGGAAAGGAAAAGGAAGGGAGGGAAAGAAAACGTCTCTGCACTGTAGCAGGCGCTGAGGGGTACGGAGTCTGACCGTTTCGTATAGTATAATACTTGAGAAAGGGAAAAATGAGAAATTTGGAGAATCTGGGATAAGAAATAGATGGTTATAACGAGATACCATACCGTACTGCGCCGCGCTAATTAACTAGTTCCCCCGCGAGGTACGGGAAAGGAGAGGAAAGGAAAGGAATTGGATATAGACATGTGGATATAAAAGGTTAAACAAATGAAATTAAATAAACGCATAAGACACCAGACACCAGACACCAGACGCAATGAAACTAAACCGCGTCTCCGATGATGCTAAGACATCTCCCTAACCATACAAACAACCTCCCTCGTCTCCCCAATTCTCCCCTCGGCAACCGCAAGCCTAGCCCTCAACCTCAACGCAAACTCGGCATACTTTTCAGCCTCAGTGCGTTTTGGTCTGGGTACTTGCTTCTCTGCCTCTGCATCCTCGTCATCGTCGACTGTATTGCCATCTACCGAGCCTTTCCGCGCGATTATAGCTGGAGTGCTGGGGAGCCCGGGGAGCGCGGCGCCGGTACTGGACCCGGAGCCTGCGGTCTTGGTGCTGTCGTCGATGCCTTCTTCGGCGACCACAAGATGGAGGTCGCGGATGAAAGCGTCGACTTGTGTGGTGATGGCGCCGATCATGCCGTCGAAGGCGGCGCGGATAAAGGCCCGATGCGAGCGTTCTATCATAGTGCTCAATTTGGAGAATATGCGGGCTGAGGCGATATGTGAGGTGATTAGGTCTTTGCGGTCTGTGTCTGCGACGGTGAGGGATGTTGATGTTGAGGTTGAGGTTGTAGAGCGGGCGCTTGTGGTTGAGACTGTGGATATTGGGGATATGGAGGGTGACGTGGATCGTGAAGTGGGGAAGGGTGTTGTTGGGGAGATTGTGCTGGCGGTGTGGTAGGCGGGTGCCATGATTTGGGACATGTAGGAGGAGAGATGGGCGTCTAATGTGTCGGATTCGAGTTGTGCGGTGCCTTCGAGAATGTCGGAGAACCCCGTGTTGACGATGTGGGCCATGCTGTTCATGCGGTGGGGGATGTTGGAGATGAGGTTTTGGAGAGCGATTGGGGCGGTAGGTAGGTGTTCTTGCAATTGTGCGGAGATGGAGTCGAAGACAGACTGTATCGATTTGATGAGCTCTCGCTTGCTATCTTCAACATTCTCCTGAAAGAAGTCCCAGTTGGGGAGAATTTGGGTTCGCATTGGGCTGAGGAGCTCTTGATTCCAGTTCCTTGTGCCTGTGGACTTGGTCGAGTAGTCTCCGTAGTGGCGGCAGAAGGAGGCGTAATCCTTGGGTGCCCACTTTGTCCATTCTTTACTGGCCTCGATAGCTGCTGATCGCCATTCCTTGCGGTGTTCTCGAATTGGCAGAACAACGGATGACGCGAAGTCATGATTGAGATTTGATTTGGTGATCTGAATTTGTGCTGTTGGAAGGACGAATTTCTGTGCATGTTAGCCTGGGTGATGACGAAAGGTTTTCCAATGATTCTTACTCTGATGGCGACTTCCTCCAGCTCTTTCATAAGCTGTCGAATCTCCGCAGCCTTTTCAATAGTGACTTGGTCCAGGCCACCCAAGGCCCATTGCGTTAAGCTTCCTACGAATGCGGGCACATCATGCTCGATGAAGGCTGCTGCGGCCTCGAACTGCGCATCGGCAGCAATTGAATGACAGTACTTTCTCAGATTGAGAATTCCGCTGAGTTCCAATCTAGTCTCGGCACGAATCTGGTCATCGTGACGATGCTCAAAATAATCTCGGTTGCTGACGCAGAAGACTTTAAGGTCTTTCATCTGAACTTCTTCGGCATATTGATCGATGAGCTTCGTGGCGACTTCGCGGTTGCGGCGCTCAACAAGGAACTTCTTCAGACCAAATTCGAGGTCTTGAAGTGTATCGCGGGAACGGGCCTCCTCTTCTAGAGCACCACTCATACCGTGTCGTCGTTGAGCTTCTGCCCGCTTCACCTGCTTTTGGAGTACCTCGATTTGTTGTCGCCACGTCCTGACTTGCACCGATACTTCGGGATCTCGGCGTTCAACATTTCGGGGGTTGATGTCCTCAGACTTGGTGCAAATGATGCGTAGTGGTCGGTGGCGTCCGTTTCGTGCAATGACATCTTTGATACCGTGGTCCGAAAGGGCGTCTCCCATTGTAGTGACAGCGAATATCTCATGGCAGTTTCGAAGATAGCGCTCGGTTGCCCGGCTGCGAGCAAAGTTCAGTTGTCGTGGAGCAGGGCAGTCGACAAGAACGAGACCGGATTGCAGGATGGTCGCCCGAAGATAGACTCGGATCACCCGAACAAATGGCCATAGTGCAGGAGCGGTATCATCAATAGGATTTTGCATGAAAGCGTCCAGCTTGTCTGAGCATTCATCGATGTTGAATGCAGCGGAAGACCATGTACGACACTCGGCTCCTCCGGGCCTACGTGCCAGCGACTGGGCTGCCCACTTTTCGAGGATGTTGACAAGAGGAATTTCTGATTCGGCGGTGTTCTCTAAAACAAAGTCTCTGGTGAAGATAGGCTGATTGCGGAACATGGCATGAAGAGTGTACCATGCTTGGTCAGAGCGGAGCCTGATATGCCGGCGCTCCTTGAGGTCATCAATACTCTGGTACGCTGGTGTATAGCATGCACGGAATGTTCTCAGTAGTTCTTCAATGAGTTCCTTGACTTCTTCGGATCTCATGTAATCTACCTCGATGCCGAAGGGCTCGTCGTGGTGCGCTGGCCTGAATCTATATTCAGTAATGACTGTGGTTGAATGTGTTTTATCAATGCCCTGCAATTCTGTTAGAACGATTGGGATCATATTCATCGTATCTCGGCTTCTTACCGGACGAGCGAGATGAGGTTGATCCAGCAATGAGTTGATAACGCTGCTCTTTCCTGGCCAGTGTTAGATCGAGGCTTGAGTAGACACTTCAATTACTTACCAACACCTGAATCACCAACAATTCCAACTGTCCGTGTCCTGGAAGGCTCAAATTCACTCAACTGCTGTGCCCATTGCTTAAGCGCATAGAGATCAGATCCCACTTGATGAGACGCCGGGCAACCCCAAATAGCTAAAGCGATATCCTTCATCTCTTTCTTACTTGCTGCTAAAGCTGCTTGGAATGCTGTATTGAAAAACCGCTCCTCAGGTCGTTCTTCGCTATTAATGTCGTACAATAGCTCATCGCCAGGCTGGGGGACAGGGACGGAAGGCGAGATGAGCGTATTCATGCCTTCGGAATCATGTGTCGCATTGTGTGTACCGAGAAGATTACTGGTCAAAAGTGCAAGCCGAGGAGAGCGGAAGTCTGGCGATCGGAAATCGTCTTCTGCATCTGAGTATACGCTGCGGTGCGATGCAGTACTCGGCGAGATAACATTAACACTGTCCCATCTTGGCGATTCTTGCGGTTTCTCTAGTGGTGAGAATGGTAGCGCGATGTTGGCGGGACTCATCAGTGCCGGACTTCGAAGTGACTGATAAGAGGAGTGCTTCGTCAGGATGCGAAATGTCGACGGAGGCCTAGGGGTCGTCGACCTAGAAGGGATTTTGGGAGTGATCATTGTGGTGCAGGTAGCCATTTGGAGGGTCTATTATCGAAAAGCGGAGAAACAAATTATATGTACATAGAATATATTGAGTTGAGGGACCTCGATATGTATGTTGGAGGCACAGCACAACATTCAAGGACTTCGGGATATGAAGTGGGCAGATAGGCCTGAGGGGCAAATGCCAGAGATACTAGTTGCTTTTCATATTGTTCCTGACTCTCCAAGCCCCTCTCCACGATCATCAGGTCAGTATGGAGATGGCTGGCCCTAGGCTCCTCGCTAACCTACCAGAAGGCACCGTTGACGCCATTCCACGAGGTCGCATGTTGAAGGCCAATGTCAGAAGAGGCACAGTCAGTAGGGCTTCGGACTACGGGTGTGAACGGTGGGCGCAGTAGTGGGCGCTTAGCGCTCGGCCGTCCAAAGCATCGAATCAAACCGCGAGAATGAACTCTTGAGGTCGCATCTCATTGGTCAGGACGTCCAAAACGTACTGGGAAGGGGTGTGTGCACGGTGTTTCAGTGTTTGTGAATGCTGTGAGGTTGAGAACGCCAAGGGCGCGTAAACCCGGGAACAATTATTCTCCGAACAAATAGCAGCGCTTTGACCAGGGGATTTTCCCTGAAGGGTGGACAGATGATGCTTGATTAGAATGAAGATAAAGATAAGTGTTTGCACACTTATTTTTCCTACAAACAAGAACAGAGGCATATCGATAGGCAAATGCACCATGATGAAAGACAAAAGTGAAGCGACTATACTACTCCACATTTAGTCAAACTAGCCTAGCCGCCGTACTTCCCCCTTGGGAATGGAAGCAAAGGCGATGTAAACGACCTGGAGCCAGAAACGGAACAAACAGGGCCCAGCCCGATACGGGTCGTGTGCGGTAAGTCCCTGTGGCTCCACCACTCACATAATTCATCAACATTTTGAACACACTTTGTTGAAGTCAAATCCAGCGCCCAAGCCACAGCGGCTGTGACTCCGCCCTGACACTGGCTTGTGCTGTCTCGAAAAGGAGTGTGATCTCATGAGAGAGAATAGTCGCTGCTGTCATCGCCGTGTACCTGCATTAGTTGAAGGTGGGCGTAGCGCCAGCGTTGAAATCACAGCAACTTTAATTCACAAGCACTGCAGTCCCTGAAGATCAGCCCAGGTGGGCTGTGATCTCTCTTGTTTCATATATCCCTAAGCTCTTCTCTCTCACCGCTTTTGCACCGAGAAAAATGCCGCCCCCCCTTCCCCCAGATAATTCCAGCGCAGAGGCCGACCCCAAAATCCAGAGGGCAGCATTGCCCTTGAATCCAACTTGACTCACATTACTTCGGAGAACTGGACCGTAGGTCAAGGTTCTTGTTTCGTGGGAGCCTGGCTTCCGCATCCTCGTAAGGCAACCCAGCCTTCTCCCTCGCCATATCGTTGATCCACGCGCTGTTTGGTTCGAGTTTCTTGCCTTGTGCCAATTCATCTGCTAAGTAGAGCCAGCAGAGGGCATTCCCAACGGTACTCACCTCATCAGACACGTGCTCAGCTGCATACATACTCATTTCCTCGTATGCTTCCTCATCCGTAAACAGATGGTGTAGATACTGTGCCACAGCGCCACTATCTCCGGGCTCTACTAGGTAACCGCTCTTTCCGTGCTCGACTTGGAGAGGAATACCGCCAGCTTTCGTAGCAATGATTGGCACGCCCTTATGCAAAGACTCTGAGACTTTGACCTCAAACCCTTCGCGGGTGGAGAGCTGTAGGGCCACGTGAGCATTTGAGATCAAAGCATTGAGAAGCTGATCGGTCGGCCCTAGGCGCATAACGACCACATCGTCTTTAACATCTTCATATTTGGTATTGAGGAGATTGATGGTCTGGTCATAGATGATTGTTGCATCAGGATCATCAATGGCACCATGTCCGGCAACTACCAGCTGAGGGATGTTGCTGATGTCGGTATCCTTCATGTAGTTGCGACGGAGTTGCGCATAAGATGCAAGAACATCCGGGATGCCCTTTGCGGGATCGAAGCGTGCAATCTGCGCAATGTATCGACGATCAGGAAATTTGAGCTGTTTCATGCGAACATTGAAACATTCAGTCTCGAATTCGTGGAAGTAGAACTGATTGTCCCAATCGCTCATGTGCTTGTTGAGGCCATCCAACCAATCTGTCGTCGCCGGCATGTATCCCACCTTCTCGCGGGTGACGTTATGGGGAACAAACTCGCGAACTGGGTGGCTCACAAAGATATCGGCATCCTTAACGTTATTCCATACCCAGTTCCAGACCTCGGAGGTAGGTGTACCCTCTTGGTCAGCGAGATCTCCTCGAACTTGGATGTGGCTTCGAAAGATGACTGCACGATTACGATCCATATTTTTAGCAATCTTGACAAGGCTAGGCATCTGTGGATCGTCTACGATGATAACGTCTGCCCCGCCCCTTGCTCGTGGTGCTAGAGGTCCACCATCGAAGCACCAGAATCGATTAGCGTTTTGCATGCACCAGTCGTCAAGCGCATCGATCTGGTCCTGGGTAAGGCGCAAGTCCGGATCGGCAACTCCCTGGAGAATATTGTGATTGTTCTTTGTGATTCGAAACACCTCAGGCTTTGGTTTGGGAACATACCTGCAAGATAGATTAGCTTAGTCAAAAATGGAAGATCTAGACATGTATACATACCAATGAGCGTTTACGCCATACAGACGCAAGAACCTTATAAGTGCATGTCTCATCAGAGCAACTCCACCGCCTTGGGGCGTGCTGTTGAAGAAAGCAATCTTGACGTCGTTTTTATTGAGGGACTGGATATACTTTAATGTAGCCTCCCATGTTCGTGTACCAACTGTATCAGGGTAGTCTTCGGCATGCGAGATCATAGCATGCCCACCACAGTCTACCTCTACTTCGTTGCGGTAGCCAACAGCAAGCCGAGGCTGGTTGTTCGGTCCAAAGTAGCTGAATATATTAGCACTAGAATCAAAAGCAATGTCAAAAGAGGATTGGAACGTACAGAAGACACTTCCTTGCCACAGTGTCTGCTTCTTCATCAACTGACGCGTTGGAGTACCGGACTTTAGTAGAGTACGCGTTATGGGCTCCGCGGAAGTCTGCCTCGAAGATTAAGGGTACTATATCGAGCTCTGACCACAACCTCGAGGGAAGCTCTGGGCTTATCTCTACAACTTTTGACGTTAGTCCCACACCCAGGAATTTGTAGAGATGTTCCTCTTGATATCGTTTGATCTTTTCGATCAAGAAGTCCGCCAGCACTTTTGGACGATCCTCCTCGCGCAGTGGACGGCGTCGAGTGTTGCTAGAGCTGGAGCTGTCTCCTGATCTATCGCTAGCTGAATCATCGGCATGCTTCTTGCCCTGTAGCGTCGTAACCGCAAAGTCGACTGAGTAGGTCGCATCGTGAGAAGCAAATCCAACGTCAAGTGTTCCGTCCGAGGCTTCAGCTACAGCTACACCAAGGTAGAGTGTCTGACGACTCATTATTAGCGATGCAAAGCATGTTTTCCCCATGATTGAGAGAACTAACCTGTAGGCCGACGCCATGCGACTGCTCCTTGTTCTTCTTCAACTGATTCATGGATGTTTGCGCCTGGAATGAGAAGCGGGTGAGCTGCCGGCGCATTGTTGGGCGAACCCGGGGACGACTACCATTCAAGACTTGGTGTGAAGCATCAAGCTTCTGGTCTTGCTCAGATAATCTAGCAGACATGGTTGGATGCGTCGTGAAAGTAGCGGAGTCGGTAGTCGGAGTAGGATGAAGTAGGAAAGCTAAGGCAGGTCTAATATTGGTATGATTGTATCCAGTTCTAACGCACGGACTTGCTGCCTGGTGGTCGTTCGGGGAAGTGATTGGAGAGAAGCAGATTTTCTATAACGTTGTAAGTAGCCAGGTAGTCCGGTCCTGTAGCCTTATACTTCTAGAAGAACAATGGAAACATTGAGGAAAGTGTACAGTAGGCAGCAGAGCCGGAGCAGCCATTTTACATTGCCTGGTCTTGTGACAGTCAAAACTGTCCACCAGCACAGAGCTATAGCTGACGTCACATGTTGGGAACAGTGAATAGACGGGATATTGGCCACCGAATTTACCAAAGGTCACGACCGAAGATTCAGGATGTTAGGGCTTCACAGTGGCATGGAATGTGAGATGAATTCAGGAAACATGCATATACTGTGGGGATTGATCAAGAACGATGCCATGGTTGCCGTGACCAGAAACGTGCAAAAGTCACCAAAATGGGTGGGTTGATTGAGCCTTGCCAGAATCAGCATGCCTCTGATAGAGCAACCATGTTCGACGCTACATGGAATGATGACAAGGATGAATTTTGAGCAAATAAGCCAATGGGAATTTTTCTCGATTACTTACTCATAAAACCTTAAAGGTCACCTTGCAGAGAGGGTCATCACACACAGAAAAGCAATTCCTATCAAAGGGTGACCTGGATAGAGTCTCGACCCTTTTCCCGCCCAACAAGACAGAACGACAGAGCAAGGACCTGGTCATACATAATAGATAATGCAAGACCGAATGGAGGCGACAGGAAAAAAGAGCCGGCGTGGGTACAGGGGGTTTGGCGCAGCCGAGACGCTATTTTAACGATCCGTATGCCACGCGAGGGGGAGCCTGGACCCGCCCCAACGACATCAACCGCCGAGGACAGCAGCAAGCCGTGGCCAGCAGTTTGAAACACCTCCACCGCCGTGCTCCTTTGCGCACTCTGCTGTGCCACGGTAAGGCTACGTTATGGCTTCACCCCAATGCAAGCCTGAGCCAGGCAGTCGATGAGGGCTCGTTTGCTCTCACCACCCAACCCCTGCCCCTTGTTGGGTACGTGACTTGATGGATTCGAACAGGTGCAGAAGAGCAGATAAATATGACAGATGGGCGATTGGGATCGGGATCGGGATTGGATGATGCGTGCAACTACTCGACATGGCAGCTCCGCCCTTGGGTCCGTTCGTCGTGTGCAACGTCGGGCGCAGAGCCGGTGGGACCAAAAGAAAAAGAAAAAAAAAAACAAGTAAGCTGTGGAAGAAAGTACATGACGCCCTCAGGTTATTATCTTGAGATATGTAGCTTGCGCTGTAGTGTGAAAAGAGACAGACGGCGGCCCGCAGGCCTGGGAGAAGGATTCCATGCATTATTGTGCTGGGCAATGTGCAGGAGGAGCACAGGAGCAAGAGGGACTGGTGCTAAAGTTTATTATCATGGGCCGGGGGGGCGGGGGTGTTGGAAGGGTGGAGGGGGGTGAGCCGAATATAGCGTTTCCAGGGTCCGATCCAGCGCGGAGCATGTACGGAGCCATGTATGTATGGGTGCACATGTATGCATCGCCAGATGGAGGGGGGATGAAGAGGAGAGGAGACGAGACAGGGGGAAAAGCAGAAAACACAAACAGGATTGAGGAGGCGATTACATAGGTTCATGCATATCCCGTTCAGCACTCTGTACGAAGGACATGACTACATAGATGAACCTATGGCTAGAGGCGCATTTGGTCGCGCGAGTCACGGCGGGTAGGCAGGGCCGGTGGGGGAGGTTTAGTTAGGTTTTCAGCTAGTGTGTGGTGGCATAGGAAAAAGTGGGTTTGTTAATGGATTGGGGATTGCGCGGTGCGGTGCGGTGATGCAGACCAGACAGAGGCACCAAAGGTGTTGGAGAAAGGCTTGGTGTCCGTGGTACCCTTGCGCGCCTACCGCATTCGGCTTTAGCCTTGGTCCACGCGCACGACGAGGATCTCAGTGTGCTCGGATCCTCACAAGGTCGACCGACCCACGCCCGCCTCAAGCCTTTCCCATCTTCCCTTCCCCAAACAAAGTCTCTGCTCTCCCTCCCTCCATCGCCCTCCTCCCATCGCATCCCCATCGTACAGCCATCCATCCCATCCCCGTCGCGCCCATCTCAGGGCCGGCCCCCGCCTCCTCATCTGTTCCAATCCACTCCCACCTGTCCAGGTGCGACTCCGTCAGCCTTGCCAACTCGTCCTGTTCTGCCTCACTTCTCACTCCCGGTCGCGCACATCTCGCAAGCCTCCAGCCCGCGACCACCGCCCCGAGCGCTTGACGGCCATCGTCGCACTCTCCGACACCCGTCCTCCGCATCAATCGGCCGCGACTGCTCTACATCCTCCCTGCGCTCCCTGCCTCAGCCCAGAGGAAAAGAATCCAAATAACAAACAACAATCATGAATCACGGCTACCCTCCTCCGCGCGGCATGGGCGTTCCCCAAGGCGGCCCAACTCAGCGCCTCAACGAGCTTCTGGACTCGATACGCGCCGAGTTTGAGACCGAGTCCCAGCGCAGCGTCGACTATGAAGGTCAAAGTAAGTACTTCTTACCCACATTGAGCTTTTGCGCCCGGTCTTTTGGGTTCATCTGTGCTCTACCTTTGTTGTGTCATAGCTCCTATATGGCTTGGCTATCTTCCACACCATCCCATGTATTGCGATTGCGATTGAGCGGGATTTGGCAAAAACGTCTGCTAACTTTTCTCGTGTTCCGTAGTCTCTCGACACATCCAAGAGATTGAAATGATCCGCGGAAAGGTCTATGCTCTTGAGCAGCAACATGTTCAGATTAAAGCGAAGTAAGTCAAACTTACCCATAAAACTAGGCTGTATTTGAGGAGAGAATCAAAGCCGCAAGATTGATTTGACACCCCTTGGAGGACTTGCAATAACAGTGTCATAGATATGAAGACGAAATCGCCCGCTTGACCCGTGAGTTGGAGGCTCGCGGTGGACCCAGCCAGTCCTCGCAACACCACGGCCCCTCCAATCCCCCTCCTCCATCGATTGGCCACGGCCCAAGCAATTTGTTTGGCGGTATTATGGCTGGCAGCGCTTCTCAAGGCGGCCCCGGACTCGCCCCTCCCCAACAAGATCCACCGCAACAGCCTCAAGGCTTGCCTCCGCACATTGGACCTCAGGGTCCACCTGGATTGAATCCTGCGCCAGGACCTCCTCAGCATTTCGGTGGGTATCAACCAGGCCCCTCGGTGAATGGTGAGCTCTTTTCGTATCTTCATGAAATCAGGAGCAACTGCCAAGAAACCATCCCTCCCCTCTCCATCAGTGTTGCGACTAGTTCTATGAGTAAAGATTGAAACTAACATATTCGCAGGATACGGTCAGCCTCCGCAACCCACCGCTTCTCCTGGAGGAAAGCGAGGTCCGGGCCGTGGCCCACCAGGACCTGCAACACCTCAGCAGAACACTGCTGCTCCTTATCCGGGATCACCACAAGTTCCCCGCCCTACTCCACCACCCCATCAGCATCAAAGCTCTCTCATTCCGCAATCTCAGCAGCAAACACTCAGTCAGACCAACACTTTAGCCGACCTAGATGTTGAGCAGCTCCCAGATAATCTCAAGAAGGAAGGAAACGACTGGTTTGCCGTCTTCAACCCTCGCGCGAGGCGTGTGCTCGATGTTGATCTGATTCACAACTTGCCCCACCAGAGTGTGGTTTGCTGTGTCCGCTTCAGTCTTGATGGACGATTCGTCGCTACGGGATGCAACCGATCTGCGCAGATTTTCGATGTTGAGACAGGTGCCCCGGTCGCCCACCTTCAAGATGGATCTCTGCCCGAGGACGGCGATCTCTATATTCGAAGCGTCTGCTTCAGCCCCAACGGCGCCTACTTGGCCACTGGTGCTGAGGACAAGGTTATCAGGGTTAGTAGACTATCAACATCAATTGGCAATAAATTTGACTAACCACTTGCAGGTTTGGGATATCCAGAGCCGCACCATCAAGAACCAGTTTACTGGGCACGAGCAGGATATTTATTCCTTGGACTTTGCTCGCAACGGTCGCATTATTGCTTCCGGTAGCGGTGATCGCACGGTTCGTCTGTGGGATCTTGAGACCAACCAGCAGGTGCTCCACCTTTCCATCGAAGATGGCGTCACAACCGTGGCTATTTCCCCAGACAACCGTTTTGTCGCAGCAGGCTCGCTTGACAAGAGTGTCCGCGTCTGGGATGTCAGCTCGGGCAATCTCGTCGTGCGTCTTGAGGGAGACCTTGGACACAAGGACAGCGTCTACTCGGTTGCGTTCGCTCCTTCTGGTGATAGGCTTGTCAGTGGTAGTTTGGACAAGACGATCAAGATGTGGGAGTTGACTACTCCTCCACGCATGATCCCCGGCACTCAGCCCGGCGGCAAGTGCATTCGCACATTCGAGGGCCACAAGGTATACCTCTCCGACAAGCGTTTGTGTTTGCGAGCAATTGCTAATATGGCATCAATAGGATTTCGTCCTCAGCGTTGCGCTCACGCCTCATGGCGACTGGGTGCTAAGTGGTTCCAAGGATCGCGGTGTTCAATTCTGGGATCCTCACACTGGCGTAGCACAATTGATGTTGCAAGGGCATAAGAACTCTGGTAAGTTTACCAAAGACGTCTAGCATAGGGGGAGAAGAAGAGGCACCAGGCTAACAATTTGTGCAGTCATTTCGGTGGCACCCAGCCCGTCTGGCGGCATCTTCGCTACTGGCAGCGGCGACATGCGCGCCCGAATCTGGAGGTAAGTGTGATATTTCATTGCTCCACGTTTAGATGGCCGCAAAGGTCAGCACACACACACACACACACACACACACACACACACACACACACACACAAGAGACGGCGAGAGAGACTACTGCTGCCTGGCGGGGGACGACATCCATGACACTGCATGCCCCCCCCCTCTACATCATTTGGTCACAGCAGTTGCTGTTACGTGGCCTGCGGTTTGCCTCGCACAGCATGCCTGGATGTGAGACTTGGCCCTCGTTGCAACGGCTGATTTTACCACTAAACGACCGATGTCCTCGGAGGGCTGGGGAAGCAAGCCCCCACGCGGGTTGGCGGACTGACGGGCTGGCGGGCGGGCATGCAGGCTCTGGGCAGCGCAGCGACACAGGCGGAGGAGGGCGAGAGTGAGGGGATGCGGTGGCGTTGGGCGTCTGGCGTTGCAGCAGCCAACACTCGCAGCTCAAGTCAAGGCTTGCCTGGCCTTGCCTCGCAGCGATTGGCCATTGCGCAGGCCAGGCTTGCTCTTCTGGCTAGCATGCAAGATCCATCTCGCGTCAAAAGTCAAGCCCCCGAACATCGACATGGCACTTAAGCGAGTGGGCACCGGGCCTCCTCGGTCTGCTTACTTGCTTGCTTGCTGCAGCCGCCAACTGGAACATGCCGCATCCCGGCATCCGCCTGACGCGCTGCACACCCGACCGCTCTTCGTGCGCACGGCTTCCCTCCAGAGTCTATCTCTCGTCTTTGCCCTCTCGTGTCTTTCGTCCTTCGTCTTGTCTTGGCATCTAACATAGACTCTTGACTCATGTTCATTGGCTGACTTTACCTCTACCGCAGATTCGATAGATACACCGGGCCTTAGGTGCGCCCCCCGCCATCGAAAGTGAGCTTTAAACTTCACAAAGGATTACGCGTTAAGGTCATACATGTGCGACCTACGGGTTCGTTAAGACCAAACAAGGCTACGATACCCTCTTCTCACTGACGACACATGACCCCTTGTTCCCTCTTTTTCCCCCTCCCCAATTGCGATTGAGTCTTCCTTTTTGATTTCCCCCCCTTTTTTCCCCTTCTTTCTTCGGTATTGCTTCAGTGTATGATTCTGGGAATGGGCGGGGCGGGGCGCGGCTAAGGGGAGGGGACCAAAGGCAATTGCAAGCGACGGATCCATCATTTTTTGTGTCTTTCGGGAGGTGGTTATTCGGAAATGCAGTATGGATTAAAACCTCGAGAATTATCAAGTCACTGTCATCATGGGACGAAGACTAATGCCAGATATTATACCACTACCCTTTTTGTTCTGATTGAGAGATCCTTGTCGTGTCTTTCTGTGATGTTTTGGTCCTTGATATGATAGTGTGGTGGATATGGAGGCGGATCGACCCGTAGTGGAGTGACGTGTGAATAACCATGTAGGATAGCAAATCGGAGCAATTGAAGTGTATTTTCCTATCGGCGTGGGATGCCCGGTGAGGTGTAGGATGCCTTCTTACTGGCTCCCGAATGATGAGCGGGTATACCCACCCGCTCATCACATGACTACTTCACTACAACATGTCAAGCCGTACCCTGTTGTTGATATAGATAATCTGTTCTGTTCTGTTCACAGCATGATAATACTCATCTCGATTAATAAAGGACGCGTTTAATCGCTCATCTAACATTATCTATACTTATTCTTATACATACACACACACACACC
Source organism: Nigrograna mackinnonii (assembly GCA_001007845.1). NCBI lineage: Eukaryota > Fungi > Ascomycota > Dothideomycetes > Pleosporales > Nigrogranaceae > Nigrograna > Nigrograna mackinnonii. Next base: position 9,122 of record JGVQ01000254.1, on the reverse strand, counting down.
CTCCTCCTCCTCACCTTATGATAAACATGCACCTGAACAGACTAAATTTCAAATCGCACTCACATCCCGCATGATATGATCTCTAAAATACAGGGCACTACATGTATGCATGTATGTACACACTGCCTCCACGCCCAAATCCCCTTGCCCAGAAATCCAAAMCCTGCCTCTACAAATATGTCTATGCCTATCCCGCATACAAATCCCCATCCTCATGCCATGCACTCATTCCTAGATCACGTCCACATCACTTTGCTTTAAACAAATCATAAGAAGATTTAGATTTAGGTTTCACGTTCATGGTATAGTGGAGAGGTCATTGTATGTGGGTATGGGTTTAGTTGTCATTTTATGGGGTTTGGTGATGTGTGGAGAGGGAAGGGTGAAGGGGTGAAGGGTGGGTGGAAGGAGATGGTGGGTGGGGTTTTTGTGTAGATGTAAGGGTTTTTTCTGGGTAATGGCGGGAGGGAGAGGGGGAAGGGAGGAGAGGGAAGTGAAGTAGATACGTCTTTTTTTTCTGGGCGGAATGGGCATGTATGTACGAGTTGTGTTTAGTGGTTGTTGTTATGGATTTTGCGTTGGGGTTTTGAGTGTTTGTGTTTGTGGGGGATGAGGATACAGATCGGATCCTAGGATGCTGGTTCTGTCCTGGTAATTTGGGCAGTTGGGGGTTGGGATGGGGCATTGGTGGGTAGGGAAGAGAAGGGTGTTGACTGTCGATGGATGGTAGATTGATGGGAGGTGACTAGTGAAGAAGTTGTCGGATGGTTATGGTGTCAGTCTGCAGTGGGTAATTATACAAGCGAATATGTTTCTTATAAATGTGCGAGTCTTAGAGAGGCTATCGACTACATGGCAAATGAGTGGAGAGCAGGTAGTATTAGTAAATCAAATGTTTAAAGGACATGGTCTAGGTAGGTGCGTCACTGTATTATATGGAAACACTGGTGTATGAAAAACTAGACTCAATCAGTTCCCGCACATCTCCCTTCCTCTCATCTCGCAATTCAAACACAACTCCAATTCCTATAACTGTTCATGCTATAGTTACACGCGTTGTTTTGCTAAAGCTTATAGCCTAACATTCTCGTGATACAGAGTTCATGGCTGGGAATGTTTATATTCAAGTAACGTCTAGAGGGATTATTACATCTCTTAACATCATCACATCAACATAGACGTACAATTTGGGATTGAAATATAATAACCTACTAAAATATTGACGCTGATATCATTGAGGCATTATTTAATTATGTAGTTGAGTATGATGAGTAGGGTTGATTTAAGGATTCTCTAGAATATCACAGCTGGTTACTTAAAAGCTAAAGGCCACCCGTAGCATCTAGTTTACTTTTCATTTGCTCTATTTCTGATATCTATTGTGGTAGTTGCGTGTGCACGAGCATGTGTAAGAAATAAACAGTACTTATGTCTCTTCTATTATCTTCCTCTACGGGCCTTAGAATTCTTCTATATATCCAATCGGGGCCTTAGTAGTGAAGTTTTTTCAAGACGAGCATTATATTGTGTTACCAGGTATGTATTACTGGCAACAAAAACCCACGATTATGCGCTGTGTTGTTTTTAGCCACTATTCACGACAGTTTGCCACCACGAGAGTGTGTATTTTACATATCTTAGATCTTAAAAGCTTACTGACATAGGTTGAGACTTGTAGTTGCTCCGTAGTCTAAGGTACTTATTTAAGACGATGGGTTGGAATAGTTACGTAGTATAGAAAATATACCGTGGTTGGCATTTTGTTTGTTCAAGTTATACCCTTGGTAAAAGGTAGCGTTTAGTCTATTACATTTTTGAGTTTTCTAGACCTTAGGTTTTGGGATTTAGTCTACAGCATGAGCGGGTTCACCTAAACTGATGGGTTATGAGTGGTTGGGCGGTAAGACACGTCACGCTCTGCCCACGATGCTAAGATGTACTCTTAAAGCCGGTTGTGAATGGAGGGGAAAGGGTCTAACTTCATTCATAGTGAGAGAATTTGTCGATTTCAAGGCTATGTTGATTGGCATAATATCATATTAGAAAATCCCTAATGAAGCCACGATGTCCGTACATGGTGTACGCACTGAGCACGTGATCCTATACAGGCAGTGAAAGCAATTCACGCACGGGCTATCAATGGCGCAGCCTGCACGTGATGCTTACGCACAGGCCTGTATCCCTACTATATATTCAGCTCTCCCACCCTATAGATAGAACCAAGAATTAGCAATACAACCTTGTTCTTCGTACAGTACAACCGTACTCCAGTTGTGATATCACAATCAACCTATCGAGTTCGCACGAGATAGGCCATTCAACACACGAAGTAATTGTGTCGCGCAAGCGAAAAGTACAAGTAGTCCCGGAACTTCTGATCACGCTCATCTATAGGATGTAAAGGTAAAAACTTGAGCCAATATGTCTACAACTCAATACTGGTTTCATGGTTACAACTCAAGCGTCATAGCAATATGACTCAGTGATGTTGTTACGGAGTCAATTTCAAGGAAACAAATGTGCTTCCCCGCAATAAGATTATATGTACTCCTTGTTGTATGACGTATAAATGTCTATCTTAAATACTTCTTAATGTTCTAGATTAATAGGGTCTGCGAATACTTTCAATCGGGGTAAAACAACATTGCGCCATGAATGTAAACGATACTGTATTCCCTAGTTCTTGAAGTCGAAACCTAAATCAACATGAGACCTCTCAAGACTTCACCATAGAACATAACATACAAAAGGTAATGCCATGCGATGATTTCCAGCGATTTTCGAATAGAACCCTGGGGAAAACTTGGTATGACTATATATGCCTCGGAATTGGCTTTTTTCTACACAGAAAGAAAATTCACCTAACAGACTCTTATAAGAAGTTACCCTCGAAGACTTAAACCTAAGTATCTAGAATCTAACCCACAATAATCGGAGCAATATACTAGTAGCATCACATGAATCAGCAGTAGATCGAGAAAAGCGAAGAATAGAAGACCTTCCGTCTACATACTATTTATTCAAACATGATTAATGGAATCTCACGCATGAGTTATTAGAAGTACCGTTGTTATCATTGCAGTATAAAAGAATCGATCTCGATGAGATCAGATGGGATAGGGCATAAGTGAAGTCAGTTCCACATTCCTTAGACCTTAGAGGTTAAACACATACCAACTCTGTGTCTTACTTGTGACTGTGTCTATAGTTGATGACTCGAATACATAAAAGATTTTAAAGACCTGAAATCTCACTAATAACTCATTCATCATTCCAGATTCCCTACTTTAGGAGACCAAAACCCAATATAAAAGCCCGGCGAATGAGGACGCGGAGAAATCGGTACTGTATCCCATATACCCCAAGACCCAAATTCGCGTGCAAAACAAAGTGCAAAAAGCTCACAAATCATATCTCATTTCCCTACTCCCGTCCGGACTAATCAGTGTCTGAAAACATGCAACTCTACTACAATGACCGTGATACATTCTCCCAAGTACATATACACATACGCGTACATGTACATATACATGTAAACCCAAAACCCCAAACCCATCCAATATACAAAACTTTTAACCAATTCAAGTCAATCGAATGCGGAAACCCCCACGTGTGCACCCCTCTCAATTCTCTCAATCCTCTCGCAACTCCCGTTCTCCTACTCCAGCCCCTTCCCAACCACCCCAGACCCAGACCGATCGCGCAACCCCCTACCCAACCCCTTCCCCTCAAAAAGCACAATTCCTTTTTCCGTCCCGCACTCCCGCACCTTCGCCGTAAAACCGTTCATCATCCGAGCCGAAGCGACGTTTCGGCCCGTCTTGCGATCTCCACTCAGCCCCAGCACATGTGGACTGCATGGTGCACACCGATCAGACAGAAGGACCAGACACACGACACAACCTCACGGTACGGGCCCCTGAACCGAGCAGGACCGTTGTGATGGGATGTATGGACTTCGCATGGTCTTGGAAATTGTCTGGGGATGAAGGGGGGGAATGGTTGGTTGGTTGATTGAGTTGAGCTGGATTGATGCCCAACTATTTCTTCAAGATCTGAGGTAGGGGTAGGTATGTACCTTTCCTACTTCCTCACCTTAGCGAACGTGCATGCGCATCACAGAATGAAGATAGGAAACCGTCATACCATATATAATGTACTGTAATATATAAACACGCAGTATTCAAAATAACCCAACAATGCAACACAGAATCTGATAATGCAATGATAAGGGAACCTGGAAATCTGATGCGGACTGATTGGCCTGCATGCACCTATACCTACCTGCATTGCCATCTCAGAAGTAAACCTTGCTCATTTCAACCTCTTTAGAGGCAGGGCCAAGTGCAAACCCAATCAAGCAATCAGGTGCCAGAAATCAGAGACCTGATGATCAAAGTTTAGAGGTATATCCGCCATGCTTTCTTTGGGCCGTGCTGGTTTTTGACATGGACACTGATCCACGCAGTCGCACTACCCATCGGCGAACACTTGGTCTGCTTGTATAGGCAGTGCTTTATAGATTACGTTGCGCTACACTGCACCTCCACTTCGTCCGTTCACAAGACTGGGATGAAGACAAGTGAGTCAGCCGATACGAGCCAATACAAGATGTATTGTAATATCTACGCATACCGTTTCGGTATCCTTCGCTGTAGCTATTTTGTCGGATGTAAGGTACTGGCCGGTCGGGAAGTTGCATTGATTGAATTGAGGGGCAAATTCAATGTGTTTTGAGTCCTCCATACCACTGCGTTGCATTGCATCGCGTGTGCATACATACGGTGGTAGTTAGTTGGAGAGTCCTGCGGGGATCCTCTGAAAACAGACAAACCCCCACGCTGCGAGTTAATGAGCTGGCTTTTGACGATTTGCTGGTAAACCATTGCATGCATTGGAGAAGCGATGACTCCTACCTCTCGCCATCTTCGCTACGAGCGTACATACATACATATGCACGTACAACATGCAAGTACGTACCTACACGGGGCAAACTGGAATTTGAGGACATTCGAGAAATTGGAGGCTCCGGAGCTCTGGGTCAGTGTGGGATGAGGAGGTGCGCCATGGCAATCGTATGACAGGTACAGCCCTCGAGACCCTTTCACTCACAGCCCATGTTGCAGGCAAGACGCAGGTGCGAGCTGCACTTTCCAGCCTCGGAAGGGATCTCGTCGTCATGACCCGAGTGAGGCGTCAACAGGAACAGGACTCTGTACGCGAGGTGATGGTCGTACATTACAGGACGGCGACTGGTTGCTCCTCCACATTCGGACCCGGGGGGATGGAAAGAAGAGGGTGGGAGTGCATGGTGTTGCACAGCATGACCCTCACGTTCCTCGTCGACATACCAGTTGCTGTTTAAGGCAACCACTAAAGCCACGGTGTAGGTGTGGGAAATGAATTGAAACATGTTGGAAATAGTGGGATATGGGGAGCCGAGTAGCCGAGTCCATGTACGGAGCAGCGACTTGCATGACTGTCGCGGTATTGTGATTTGCAAAACACAAGGTGCTGAGAGTTGTTAGCAGAAATTTCTGTACATGGAGCGAGGACCCAAGAAAATGGTTGAGGCAGTGAGACGAAACATGGCATCGTGCCAATGTACGTGACTTGGTACGCGAGGCGCGGATTCGCGAATTGGAAAACGCCCAACAAATCACACCTCACCACTCCTAATTAGGTGACTGCGGAGTACTTTCCAGGACCAATCCCACGCAATAGGTCATGAGGTTGAACAACCCTGAGACCCTACAATGGCAATATCGAGTGCAATGCGCCCCTGACAGAAGAGTACTGCGCCCCCTCCACAAATCCAAGCAAAAGGACCACGAGGTAGCACAGAATGAGGACGTTCTCCCTTGGCGCACTCCTAGATAGTAAAGAGTGGATAGAGAGCAAGTCTTCTCATCACAGAGTACACGAGGTTTCAGACAAGGCACGTTCTAGGCACGCGAGCGACATCGGAGGCGTACAGGAAGAGGAAAGAGGGGGCAGGGGGCCAGAGGGAGAGCGCCCTGCATAGGCCTCCAAAAGAGGTATTCCATTATTGGGGGTTAGCTGCAAGGTGAATGGTTGCTGGGACACCTCGGATCGGGAAGCCTGATACAATAGCCGCCCGGGTGGTGCTGTTGGATTTGATTGAACATGGCGACCAAAGACGACGCAATCCCATCACATTCTGACTCTCGCTTGCCGGAGAGCTATTGCGTATTATACGCGTTCGTGGGGTGGAAGAGGGGAAAGGAGATCATGAGCTGGCTTTTCCCCTTTGGAACCCTCGTGCATAGCTACTGTTTCTAGGGGGCCTGGAGGAGGACCAACCCAGACATCGCTAATTTCCCCATGGTAGGAGGACCAAAAGCACTGTCATGATGCGGAGTGCGATCATATAAGGACGGGGGTGGAGCTATAGCCGGGTTCCCCTTTCTGTAAGGTCGGTGGGCGCATTCTTTGGGACAGGATTCAGGAAGGATTCGCTCGGTTCGTAAACAAGCCTTCCAACTGCTCGTGCCCCTCACTATCAAAAGACGGACGAGAATAAAAAGTATACGAGTTTCATTCTTTGACAAGAACGGCCAGACCCACAGAATAGATGTGAATATTTTCGACGCACCAATTAATGAGTATAACAGGTTTCGCACCAACCTAAATAAATTTCCACACCGCGTCGTGCAGAGTAATTCAAGTCACAGTAGCGTAGACCTTAGTACTTCCCTTTTAACACACCGCGAGAGGCTACTATCTCCCCTCCTCTAGGTAAATCTAAGAGGTATCTTATGTTTAATCTAGAATCTTTATCTATGAATATATGTGTGTAAAGTAGATTTTAGGCGGGGTGACACATGATTCAATTTGGGGCGGTGCGAAGATAGGTGCCCATAAATTTTGATGGTCCAAGTTAAGCCGTCTTCATACGGCAGACAACTTCCAAGTACTCTTTTGGGCCTTGCACTCCCAAATGGTGTGACTATATAGAATCTATATAGAATCCCAACATCCATCTTCATGGAGCCCTCTTCCGTCAGAAGTATAACACGAAAGAGGACATTGCTCTAAATGCGGGAAGTCTAATCCGAAAATACTGACCTTACATTGGGTGCTGAGCCAGGAGTTTGGAATTCAAAATCGCAAGGATGCAAGCATCCCAAAACTACGTGCATTAACCTCACAGTAGTATTCTAGGTTGTGTTACCGAATTTCATATCTGGCGCGGGCTGGATTGCAGGATGTGCGCTGTCAGTGAAGATGGCAAGGGCGTGTAGAGCATTAATTACATTGCATTGCCCAACAGAGCAGAGGGGACTGGATGCTCGAAGTCTGGTCCAAATCAAAATCAGATAGCAAGGAAAAAAAGACCGGCGGTCAAAAATTTTCAAGAATCTAAAAAATCAGGTAGGTATGGAACCCAGATCTACCAGGCCTTCTTTCAACCAGCAAATATACAACAGCGTTGGTATCAATCATGCACATCTAGATCGTAGTACTACATGTACTCGATATGTTCAAACATGAACTACCCAGAAAACCCCGCTAAGGGTCCTTACATCGACTAAGCTAACCGGAGCGCAACCGAACCCAAAACCCAACCCAACCCAGATTCCCCTCCCCTCCAACAAACTTTACGAAATTCCCAGCACAATGGTAAACAGTCTCGGCGCCGGATATATCTTTTCGGAGAGAATATTTTCGGGCCAGCGAGACGAGACGAGGCGAGTACGAAGTAAGCATAAGCAGGGCAGCATGGGGGAAGATACGGAGTTTTTTCCTTTGGAGCTGAATGAGCTCAAAGGGGGCCAGGGAGGGATGTGTGCTCGTATTGGTGGTAATTGCGGCTGGCCTTGGGAAGGGGGACGTGGCGTGGGCGGGGTGCAGGTGGGCAGAGCAAATGGGAGGGCTGGAGGAGTTCGGATGGAGGTGGTGGTGAGTTCGGATGGATACGGAATGATGTTGGATTGGATGGATGGAGGGAGGGAGATGGTTAGAGTCATGATTGAAAGAGCGATTGCAGACTCGTGAGATGTTTGACACATCGTAGTGGGTTGCGACATCCAAGGTCCACGTCCACGTCCACGTCCACGTCCCCAAGGTGAGGGAGGAAAAAAATTCACGCATCCCAGCGTGACCTTCCTAATTGCTCGACTTCAAACTGGCTCTGTCCTGTCGATGGCTCTGGCTCTGGTTTGAGGGATATGGGTGAAGGGAGGGTGGCATCCTGGAGTGCGAGGATCGAGGTCGAAAAGTTGCTCAACACGGTTTGTCGTGCGCCCGCTCAAGTCGCGATAAGCTCAATCATGGGGTATTTGGGGTTTTGCCCACTCGAACGCTGCAATGCACCCACCACCCGCCATGCTGTAGCTTGTATGCTTGTGCATCCCCCAGCCCAATCCTGCCTGTATCAATCCCTCCCCTCCCCGCCGTGGGCCGCCGCCGCCGCCGCTGCTACTTCCCACTGCCCACTTCCCACTCCCACTCCCACTCCCACTCCCACCCGTTTCCGTCTTATTCCCCTCTCCGCCCACGTCCACGCTGGGCACTGCACTTGCCGCCAACCACACAAATCCTTCATTCTCCCCAACCCCAGGCCCAATCCAATCCTCCGTCACCATGTCATTATCCCCGTCCCCTCCTACCCTATTCAACCAAATGATCCGAAAACTGCTGTACACACACACTATGTCCACGCAATTCCAAAAGCCTCACTTCTAGTCCCTCTCCATGGATCTCTGCCCTGTCACGCACCCCCCCATAAAATGTCGCAGGAACCTGGCGTCAAGACGTCATCCTCTTGCCTACCTCGCGAAGATCCCATAGCCCGGGGGTTGGTCCCTCACAGACACCTCATCATCTGTACACACTTAACATCTGTCGCCTCGCCAAAAAAATAAAGGACCTCCAGATCTGCGTCCACCTAGCTGTGATGTTTGTCGATCCAAGACGCAAATCCCCATAGATGAGCTGTCTAGACCTGTGCGTCTCGCGCGGTGCATACCGTATGCGAGAGAGCTTTTTTGGGTCCCTTAGCTACCCACCCCATGCCCCATGTTCTGTTGAAAAGTGAGGCTTCTTTGTTTTGTCCCCTTCCATCTCTGTATATTCACCTTCTTTACTCCCTTCCATCT